>OY744530.1:81067751-81195251 GCA_963556195.1 Sepiola atlantica
ATTAGGACTGCTTAAAAAGAAACAATGTCATCAAATTCCCCCGCATTCTTGAAGAAAAGGGGTCAAGGACGTTTATGAAGGGGGTTATCATTTTATTACAATTAAAAACTAAAACAATAAGGGAAAAAAAAGCTTCTGATTTGGCGATCAAAGTTTAGTAACTGTTCTCATACTACACTTCATCTTTTCTCTCCTGGGTCAGTAAAGGGGAAATCCTTTTAGACTGAGGTAATTTTAATTTTTATTTCAGTCTAGAGTGACCCTTTTGGGGGAACTGGATTTTCCCCACATTAAAAACCGAAATTGTGTACTGCAATTGTCTTGTCCGGAGCTTGACGCCGGTCTATGGGTCTGTCCTGTGCAGTTCTAGGAGGTCCACCCGCCCAGGCTTTGCCCCCCCCCCTCTTTAGGAGGAGTAAGTTTATTACTTACTGCCTGAGGCACCCCTACCGGGGAATGCCGACGGGGCTGCCCAGGCATTTTTTAATGGCCAGAGTGCTCACCTCTCGGACGCTGGTTTATCAAATCCCACTTTCCCGACCTTGTGTCACATCTTACCGCTGTGGGAGGTAGATAAATAACTTCAGTTCAGAGTGACCCTTTTGGGGGAACTGGATTTTCCCCACATTAAAAACCGAAATTGTGTCTAACTCGGCTCTCGTTGGGAGAGAAGTAAATAGGAACACGACATAGACTATATGATTTTATTTTAATTAAAAAAAAAAAGAAAAAAAACTATTGTTTGAATGTTTTCGTTTTTAGACAGGTTGCCCGTCTAAAAACGAAAACATTCAAACAATAGTTTTTTCTTCTTTTTTTTTAAAGAAAATATGCATTAATTATTAAATTACCCCCCCCCCCCCTAAATAAAAACCGGAATTAGGTTTACCTAATTACGTTTTAGTTTCCCGACCCATGTAATTTTATCAGAAAGACGACATGCAGTATCTTAAAATTGTATTAAAAGAAAAAAAGAAAGATTATAGCATGCTGAAGAATTGGCGTTCGACTTAGTTTGAAGTGAAGTATGAAATAGGAAAAAACACTTAGAGAGTAGAAAGTAAACTTTCGGCAGCCTCGTAACTCTCGCTTCCCTTATTTTGTCGGGTCGGGAAAGTGGGGTTTAAAAATTGCCTGGGCAGCCCCGTCGGCATTCCCCGGTAGGAGCGCCTCAGGCAGTAAGCGATAAACTTACTCCTCCTCAAAGAGGGGAGGCAAAGCCTGGGAGGGTAGACCTCCTAGAACTGGACAGACCCATAGACCGGCGTAAATCAAGACCCGAAGGCCAAGACAATACCAGTCTATGGGGTGCAGTATCCATCGGAACAGATACTACACGTTGATCTTAGCCAAAAATTCATCCAGTATTTATTAATCAAAAAAACGATTTCATCTATCGGTCATCCTTTTTGTTAAATTTTGAGTTTTTCTGAAAAAACAAAACAATTTTAGTTATTTCCCTTGCCTAATTCAGAAAGCTGTCTAGCGATACGTAAGATTGTTTTTTGTTTTTTTTCTTTTTCTTATAATTTAATAAATACTGGATGAATTTGCGTAATCTTTTCTGTAATCTTATTTTCAGCTAACACCTAAGTAGTACTTAAACTTTGTTATGTACTTGAAGTACATAACAAAGTTTGTACATTTCTTTATATATTTTCATGTCGTAGTGAAACTAAAGAAGCACCAAACTTTTTCTTTTCTTATTGACACTACGGACCCAGAGTTAGTGTTTGAGTTAAATGAAACTTTTTGGGGTATTTTTTTACTATCTTACCCGGCGCAGTTTACCCCCTAAAAAAGTTCAAATTCTACTTTTTTTTGTGCAAATACATTTAAACAGTCTAAAAAAATATCCGCAAAGAAGGAATTTAAATTTTGTTTAAATATTTAAGATTTTAGAGTGGGGGACCACTTTCCTTTATAAATTTAACGTAAAATGAGCACCCATTTATTGGTCGCTTAGCGTAAAACGAGACATGTAACCGACTTGAGTTTTTAATTTTGTGGGCGGGAATTTAAAAAAAATAAAAACACATAAAAATTTAGCCAATTTAATTTTTTGGGAGAGTGGGTAGGGTTAGGGGTTATAGTTAGAGTTAGGGTTAGTGTTTATTAATAAGTAACCCCCCAAATAATAAATTGGCTAAATTTCTACGTATTTTTATTAGTAAAAAAAAAAATTCCCCCACAAAAAACTAAAATAAATAAATAAATATGAAGGTAACATTGCGCGCCTTACCGAATCGAGTTATCATCCTTGGTCCGTGAGAATAGTCTTTTATCGAGATTCCATATTGTCCCTATTTACATGCTTCCCTATGAGGTCGGTTTTTACTAAGGGGTGTGTGTGCTAAAGACACCCCCTTCCCAATAGGGGTCCTCTATAATTTAGAATTGCTTCAGTCTCAGAGGATTTCTCCTCTCCTGGCCGAGGACAGAAAAGATACACTTTGAATCATATATTTGTAAAAAAATATAAAATTTACATTTTGAACAAATTAGGCACAAGGCCATCAAAAGTGTGGGGTTGTTTAAATTGACTATCCCTACTCTTGGCCTTTTGGCTAAGATCAAAGTGTAGTATCTGTTCCGATGGATACTGCACCCCATAGACTGGTATTGTCTTGCCTTTCGGGGCTTCATTTACGCCGGTCTATGGGTCTGTCTTGTGCAGTTCTAGGAGGTCCACCCTCCCAGGCTTCGCCTTCCCTCTAAGTAAGTTTATTGCTTACTGCCTGAGGCGCCCCTACCAGGGAATGCCGACGGGGCTGCCCAGGCAATTTTAAACCCCACTTTCCCGACCCGACCTTGGGTCACATCTTACTTGTGGGAGTAAGATAAAACTGGCCTTGTGCCTAACTCCTGGAGAGGAGTAAATCAATACTCTTAGCTAGAATCATCTCAGTCACCACATTTGGACCATCCTACTTAAAAATATCCTCAAATTCTTTTACAAAATTTAAATTTTATTTATACATATAACTTTTTACAAATTCATTGGCAGTGGGGAGTGGGACAAAAAAACGATTAGTAAGACCCTTTCTAAAACTAGACCATCCACTGTTTTTCCGTTTGTTTAGAACCGAAAATAAGCAGGTCAATCTCTAAATGGTAGTGGGATCTAAGTGGGAGAAAAAAGGCGCTTTGGTCCTCATCCGAAGGCCGTGTCGACATTGTCACAAAAGAGATATTTAAGAAAAGAAAAACTGTATGTAAGAACCGGCCTAGTACCTGACATGTGCTGACTTTTGTCTTCAAAAGTTGTTGTCTTTAAAGGAATCGGAGAGATGCTTTGGGATGAAGGGTGTCACTTATTTCGGTTGAAGACATTTTCTTTTCTTAATTTTTAAGATAAAAAATTACAGTTCATAAAATGAATGTTATGACTTTATGTTTGATGTCAATCTGATAAATGTTGGAATTCTTGGGAATGAAGGTGCAATGAGAGGGGGTGGGGTCTGCATTCTTCAACCGTTGTTTCAATTGTGATGGTTTTGTAGGCGGTTTAGTTGTTGAGTGAGTATTTTTTAATTAGTTTGTCGAAAAAAAGACATTTGGTCAAAATTGAATTGATAAATTTATCAACTCACATCTTATTCAACAAACAAAGGAAAAGGGTTTAAGAAAGAAGTTATTAAATGTTCATGTGTCTTGACGAAGAAAGTGAATAGTAGTTTCCTACAAGCCGCCATATTGTAGTGTAAATATCAATGACTTCTTAGCTGTCTGCTGATTGGTTCAGACTAACTACTTCCTCTTTGGTTTGTCCAATCAGTGGCCTTCTTTTAGGCGAATCTCGGATGGCTAGCATAATTATATAAACATCTTTTTCTTCTGTGGCACGAGACGACACTTCTCTCTCTTTCCTTCTTTGGCACTGCCAAACACACGTTCCCCTCTCTGGGGACGCAACAGACATTTTCCCAGGGCTTTGGCCCTGGGTTCAACTTCGACAAGAAGCCAAAATGGCTGCTTTCTCAGACACATGGACTAGATATAACATACACACACACACACACACACACACACACATTATTGCTTACATGTGAACTGACTTTCACACCGGTGTACAGACACATACTTGCATACACATATGGACACGTCCTGACACTGTAGCCGGTGTACAAACATTCAACAATATGAACAATTCTCTTTTCCCCACTGGGGAATTATAATCACGGGAAATAACTAGCTTTTGCCTTCCTCCCACAAGGTAAGATGTGACACAAGGTCGGAAAAGTGGGAAAAAACCAGCGCTTGAGAATTTGAGCACTCTGGCTATTTAAATATTGCCTGGGCAGCCCCGTCGGCATTCCCCGGTAGGGGTGCCTCAGGCGATTAGCAATAAACTAACCCCTTCTCAAAGGGTGAGAAGGCAAAGCCTGGGAGGGTGCACCTCCTAGAACTGCACAGGACGGACAACCGATAGACCGGCGTAAATCCAGACCCGAATGCCCGGACAATACCGTTCTATAAGGTGAGCTAAAAACCCCTGGTTGAACTGTCTATAATTTGAACATATTAGCATCCCGATTCTTGATGGATTTGGGACAACAAACTACTTAAAGCTTGTGTAACCTTAGAAACGTAAACTCATTAAATATGGCCACAAATACACCAGTTTACAAAGTCAACAATTCACACAAGCAATGAGAATTAACATTTAGATCAACACAAGGCTTTTAAAAAAAACTACAGAGCTAGTGGAAAGACAATCTCCAAACTTTTGGTGCAGAAAAGGTAACAGACACTACAATTCCAAGACGAAGATGAAACAGATAAAAAACCACTAGCATCACAATATTATTTTATTATTATTAAAACTGTGTTCTGCGGTTACGGTAGTCAAATGACATCCTGTAGCTGCAATCAGTCCTCCATGCTAGTCCCAGGCCATCTGGCCTTGTCATGCGCAAGTTGTCGTAGGCAATGAAGTTGTTTCGTTGTATGTAGTGGTCTTAGTCCCGCCTGCTTCAGGTCAGCACGTATGATGCATCACAATATGATGCACAGTGTTTAACCGACAATGATTCCAGTCATACACATCTCCAGGTTACCCCAGTCTGAAAGACAGAAACGCTTACAAAATATTTTGATGATAATATTTTCTAACCCAACCAAGAAATATTGTAATCTACAGACAAATTTAAACACAAAAGAAAAAGGTTTTATTCATATATCACATGTGGTTAAGCCTTGAATTTGCCTTTTTCAAAATAGATTGAATATTTTGATGTCTCTGATTAGAGACAAAGTCGGCTTCTAATGTGGGTAAAACTTAACTACCAACAAAAAAAAGAGCAATTGGGATGTTGTGATGGGATAACCTCACTTCCCCATTCACGAAGTAGATGGACTCGTCGGACTATAAGTATGACTACAGCGAGCAGTCAAGACATTCGAGTTAAGACACATGCAATCTTAACATTCTGTCTTACGTATTTTCTAGTCGGTCTGCCCTATTACATATTCTGTATTCTGTTAACATATCTTGTATGTACAAGATATATACATCCGGAAATAAACCTATTATTTTAAAGACCTTCCACTCGGGTTATTTGTCATATCTTCAACAAGATAGATCACTGGATTAAAACAAACTAAAAGACGTCAAATTCTTATTTATGCCTTGTCCTATTAAAATCTTTAACAAAATAAATTCATTAAAATTATGAGAGCTCTTAACATTATACAAAAATGTTAAGTTAATTGTTAGTGGTCTTTTGAATTTTAAGTATGTAAACAAATATGAATTTTAATTTATTCAAAAACTTAAATGAATAAAAGTTCTTGTTTATTTCAATGTGATTACTAAGCCTGGAAACCATTTTCTACTATTGGTCAAAAAGGTGAGTTAAAAATGGTGAAAAATTTCCATTGTAAAAATGTTCATTGTAAAAGATGTGATTTATAATAAACACAAAAACAATTATCTCAGAAAGTGTAGCTATGAGAAAGGGTCCTGTGCTCATTTTTCTTTTACGTCAAAGTAAATACTAATAAAATGTTATTGCTATTAAACTTGGAGATCTCAATGGCTATATATTAAATCAGGTTCTTAGTCATAACAAAATAAAGTTGCCAACATTTAGATATTTCATATCTTTTGGGGGCCATCTTTGTTTTTTTTGTTTTTTAGTAGTCAACATTTTCATTTTCTGGATTCCAAGATTTCTCTTGAGTCATATTTTCTGAGCTCGGTTTTCATTTGGCAAACGTTGAAGTAACTCACTTTTGTCTCATCATGATTCTTTCTTTAGAGCAGGATTAAAAAAGCAGCCACACACAACTGCATTTTTATAAAAAAAAAACAATTACAAACGAAAAACTATTTGATTTGTCACCTTTAACACCTCACCCCTTTTTTTCACAAGATATTATTTTTATTAGCACATATCTGTTAGGTCTGCTCAACAATTAAAAGGTAAAAGAACAATATATATAGCAATAAAATAGGATAAAAAACAGTTTTTTTAGTAGATCCACCATTGTATTGGTTTAAAAAGTATTAAGGTATGTGTGTATGCAAGTCGGTGGTGACGGATAACTTGAAACCAGGTCATGCAGTCAATTTATGTGTTTGTTTGTTTTTTTTACTTTCAAATATTTCACTTGTAATAATAATAGGAGAAAGATTTTGACACTGACTGATAAATTAAGCAAGAAAAACAAATGATGAATCTCAAACAGTTTCACTGATTTTTTCGATTCGTTTTTTTCTCAAATAAAAAATCTCCAGTCTTTTTAGCCAAGCATTTAAAGGCTTGGCTAAAAAAAACTAGAGATTTTTCATAGAATGTTTTTTCCCCCCTTCTCAACTTAAAATAAATAAATAAAACTGGGCGCAAAAGAAATGCTATTAGTGAGAGTTGTTTTCTAAGAAATAAATATTACTTCTTCTAAAATTAAAAAGAATTAAATTTTATTATTTGGTAAGTGGTCATTCTGGGGTAGTAGTAAAGAGAAACAGCTGAGGTAAAAAAAGAAGAAAGAAAAAAACAGATTAGATATAGAATTTTCTTTTTTTTTTTCTTTTTGTGGTGCCAATTTACTGGTTTTTGGTTTTTTGCTCAAAATCCCAACCCCGGCATGATGATTATCTTCTGGTGTGAGATGATGTAAATCTGGATAAGATGAATTACCTTCAATAACTTGAATCTTTTTATCGTCTTTTTCACCCTTCAAAATTGCTGCAACTCTTCTTTTAAAATAGATGAATTGTTCCCATCAATCATTATTCGCAGAGAACAACAATGACCAGAATTGAATCCCCATATCACAATTGTTTGATTTGGTTTATTGCTTGTATTGAAGAGAGAATTTTCATGAGAATCAAAAATCTTTAAAAAAAAAAATTGGTAACTTGTTTTACTTTTTTTTTTGAACTGTAGTCTTCACAAGACACTATCAATGTTAAGTTATCTCCCTTGTATTGAGATATAAGAGTTCTCAGTTTTCATCATCTAATATTTTTTCCATTGCTTCAGCAATTATTAGATTGTGACGTTCCACAGTACCATTGCTGAATGGACTTTCTGCAGTACATGTTTCGATATTCAGCTTTTCATTCATCTGTCGGTAGCCCCCATTATTAAACTCGCCTCCATTATTAAACTCGCCTCCATTATTAAACTCACCTCCATTATTAAACTCGCCTCCATTGCCATTCAAAAACCGCTTGAGAGCTCCAAAATAAAATATCCACATTAAAAATATACTGCGAATAATTTCTTCACTCGTTTTGGTCTATATCGGTCTGGCAGCAGAGTATCTAGTGGCTGTGTCAATTAGGTGCAGAACACAGCATTGGTTATGCCGATGTTCCTTTACATCCAGACATACAGTATCATTAAACCTGTTACCAAGAGCTAATCCTACAACTGGTCAGAGAGGAAGCCTTTTAAAACTTTGGGAAACTGAACAAGAATCACAAACATCTTTGATCTGATTCATAAAATCCTTATCATGAAATGCGTTACTGCCTCTAACCAAAGCTATTAATTTTTCTTCATATGCAGCGCAATGACAGATCCATGATCAAATGGATCTGCAATGTGAAATCTGATCAAACCCAATACATCAGGTCAAATGGTTTGCTGAAAGCCCAGCATGGAAGTTATCCTAAGGATGAATCGATTACGCTGGTATGGTCATGTAGAACATTCATTCTCCTGGATAAACCGTTGCAAAAGCATGAATGTCATAAATCACAGAAAGTTTGGCTGGCCAAGGAAAACTTGGAAGCCAGTGATTGGATAAGACCACACAGTGGAATTTGGAGACTACTGATCCGCTGAACCCTGAGAAGTGGAAAGTAAGCTTGCGTAATATCAGAAAACGAACAAAAAGTGATGTTAAATGAATAGAAAACGATGCATGAGCAAACTGCCTATGTAATTTTTCATCCTTTTTTTGTTCACTCTCATTCTTTTAAAGTCTCACAATGTAACACTACGCTTGGTGCATTTTTAACCTCCAAAAGCATATTAGTTTGTGGAAGACTATGATGTCCAGAAGTCGTGATTTGCAATTTAATATATCTGCCAAAAATGTGAAATCTGTCGTTTTTTATATTTAGTAGTATTCCTGCAGTTTTCATTGATTTATGAATTAATAACAGGGGAAAATCATTTTTTACGGTGTCAGCCTCAATATAACCTCCAACACCTTTTATACCCCTATTGTTACAGGAAATCTAACTGTTTTAATGGCTTTCCCTTCCACTTCATCTCCAAAACAAAATGTTCTGTTAGACCTAACAGTTTCCACTAACTGCTTATCTCGGTCATTTAATGTATCAAAATATACGTTTAACCAAAGTTCTCAGGCAACAGTTTGTGAACAAGCAGAGTCCAACACTGCCATACCAAACGTCTCTTTCACAAGATTATACATTTTTACATTAAAATACCAATCATTTATCAATGTTTGATAACATGAGTCACCATTAAACAAAGTAAAGTTAACCTTGTCTGAATGTACGACAGTGTTGATATTGTTTGTAGAATTAAAACTCGTACAATCTCTAGTAAAATGCCTAATTGAATTACATTTAAATCAATGCATTATCTTACCTTGTCTGTCCATAGGATTGATTTTATATCCCCTGTAAAATCGTTGTTCCTTGATACTTCTGCATCTATTGTAATTTCCTGTTTCAACTTCTTTAGTGATAGCAGGGACAGTTTTATATTCTGTTGATGAAATATCAGAGAACACTTTCTTCGATGTATCTTTCATTGTTGCATATGTCAAGCTTAAACATGTGGTTCTTGCTAATTTTTCGTTCGCTACATTTGCTGCATTCAGAACAAAAAAGGTATGTACTTCTTCTGACGGAGTAATTTCAAATTTTCGTAATTTTTTCGCCAAAAAATTCATATTGTACCAAAAAATCATTTAAAACTGCTTAAATGACATATATGCCATCGTGTTTTCATTCTTTCAGTAGATTTCGTCTAATTTGTCTATAATTACATTGAATCAATTTGTTCCACTAATATCCGTTATCACTAAATGTCGAACACATTCTCTTATATTTTGTGGTAGTGACAAAAATACTACTGGGCCTTGTTTCTCTTTAGATAAATCTGTAAATATCGACCATATACCTATATCTTGCTTCCATTCAGCATATGAATCTTCATTTAGCAAAATAGGTGGGTGTTTTGTAAAAAAAAGCCATTTTTCTTTTAAATGTGTTTCAAAGTTTGCTGAACAAGATAATTTCTCATCAAACGAAAAAAGACAGGTGTTGCTACTAATGTTAGTTTGCCTCTTTACATAAATCCAGTCATGGACACACATCTGTTTGTCCAAACTGCCATCTTTGTTTTCCCATCCAATAACTACAACAATACTAAACAAGGAAGATCACTCTAAGAAATGTATACTTAAGGAATAGAATTCGTATATCTCAATACAAGGGAGATAACTTAACACAAATGATTTGAAAAATCTTGATACAATTTTGCTAATTTAGATTTACGTAAATTATTAAAACTAAAAATGGATATTTTTTCTTTGCTTATATTTAAATTTTTTTAAGCAGTTGATGTCATTCTCTACTTGACTGATTTTTTTCTTTTTAGAAATAATCTTAACATCTACTTCTGCAACAAATTAAACTAGTTTTTGGTCATATAATCAGATATTATTACGTTTTCTTGTGTTTCAAAAATTTTTCAAGTATCTTCAATAGCTGTGAAGTGACCTTTTAAAGTATAGTCTAAAAATTCTCGCCATTTCAATTAACTAGTGTATTGGTTTAAACAAGTATTAAGGTGTGTGTGTGCGTGCATGCGTGTGTATGTCGGTCGTGACGAATGACTGTAAACCAGGTCATGCAGTCAGTGGTAATCAATATGATTACAAGAGAAATCTGCGAAAATCATACAAATCAACAAAAATCAACTGATTTCAAAGTCAAACTGATTTATAGATTAATTCAATTCATCGTTCGTTATATTTTTTCTCTTTTCGACATTTAAAAAAAAATTTTTAAACAAATTAATTTTTTGTGAAAATTTGTAGGTACTCTCATAGATTAGGACCCACACTAACTTTGACCCTAACCCTAACGCTAACTCTAATCCTCATCCTGACTAACTCTAACGATGGGGTCAAAGTTAGCGTAGGTCCTAATCTGTGAAAGAACCCAATTTGTAAAAACGAAATTCGAGGATAAATTTTTTGAAGAAGCATTGTTCACTTTTTTGAAAGAGGCAACACACCTTTTTTTGAAAAGTAGTTATTTTTAATTTTGTCAGTCTTTAATTTTGTCTTTTTCAGGAATAGAATTTAACCAAATTGAGTAACAAAAAGTAAAATGAACCTGCCTCACTCAATTGAAAAAAAAAAAATCCATCATGACGTCTCAGCGATTTTTTTTTTTCTTAATTATAAATTTTAAAAATTCTCAAAATCGTAATTAATAAAATTATGAAAATAGAATTTTTATTACATAAAATAGAATTTTTCAGAAATATTTTTTCATCCTTCTGCGACTGAACTGTGAAAATAGGCCATTGAATATCAGCTTAAAATATATGATAAAGGAGCCTTTTTTATGATCAGTAGGTAAAACTATCACTGATAGGTCAAAGTTTATGAGGAGAGAAATGTTGAAAAATGTAATAAAAAATTACATCATTGATATCAGTTGCACCTGTGCATATAAGTCCCACCCACAAATATGGCATACGATAAATGTATTGAGTTTTATGCTGCTTTATATCGTTTTAAGTCTGACGTAGCTTACAAACTTTTTTAGTACAAAATTTGGGTTGTTTTTTAACATATTCACCAGATAATAATTTGAATGAAGTGTAAGATGTCGTCTGTTGAAGCACGTATTCACAAACAAAATTCTTAATTACACTTTTGAGCTCCCATACTTTTAAAATAATACCGAAAAAAAGAAAGTGTTAAAACCTTTAAAATCCATAAATATTGCCTAAATAATTTTTCTATTTTTTTTACTGCCGATATTTAATGTGATTTTTTAAAATAACAAAATATGGTGTAAACTGAATTAGAAACAATAAAGCAGTAATTTTACAAATTATATAAATTAAACAAAAATTTAAAAAACTATAAAATTTGTAAAAGAATTTCCCTCCATGAAATATGTATAATGTATATATTATAATATTAAAAAAACGTAAAAAGTGTCTTGCGCAGGACAATGTTTTACTTTGTTTTACTTTGTTTTTTAGTTTTTAAGCCTTTTACAAAATGGGTGTAAAGTTGGGAAACTTAGTCTAAAGTTTAAGGGTTTAAATCTCTAATGTGATTATTAAAGTGTCAATCTCATCTGTAAGTAAAATAGCAGTTAGTCAGATTACAATATTGTTTCAACATATACAGTTAATATCCGACTAACCAATATCTTTTCAAATTGTCATTCAAACATTGCCACTCATTCTTATTAAAAGAAAACATATATTTATATATTTTTTCATATTTAGTAATAAACAAAATTGCACTAATCTAAGTAATTTTGATAAAATGTCTCTTTCTCCATGACCTTTTGTTATTTAACATCCGTAAAATGTTTTAAACAAAATTTTATATGAAAAGTGTGACCAGAGTTGAGGTAATCTCAGATTCGTATATCCATTCATGTGCAGAGATAAATATCTTTTTATGCTTGAATGTTTACTTTTATACCATCTCTATGCATAATATTTTCGAAATTATTAGTCATTCAATTAGATCATTCTTTTTTATGAGGTATTGCATCCTATACTCTTACAGGGTGTAATGATTAACTGTTCTTGCATAAGTCATTACTTATTAATCCATAGTTTAAAGAAATAGTGTTTTGTCACTTTCAGTTTAGGACGAATATTCTGATTAAAGTAAATTTGTATGAATCAGAATGGTACAACATTTTTGACCGGTTTGATTCTGTTGTCGACATTCTTGCAGGAGGGACTGTAGCGGTTTGCTACAGTCCGGCACACTGCTGCCATATTGTTTAAATATCGATGACTTCTTAGCTGCTCGCTGATTGGTTCAAGCAATCTACTTTCTCCTTGGCTTGACCAATACGTGGTCTTCTCTTAGGCGAATCTCAGATGACTAGCATAACTATATAAACACTTGAGCGCCATCCGCTCTTCTCTTTTTATTCTGTGACACGAGAAGCCTCTTCTCTCCTTTTCCTTCTTTGGCACTGCCAAACACACGTCCCCCTTTCTAGGGACACAACAGACATCTTCCCGGGCTTTTGGCCCTAGGTTCCATTTCGACAAGAAGACAAGAAAGAAGCCAAAATGGCTACTGCCGCATACACGTAGAATTAATATCCATTCACTCTCTCTTTTTCTTGCCACTTTCGACATGTAGACGACTACTACACCAAGCTACCTAGCTCTGGTCACTTCGACACAAAGTACCGAGAAGCCAAATTGTCTTGTCCTTCGGGACTTGATTTACACCGGTCTATGGGATTGTCCTGTGCATCTGGGGAGGAGTAAGTTAATTGCTTACTGCTTGAGGCGCCCCTACTGGGGAATGCCGACGGGGCTGCCCAGGCAATTTTTGATGGTCAGTGTGCCCACCTCTCGGGTGCTGGCTTTTCAACCCCCACTTTCCGACCCGACCTTGGGTCACATCTTACTTGTGGGAGTAGGATAAAACTGGCCTTGTGCCTAACTCCTGGAGAGGAGTAAATAAATCATACACGTGGACTTAATATAACACACACACACACACGTGAACTGACTTTCACACCGGTGTATAGACACACATACTTACATACACTTATGAACATACTAACCCCTTTCCTTTTTGTTCACATACTAACGCGGAAGACTAAATAAAGGTGTTTTATGTATTAGAAATGGAACTAGTCCCATTTTTCTAAAGGACCACATAATGGTTGCCAACAGTGAAAGTTGTATTATGGAATCGACTGGATTCGAACTTTGAATACACATGTCGTCAGTTCATGTCGTAATCCACTTAACCACCGCCACCTCCCTTCTGATGAATAATGTGTAGTGAGTAGAGATAGAAAAAGAGTCAAATGTTTTGGTTTTCAGATATCAAAAAGCTCTCAAATTGCAACTCTACATAAAGTAGTTTTTTATTAGCATGCAGTTTTTGTAAACTTATATTGTAGCAAAACGACTATGCACATTGCTTTTGTGAATTAACAAAAAAAAAGTGTCTTTAATTTTCAGTGTTTTTGTTTTGTTTTTAATTTTCAGTGTTTTTGTTTTGTTTTTAATTTTCAGTGTTTTTGTTTTGTTTTTAATTTTCAGTGTTTTTGTTTTGTTTTTAATTTTCAGTGTTTTGTTTTTAATTTTCAGTGTTTTTGTTTTGTTTTTAATTTTCAGTGTTTTTGTTTTGTATTTAATTTTCAGTGTTTTTGTTTTGTCTTTAATTTTCAGTGTTTTTGTTTTGTCTTTAATTTTCAGTGTTTTTGTTTTGTTTTTAATTTTCAGTGTTTTTGTTTTGTCTTTAATTTTCAGTGTTTTTGTTTTGTTTTTAATTTTCAGTGTTTGTTTTGTTTTTAATTTTCAGTGTTTTTGTTTTGTCTTTAATTTTCAGTGTTTTTGTTTTGTCTTTAATTTTCAGTGTTTTTGTTTTGTCTTTAATTTTCAGTGTTATTGTTTTGTCTTTAATTTTCAGTGTTTTCTTTTTCTTACCGTTTAAATCGAAGTAAAAATAAATGTATCAAGAATAAAAAGGAAATAATGGTATCAAGAATAAATGTTTAACCAAGAAAATAAATTTTGATTTCTGAAAATGCTAAATAAATATTTATCTTAATGACGTCGTCTTATTGAAAGTTTAAAGGAACAAACATCTATTCAATTATTAGGATACTTCTTCTTCTCTTCTTTCGTTTGCTTCACAGCATCTCACTGTTAGATCACCAGCTCGGTTGAGAAAAGCCATGTTAATGTTTTGTTGTCTAGCGCAGCTATGCCGGCTTCGCCGTTGGGTGGTCGATATTTAAGGCATGACTCGATGATGTGGTCTACTGTCTGTTCAGAGTGACCACAGTCGCAGACAGCCGAGTCCCTGAGTCCCCATCCTTTCATGGTCGCGGCGAAACGGCCGACACCTGTCCTGAGGTGGTTGAGCATTGTCCACTGCCGGCGAGGGAGGTCCATGCCTGGTAGGTTATCCGGGTCCTCCACAAATCTGTGCAACCTTGATTTATCTGCTGCCTGCCATTCCTCCGTCCAGCAACGTTTCAGCCAGATTCGTTTTGTGACGTCACCGGGTGTTGAAAGCAGCGACCCCAGCGATTATGGTACTGAATCTCTATTAATAAAAAGTGTGTTGGTAAAAAAAATATTTGTGGATATCATTTTAACTGTTGTCTATCTGTGAGTGCATTTGTATGAGAGATAAAAAGAGAATATATTGTTTTTAATCAAGATTACATTTAATGAGAATTTTCAATTGATAAACTTATAACTTCATTATGTTTGTGTGGTGAAAACTCTTAATGAATACAAATGCAGACTATCTGAGTTCAGATCCTATCAGAGCTATTGCATCCACTTAAGCATATTTAAAATAGCAACTTGTGTTCAATAGTTTTGAGTAAATAGTACTAAGGAATATATATATATATATATATATATATATATATATATATATATATATATATATATATATATATATATATATATATATGTTTGATTGATTAAACAGGAGTGTCAACTTCTGCTTATTCAGCTTTTGATCCGTTTTTTCTAGTCTTCGTACGACGGATTTGATGTTATAGTCTAAGGAGTGTAAGAAATCTCTGTATTTTGTGCGAACGTTTTCGACCAACATCGGTCGTCGTCAGGCGTTGCAAAATGAAATAAATTGGTGAATCTATCAAGAGGGCGCTCTTTTAAATTATTTCAACAGCACTTCAATACACCTTCACCCCCCCCCCCCTTATAACGGGAATGGTTGATGTTTGGTTTATTAATGCGTATAAACAATACTTCCATTATGCAACCGTCTGACGACGACCGATGTCGGTCGAAAACGTTCGCACAAAATAACAAGATTTCTTACACTCCTTGGATTATAACATCAAATCCGTCGTACGAAGACTAGAAAAAACGGATCAAAAGCTCAATAAGCAGAAGTTGGCACTCCTGTTTAATCAAACATGCATAAAAGAAGGAATACTGCCCAATTATACAAATATATATATTATATATATTGTTTCAGCATAAAGAAGAAAACTAAAATAGGTTGATATGCCGTAAAATAAACAAACCACATTTTTAGATGCTGAAGATTTGTGGAAAAAATCTGTTTTCAAATTATGGAATTTTTATTTTCTTTCTTTCTTATGTCTTTTTCAGCATAACTTTTTTTTTAACTATCTTCGTAATTTAACCTTTAAAACAAGAGAAAATTTGCACAAAACTATCTAAATATTAATATACATATCAAGTTCTCTTTAATATTTCATCTGATAGTACCCCCAAAATGCCCCCTTAATTCATTTCCCCCCATTATTTCTGAATTCATCATAATGTTCTATGCTATTTCTGTTTTTAATCTGATCTGGCAACTTGTTACAAAAATATATTACTCTATCACCCCCTCCCCAATAAATTGATTAATAGATCTAGTCTTTTAGATTTACCTTGAAAATAACTTTTTAAATGGCGGAGAAACATTAAAACATGTCCACCATTGTAAGAATTGCCATTATTTTGAAAGATTTTATCAAATCACTTCTCATTCTTATTCCTATTAAAATGGTTCATTTTAATTTTTCCAATCTCTTCATTTTTACTCCTTTGTATGGCTTCTAATCTTAATATTACATTGTAATTTCCATGTCTAGACATTGAAGCCCTGGTCCAAGTACAATACTCTAATGAGGTCTTGTTAGAGCTTTATGAGCTTAAAACAATGCTTGACTCCCTTGAGTTATCTCAAGGGAGTCAAGCATTGTTTTAAGCTCATGACTCACCATCCATTCAATCATTCCATTTACACTCGACATAGACAAAGTAAATGTATCATCAAAACCAACTTCCAAAATCGCCTTTGTCATTTTCTTTTTAGATCTCTGTTTGGTTCAACTTTAATATTCTTGGATCCATTTTTCTGTTAAATTTGAATTTCCCTGTATCTACCAAATATGATAACCTATTTAGATTCGTATGTGTTATTTATTTTGATAAAGGCCCAACAAGTAGTTTAACCTCATCAGCAAATAATTTTATTTCTGAATGTATATTATTAGGTAAATAATTTATGAATATTAAAAACAAAAAAAAGACCCAAACTGAACCTTGAGGAATACTGTGATTCAGAATAAGTGTTATCAATTTTTACCTTCATAATTCTGTCAAAAATTATTTTACAATATTTGCTATTTTGTTAGAAATACCAAATTAAAAAAAAAAAGATTTCACTAATAAATGATAGATACCATATCAGGTATCTTGTTAAAATTCAAATATCTAATATCCACACTAGGCTCGAGCCCCCCCCCCCCCCACACACACTTTTTGACTTGGCCCCCCCCCCCACTTTATGGTCATCAATAATTAAGTTGATATGCATGTGTTTAACCGCCCCCCCCCCCCACTTTTTAGGAGAAGCCCCCCCTCCCTTTATAACTGTGCCGCCGGCCCTGTATAATAATAAGTCTTATTTTCGTTCATTTATAATTTTTGTTGTGCCAAATGAACCAAACTCTCCCAAAGAATACAACAATAATAGTGTGACTTCTTTGTGTCTATATACACAGAAACTTTCGAATAGAAGCATTCACGTTGTCGTGTTAAATTTTGCTTGAGATACCATGCATAAATCATTCACTCACTCTAATAAATATGTAGAAACTTTGATATTATGTTACTCAGTCTTTAGATGAAGTACAAGGTTCCATCATGCAATTAACGAACAACAGGCATATCAAGCATGCCACACACGGCCCTTTTCAAGCACACTTGCTGCCTCTATAAAATAAACTGTAATTTTGTCACTCAGTGGCCAAAATTGTAGTTTTAATGAATTAAACTGGATAAACATGCGCCATTCACCGAAAAACAAGCCGCGCATGTGTGGTCCCCTTCTGTATGTGACTCGATGTGGCGAGTGTAAAATGCAATAAATTTGGGGCATTTTTGACCCCCTGTGGGCGCGAACCAGAATTTTTCTGAGGTCAAAGATGCTCATTTTATATCCAGAACAATTGCCTCTACATTTTGGCCAAGTTTCAGAAAAATTGAATGGATGGATCAAACGTTATGGGAGAAAAGAGTCGTTTTTTTGCCATTTTGGGGGCTTTTGACCCCCTGGGGGCACGAACTAGATTTTTTCCAAGGTCAGCGATACTTATTTTCTATTAGGAATAATTGCCTCCACATTTTGGCCAAGTTTCAGCGAAATTGAATGGATGGATAAAATGTTATGGGGCAAAAAATGCCATTTTTGTGCCATTTCGGGGCCTTCTGACCCCTGGGGGGCTAACCAGATTTTTTTTCAAAAATCGGAGAATGTCACTTTCTAACCTGACCAAAGTTACAACTTCATGCACAATTTCAGAGAAATTCAATGGATGGTTGCTGAGAAAAATCCGGACGGACGGACATGCCTCTAAACATAAGTCCCCCGATTTTATAAATCGGGGGACCAATAAAGTCTTTTTGAGTTTGACATATCTGACTAGAGCATGCATCTGATATTTTTTCAAGATTTCTCAAATTAATCCATTTCATTTAATAGATTATGAAAATAAATAAAAATATAAAAATCTTTTGAAAAAACTAATTTAAATGCATTCAATCAAATTAAGTGTCATGAAAGTTCATGTGTTCATTGTTAGAATCTTGCTTAATTTGTATCTTAAATCAATTTTTAAATCCAGTGAAAAGATTCTATAAAAGTGAGTTATCATTTAAGGCTCAAGTTTTCACATTTAACAAATTGCCCTGTGGATAAGTGTTGGTCAAAACAGGTAACACAGTGGTCATGAGTTTAATCCTTGAGTTGAATGGAATAGATTCACCAGTTACACCACCTGGGTGAATTATGGAGAATAGAATGAGAAGAAAGGTGTTTTGTTCAACATTCGCAGAAGTTTGCCAACTATGACAGAGAATTCGGAAATACCTTTGGATACAATGGCTGAATTGCTAACAAGGTGTAGAATTTATTTCATGTAAAACAGTTTAATTGTTATCTAAAAAGAAATCAGACAAAAATTACTTTTTTAAAGTTGAATTTACACTCTAATTAGAAATTTATTTATAAATAGTTTAAAGTTAAATGTAATAATTTCATGAAATTTTTTTTTAAATATTAGGCCTAAGATTTCTTTCTTTTTCCTGTATCCAAAATGTTTCACTGTCAGTGACTAGATATGGAAATTGGAATGTCATATTGAAACTGGAAGGCGTACAAAGAAGGGTGACAAAACTAATAAGTAAAGGAGTGAAGTTATAGGGAGAGGTTGGACAAATTGAAATTGACTACTTTGCTGGAGAGAAGAATGAGAAGTGATATGATTGAGACTTTCAAGATAATAAATGGCATTTCTAACTATGGTGGGCATTTTTTTAGTATTTCTCCTAGATCTGGAAGGTTATTGTTAAGGAAGTTTTCAAAAACTAGATCTGTTAACCAGTTAAGTTTTTTTTGCTCACAGAGTAATATGTTTTTGGAATAAGTTGCCAGATTGGATTAAGAACAGCAATAGCGTGGATCAGTTTAAGATGAGGTTGGATGAATTGAGAGAAAGTTGTAGGAGGGAGAAATTGAGGGGGCACTTTTGGGAGTTATCAAATGAAATATTTAACAGAATTTGATCTAGATATCAATACTGTACTAAGAGTTTAATTATTTCTTTTTTAACAGTTGAATTGAGAAGATAGTTAAAGGGGAGATGGTCAAGGAGGCATGACAAACAAATAAATAATAATAAATAAATTATATTCTAATTTACTTTGTTTTCACTTTATTTCTTTCATGCAATTTGGAAATTTGAAATAGATGTTTTTCTCTTCTAGAATACTAAATATCTTGATCTTATGAAGGTTTAATGTAGGAATGGGATTTAGATAGAGTACAGCTGATACTTTAGGGATGGTGATAATCATCTAGGAGGAAGGGGATGAAAGGATGAATCTTACAGCTTTTAACTTCTGTCTGTTTTTCCCCCCAAAGAGAATAACATTATCAAGCATGATGAATTCAGCAGATTGTCTATAGAATGCTTGAATTTAACGAGAAAAGAATGATAGAAGAAAAGGATTTAATATGTCAATGTGGATGTTAATGTTGAAAAGAAAAGCCAGTTCGTGAGCATTGCTTTTGCTTAAAATATATTTCATTGCTGTTTTTTTTTTAATTACTAGTTCTTATTAAATTTACTAAATTAATAAATTGCTTGATCATTAACTTATATTCAAACATGTTTACCGTTTTCTAATTAAGTATTATTATTAAGTATCATTAAAGTATTATTATTATTGACTTATATATAAGTATTATTGACCTATTATGACTACTATTATTAACCTTATTATTGACCTATTATTATTAAGTGAATAAGTATTAGTTTAATTCTAATGACTAATCCGATAATCTAATCACTAATATTACTATTAACGATAGTACATCATTACATGTTATTTATTGACATCATTACATATTATTATATATACATACATTTATTATCGATGTTACATCTATTACAACGATAATCTAATCACTAATAAGTGAATTATTATTAAGTATTATTATTAAGTATTATTAAAGTATTATTATTATTATTATTCACTTATATATAAGTATTATTGACCTATTATGACCACTATTATTGACCTATTATTAAGTATTATTAAAGTATTATTATTAAGTATTATTAATGTATTATTATTAAGTATTATTAAAGTATTATTATTAAGTATTATTAAAGTATTATTATTAAGTATTATTAATGTATTATTATTAAGTATTATTAATGTATTATTATTAAGTATTATTAAAGTATTATTATTAAGTATTATTAAAGTATTATTATTAAGTATTATAAAATACTTTAATTAAACTATGCAGAATGTATGTTGGAATCAAATTACGATGAACTGTGAACAGTTTGTACACCATTTGGATCCTGGTTATTAAATAACATATTTGAGAATAAGAAAAATTTTCCTTAAAGATAATAAATTATTCTTAATGATATCTAAATAAAAGATTTCTGACCCCCTCTTTTACGGTCTCTTTCCATATACTGACCCCTTTCTTTCTCTCTCATTTACTTCTATTGATGTTTAATTTAATTCTTAAATTTCATTTAAACATTTGTTCCATGATATAATTTCTTAGCCAAAATAGAAAATGTCATTAAAAAAAAATCATGAATATAATTTTTTTTTAGATTACTAAAGTTGACCAAAACCTAACTTCGGAAAAATATTTTTTTCCCCAAGTTAGATTTTGGTAAACTTTAGTAATCTAAAACGAAATTATATTCATGATTTTTTTTATGACATTTTCTATTTTGGCTAAGAAATTATATCATGGAAACTTGAAAATATAAAGTTATGAAACTTTATACAAGATGATAAAACAGTACTAAAAATCAACAAAAAATATAGAATTCGAATTTAAAATGGGGAATGTTCAAAGCAAAAGGTACATTAAACATAAATAAATAATTAACTAAAGTTCTAATTACTCGTTTTAATATTAGCAAGAATAATTCTACAATTTGATACATTTTGCAGGGTCAGAGTAGGAAGTCACCTTTGCTAGAGTCGCCATTCTACTTGCCAAGGATGCTATCAATTCGTATATCCGAAACAGTTTTTCATGGTAAACAACTGATGATCCCTTAAATAATGTTAGAAGCCAACTAATATAATAACTGTAAAAACTAAATTGACTTACATGAGTGATTTTCCACTGAACGACTTAGGACTTAAGGGTTTTTTTGTTTTTTTTTAATTAAAAAAAAATGTTCTTTTAGTTTTAATGGTTGAGAAACTTCCGAGACATATATATATATATTTAAAAAAATTTTTTTTTTATATTAGATCTTATCGTGATAGGAATATGCTCGATATTGGGGATAGAGCATTGTCGTAGTAAATACTGAGATAATAAAACAAAAGGAAAGTGACATACTTTACAAGTTTATTATAATCATCAGATGTTTAAAGAAGAATAAAATATTAGAAGGTCCTTTAATCCATGGATTTTCAAAGAAACAACTCTTATCCGCAAAAGGAAAAACAATAATTTGCACATTATTGGTAAATAATTATTTGAAAACTCTACTAAACAATTTTGAGTCATGCTTAAAGCAAAAAGAGTCAAACATTTTTTTTATTAATGAGCAGAAAGTTAATTGTAGTGCTGAATGTATCAGTGATGTTGTTGGAAAAAATGCGATTGGAATATTGAAGGATATTGGATTCTAATATTTTAAATTATTTGTAAATTCAAAGCGTTTGTTGATCTTTTTGAATTCTAGCGTCTGATCTAATAAAATTCACGAAATATTCAAAAGTCAAAAGTATATGAAGAATTAATATATATGCAGAATCATCATGCCGCAAATTACCTTCCTTGCAGATATTTTAAATATTATGTGGTTAATTCAACGTTAAGATGAATATAAGGAAAATAAAGAAGAAAAAAATGAAAAAGAAAAGGAAACGAAAAAGAAAAAAGAAAAGGAATTAGAAAAACGAATAAAGAGAAAAACAAAAAATGTTTGACTCTTTTTGCTTTAAGCATAATTCAAAATTGTTTAGAGTTTTTAAATAATTATTTACCAATAATGTGTAAATTATTGTTTGTTCCTTCTGCGGATAAGAGTTATTTCTTTGAAAATCCATGGACAAGGACCTTTTAATATTTTATTCCTTGTTTAAACATCTGATGATTATAATAAACTTGTAAAGTATGTAACTTTACTTTTGTTTTATTATTTCAGTATTTCATATATATATATATATATATATATATATATATATATATATATATATATATATATTAGTTTAAAAAAACAAAACAAATACGCATTCTTTCCAATTCACAGATGCGCCACGTATTTCAAATTTAAACTTCTATTGTTTTAATATATAAGCTATCTTTTTTCTTTTTTTATTATGTTGGTTTATTAATTCCATAACTATCATATATATTGCCTTTTCTTGTTGTTTTTTCATTATTTTCTGCTCTTGATTTTTTATTTTTCTCTCAGACACCCGTTTTCATTCTCATTAACAAAGAATGCCTATTCTCAGAAAAAAAAAAAGAAAATGGCTCCCAATCATAGTTTCACTTGATGTTTTCCTAATCTTTTACTCAATTGAACATCTTTTCTAGAAACTTTCCTTTATTTTACTCCATATGGTTTGTATTTCTTCATGGATAAATTTCTCACATGGGCTTTGCTGAGAGTAAAACACTTTGATATTTCCGTTTATATGCAGCCAAGCTATTATATTTTTAATCAGAATACACAATCTCCCATCTTCAACTTCAAAGGAAAAATGCATTTCTTTTGCCATTGTTCTCGCATCCACTATGAAAATCTATGCATATATAAAACAAGAAAAGTTCAACATAAATAAATATTAAAAAAACAAAAACATTTGTCTTCGAGGCTATTATTGTGAAAACAAAAAGAATCAACACATTTTCAGTATTTGTTTTGTACACGTTCATCTTGGAATTATCAAAAGGAATAAAAGTAGGAATTATTTCCCGCCTTTTATCACTTGTCATACACATTCCTTTCTTGTCTGTAAAGTTCTTTATATTGGAACCAGCTTTCTATTGAAGATATTCATTTTATCTCATTTAAGAGGATAAACTTTCAACCAGTTGACCTTGAATATGTTTGTGCATATTACATAAAAAAGAAATATCTTGAACACAAGCATTGATTCATTATTTATTTTTATGATATTGACTCTGAGGAAAAAAACAAAAATAAATTTGGATTATTTTTGTCTACAATATTTTAGCTAAACTAAATAAATAAAATAAAGATGATTTACTGTTTTTCATCATTTTTATTATAATCTCTCTATCTCTCTCACACACTGTGTGTGTATACAATATATATATATATATATATATATATATATATATATATATATATAATCATCATTGTCTATTGGAAACAAATGGAACCATGCCAACCCATCAAAACCAAAAAAATGAAGAAATGGGGCAACTACAGGAATTTAATCTTCATCTCATTCATTTGTTAATATTTTGTTTGCCTTAAACAGTCAGCATGAGTAAATAAGTTTCCAATAGATGTTGTAACAGCAGAATTATCCGAATTATAAACCTTAGATTATATTCGAGTTATCTCCCCATAATCACTCTTACAAACGTTAGAGAGAAGGTAAAAATTTTATCTCACTCACTGATAACTCCGCATACAAAATGGAGGTCTTGTGCCCAGTAGGAATAATGAATACGTGTTTGCTAAAAGCGTAAAAGCCAGACTATCAAATATTCGTTAGCTTTAGAATGTGAATTAATAAAATAGTTCTCAATAAGTAAACAAACGTAGAGGTCTGCTTAGGAAACGTTTTTTCACATTGGAAAAACAGACAACTTATATTGGTAGAAACTGGAGTTAGTTATCATCAAGCTTAAGTGATGAGTTTTAAATATTCATGTTCTGTGTTAAAAAACAAGACAAAAGATTAAAAAAAAAACTAATTTCAAACGTGTTAGTAGTTTTATAAACAATTTTTTATTTCGATTACATTTTATATTTGCATAGCATGTACATTAGTACATACTATGCAAAAATAAAATGTAATTATAGTGACTTTATAGAGAAGAACTTGAATAATTGTATAGAATTTACTCGGCTAACAATTTTCTATTTAACTTCTTTAGAGTGATAGCATTGAATAAAACAAAAGAAACTGTTTAAAATATGTACAAATGGATGGTTATTTTATATTGAAATTTCATCTCTGCATTTCTATATATTTACTCGGCTAACAATTTTCTATTTAACTTCTTTAGAGTGATAGCATTGAATAAAACAAAAGAAACTGTTTAAAATATGTACAAATGGATGGTTATTTTATATTGAAATTTCATCTATGCATTTCTATATATTTACTCGGCTAACAATTTTCTATTTAACTTCTTTAGAGTGATAGCATTGAATAAAACAAAAGAAACTGTTTAAAATATGTACAAATGGATGGTTATTTTATATTGAAATTTCATCTCTGCATTTCTATATATTTACTCGGCTAACAATTTTCTATTTAACTTCTTTAGAGTGATAGCATTGAATAAAACAAAAGAAACTGTTTAAAATATGTACAAATGGATGGTTATTTTATATTGAAATTTCATCTCTGCATTTCTATATATTTACTCGGCTAACAATTTTCTATTTAACTTCTTTAGAGTGATAGCATTGAATAAAACAAAAGAAACTGTTTAAAATATGTACAAATGGATGGTTATTTTATATTGAAATTTCATCTCTGCATTTCTATATATTTACTCGGCTAACAATTTTCTATTTAACTTCTTTAGAGTGATAGCATTGAATAAAACAAAAGAAACTGTTTAAAATATGTACAAATGGATGGTTATTTTATATTGAAATTTCATCTCTGCATTTCTATATATTTACTCGGCTAACAATTTTCTATTTGACTTCTTTAGAGTGATAGCATTGAATAAAACAAAAGAAACTGTTTAAAATATGTACAAATGGATGGTTATTTTATATTGAAATTTCATCTATGCATTTCTATATATTTACTCGGCTAACAATTTTCTATTTGACTTCTTTAGAGTGATAGCATTGAATAAAACAAAAGAAACTGTTTAAAATATGTACAAATGGATGGTTATTTTATATTGAAATTTCATCTATGCATTTCTATATATTTACTCGGCTAACAATTTTCTATTTGACTTCTTTAGAGTGATAGCATTGAATAAAACAAAAGAAACTGTTTAAAATATGTACAAATGGTTATTTTATATTGAAATTTCATCTATGCATTTCTATATATTTACTCGGCTAACAATTTTCTATTTGACTTCTTTAGAGTGATAGCATTGAATAAAACAAAAGAAACTGTTTAAAATATGTACAAATGGATGGTTATTTTATATTGAAATTTCATCTCTGCATTTCTATATATTTACTCGGCTAACAATTTTCTATTTAACTTCTTTAGAGTGATAGCATTGAATAAAACAAAAGAAACTGTTTAAAATATGTACAAATGGATGGTTATTTTATATTGAAATTTCATCTATGCATTTCTATATATTTACTCGGCTAACAATTTTCTATTTAACTTCTTTAGAGTGATAGCATTGAATAAAACAAAAGAAACTGTTTAAAATATGTACAAATGGATGGTTATTTTATATTGAAATTTCATCTCTGCATTTCTATATATTTACTCGGCTAACAATTTTCTATTTAACTTCTTTAGAGTGATAGCATTGAATAAAACAAAAGAAACTGTTTAAAATATGTACAAATGGATGGTTATTTTATATTGAAATTTCATCTCTGCATTTCTATATATTTACTCGGCTAACAATTTTCTATTTAACTTCTTTAGAGTGATAGCATTGAATAAAACAAAAGAAACTGTTTAAAATATGTACAAATGGATGGTTATTTTATATTGAAATTTCATCTCTGCATTTCTATATATTTACTCGGCTAACAATTTTCTATTTAACTTCTTTAGAGTGATAGCATTGAATAAAACAAAAGAAACTGTTTAAAATATGTACAAATGGATGGTTATTTTATATTGAAATTTCATCTCTGCATTTCTATATATTTACTCGGCTAACAATTTTCTATTTGACTTCTTTAGAGTGATAGCATTGAATAAAACAAAAGAAACTGTTTAAAATATGTACAAATGGATGGTTATTTTATATTGAAATTTCATCTATGCATTTCTATATATTTACTCGGCTAACAATTTTCTATTTGACTTCTTTAGAGTGATAGCATTGAATAAAACAAAAGAAACTGTTTAAAATATGTACAAATGGATGGTTATTTTATATTGAAATTTCATCTATGCATTTCTATATATTTACTCGGCTAACAATTTTCTATTTGACTTCTTTAGAGTGATAGCATTGAATAAAACAAAAGAAACTGTTTAAAATATGTACAAATGGTTATTTTATATTGAAATTTCATCTATGCATTTCTATATATTTACTCGGCTAACAATTTTCTATTTGACTTCTTTAGAGTGATAGCATTGAATAAAACAAAAGAAACTGTTTAAAATATGTACAAATGGATGGTTATTTTATATTGAAATTTCATCTATGCATTTCTATATATTTACTCGGCTAACAATTTTCTATTTGACTTCTTTAGAGTGATAGCATTGAATAAAACAAAAGAAACTGTTTAAAATATGTACAAATGGTTATTTTATATTGAAATTTCATCTATGCATTTCTATATATTTACTCGGCTAACAATTTTCTATTTGACTTCTTTAGAGTGATAGCATTGAATAAAACAAAAGAAACTGTTTAAAATATGTACAAATGGATGGTTATTTTATATTGAAATTTCATCTATGCATTTCTATATATTTACTCGGCTAACAATTTTCTATTTGACTTCTTTAGAGTGATAGCATTGAATAAAACAAAAGAAACTGTTTAAAATATGTACAAATGGATGGTTATTTTATATTGAAATTTCATCTATGCATTTCTATATATTTACTCGGCTAACAATTTTCTATTTGACTTCTTTAGAGTGATAGCATTGAATAAAACAAAAGAAACTGTTTAAAATATGTACAAATGGATGGTTATTTTATATTGAAATTTCATCTATGCATTTCTATATATTTTTTATTCATTCTGTTTTTATCAAAACTGAATAATTTTATAAGTTATTCAAATGTCTATTTGTTCTAACACATAGTGATAAACAAAAGAGGACTTAAAAACCTTACTTATAAAATATAACAGGGTTTATTTACATTTTAAAAACATTTCTTTTTAATATACTTCACGCCAAACAAAGCAGGCCACCATTGTAGACATAAGGGGCTACTGAGAAAAAGGGTGAAAGTTAGGTTTTTTTTTTGGGGGGGGGGGATCAACCTAAATTGGGAGCTGTGCAGCGAGATGTCTGTTTACATTAGTTTTAATTTCTGCATGTCAGTACCTTCAGGAAAACAGGGAGCAAGAAGGGAGTTTCAGAGTCCAGCAGCACGAGGAAAGAAGCTTTTGGAGTAGAAAGCTCTTCAGCATCTGGGGACCTCCACAGTGAATGGATGGGATTTGGCAGATTGTCGGGTTGGTCTTGTGAATTTACGTTGTGGAGGTACCAGAGCAGCAAGCTCATCAGAGTACAATCCATTGAAGTACTTGTAAAACAGACACAAGGAAGCAAATTGCGGCGATGGGACAGGGGCTGGAGCTTGGTGGATAGTGGGGGACCTATTAAGTTGGCGACTCTTTTTTGGACCTTGTCTAAGAGGGAGAGGCTAGTGGATGATGCCCCAGCCCAGATGTGGCAACAATACTCCATGCATGGGCGGATGGTGGCTTTGTAGATATAGGATAATGTCGGGTGTGAGAAGTTTACTGGCACGGTAGAGGGAGTTCACCTTCTTTGCAGCAGCTCTGGCAATGTCTTCACGAATACACTAAAGATGCACACATGTTAAACCTCCTATATGTGAATATTATAAAAAAAAAATTTCTAAAAGGCACGGCAACTAATCTGGTCTGGACAGCGGATCAATTGATAACGATGTTGTCATATCAGTAGTCAAGAGAAAATGGAGAAAAAAGAAAGTGAGCTTCCATGTCATGCCTTTTATAATGTTGACCACATGGCTAAATCAACTAATTTGAGACTACCTTGTCGTAATGTGATCTATGACTTCACATAAATAGCAGACGTAACTATTTTTTACAATTTGAACTCTTTTCCATATTATCACCTATGGTATTTTTTGATACTTGAATCAATGAAATCCACAAATCAATATTCAGTTTTTATTTGATTTTATATTTGATTACTTTTCATATGGATGATGTCCAAGTCTATAAAGTATCTTGCTTGATCCAGAATCAGTTTAGCTCAAATATATGGTCTGAAATAGTAATGAATTATAGACAGTAGGAAATGCTATGTCTATCTAAAAGTAAAGTTTATCTGAATGATGGAACCAAAATATCTTATTTCTTTTTTTTTTTAATAAAAGATTTTTTAGACATTCCATTTTAGAACTGTGAACAATAATAAGATCTGTATATGGAGAAAAAGATTTTCTCCCATATATTTAATAACATGCAGAGCCAAATATGACATTTGGGTAAAGTAAGGTAAGATGTTGCTTTACGGCACATCAACCCTAAGGGTCATTTCGTGCCATGAGTGTGGAAGGGAGTGTCCTTCATTTGAATCTTAAGTCAGTGATATTTTAAATTGTTTAAGGTTAATGCATCTTATTGCACCTGTTTTAGGGCCTAAAATTCAATTTTGGCTATTTCGTTTGTATTGTATTAAATCTTTAGATGAGTTCCAAAAGGTTTATTTTCTTTAGAAAATGTAATATTTTGTAAGGTGTTACTTTCTCAAATAATGTTTTTAGGGTTTGTTCATTAAAGTATTTTCTACGGGTATTTTCATATTTTTTGCAATCCATTAATATATGTTTTATAGTTAGTTGATGATCACATGTTCTGCATTAAGGTGCATTTTCTGCTTTTAAAAGATATTCATGAGTTAGTTTTGTATGACCAACTCGGATTCTGGTGAATTGAGTATCTAAATTTCGTTTTGATAATATTTCTTTATCTTGCCCAACATTTGGGTGAATGTCTCTAAGTTTGTTTTGTTGTTCGTCCCATAGCTTTTGCCATTTGGTCTTAATGTACAAGTTGATTTTGTTTTTTCTATCTTTGGGAATGGTAATATGTATGCAAAATAGGGAGAAAGCAGCATGTGGTTGTCATTAGCTTTAACCCTCAGAGGTTCTCAAGATATTTGGCTCACAATGGAGGGATTTCAATTTGAAAAGAAATAATCTTTGCAAAGGTAAAGAATTAGGGGAGAAAAAGTGAATATTGAGATTCCGTTTCGAAGATTTATTGAATCACCACTCATTATAAACTCTGTCGCAATTAAACAACGTAACGGCTTCTACAATTCATGTCCTTTAATCAGCAAACTAATACTTACCGAACAAAATTTTAATTTAGATTCAGGATAGCCCTTTTCAAACCACATTCCCAACAAAACTATTGTATAACATCGATATTAAAAAAAAATATTAATTCACTTAATAAACACACCACATATTTTGAAATTTAACGTCTATGTATTTCTACAGATAAATTAGATTGTCTTTCAATAGAGACGAAACGTCGATAAACATATTAGGAATTTTCGGGTTTTATTTTATTCATTTCATATACATATATAATGTAACTATCCACAGATAGCTGTTTCGCTGTATCACGAGGTATCAATATGGTCAGACGTAGCGAGCGGAACAACTGTGAGATTTCAAATCGGACGCCACTCATTAGGAAACGTGATCACTGGCGTCTCATGCTCAACGATCTGAGTTCGTGAATCAGTTACTGGGAGTGGAAGAAATTATATCGTTTTTAAATTAAGTTATTCGCTCTGTCTTCCTTTATATATATATATATATATATATATATATATATATATATATATATATAGTTCCTTCTCCCATGTGTGTGCCTTCAAAATAAAATTGTTTCCAAATCTTCACTTTTTCTGAAGACGTTCGTTAATACGAACGAAACCGGTCAAATCTCTTGTTTTTGTTTTTCTCCTGCATGTTAACCTGTTTTCCGTTTGTCTTTTTCTTTTATTTTCACACATTTTCATGACTGATCGTTTACTTTACCTTATATATATATATATATATATATATATATATATATATATATATATATATATATATATATATATATATATATATATATATGTATATATATGGGAAATGAAAAAGGAAAAACAAAAGGGGAGTTTTTTTTATATATTCATCAACGTTTCGTCTTTATTTTTAGACTTCTTCAGGATGATAATATTAAGATAATATATATATATATATATATATATATATATATATATATATAGTCTCGGAAGTTTCTCAACCATTAAAACTATATTAAATAAAAAAAAATAAAAATAAAAATAAAAAACTTATAGTCCCAAGTCTTCCAGTGGAAAATCACTCATGTAAGTCAATTTATTTTTTACAGTTATTATATTAGTTTATTTCTAACACTATTTTAAGGGATCATCAGTTGTTTACCATGAAAAACTGTTTCGGAGAGAGAATTTATGATAATTTTATACATAGATATTAGGGAAGATATTTTTGTTGGACTTAGAATTGTGTTTTATTTTAATTCATATGCATAAATTCTAACAGTAATAGGGAACAACAATTCCCCATCAGCAATTAAAAATTAGAATGGAATTACATAAAAAGTAAAGTAAATCGGTATGGTATATATTTTTTTATTTTGTGCCCTGATTTTTTGATGTTCAGGAGCGACTGCCAACATCCATAAGTGAAAGTGGTGCTATAAAACCGACTGGATTTGAACTTAACACACCCAGGTCATCAGTCTGAATCATTATCCACATCACCATCTGGGGTTTCAAAGGGAAAAATGTGATCTGTTGCTCCGAGAACCGCCTGAACTAATAAAATGAATGCGTTTCTGAAAAGATCATTATTTCATTAGAAAAATAAATGAGTTGACCTTCTGAATAGGATCAACAATTTATAGTATCAAATATTACTTATTTGCAAGGACACAACGAAATTACTTTTATTTATCAACGATCAGTTCTCTTAAAACAAGTAAAAGAACTCAAAATAATTTGAAAATAAGGTATTAGTTTTTGTTGTTTTTATCATTTTTATTTTTTGAATGTTTCAAAATTAAGATATTTATCCCAAATCATAATTTTTATAATTTGTGTGATTAGAAAAATTGTAAAAGATTAAGAGAAATCAAAATTTGCGAAATATTTTAAATTTTTATTAGAAATATGATTGGTCGAACTGTTGATATCGATTTTTACTTTGAAATGCTACTTGGGCAATTCTGCTTTTAATTGATGTCAAAGAGGAATTTCTTTGACAATATCAAACTCTAAAAGAGGAATTGAAGTCTAATCCTCTCTTTGAACATCAGTTTTCTACTTGCAATTAGTGACATGAGTAAATATTATTGGACATTTTTATAAACATATGAATTACACGTTATTTGGTGTACTGATAGTAACATTAGGAGACATAGTAATCAATGCATGCAATAAAACTTCAATAAACTCATAATTCTGAGTGGCTATAATTTTATAGCTTTATTAAATAATTATGTTTTATAACTTTTTATTGCAGATATTTTTTAGTGAATACTAAACAGTCTAAAGCAACTGTTTCTAAACAGCTATTTTATGCATTGGATTTTTGGAAAGATTTATTATCATGAATAATAAGTTGATGAAATAAAATTGAAATATTCTTATTTGTCCTCACTCTCTTGAAAACATTTCTGCTAATTAAATCCATGACAATATTATTTAAATGCACTATATAAATCTGCGAAAATGCAGTGTTTAAGTCTGCAGAAACAAATTATACTCTGCAGATAGATTCCAGCAGAGTGGACAGATGTCTTTCAAGTATCCCAGATTTTCTTGCAGGTCAAGTAAGGGGAAATCAAAGGACAAGAGTTAGGTACCAATTATATTCAATGGTTTACTATTCTTATAGAATCTACATAGATTTCATCATTTCTTTGTATATTTAATTTTAGACCCAATAAAAAAAAGTTTTGTGGCTTTCAAAGTAAAAAAAATATTTAACTTATAATTGTTTTATAAAACAAATTTACGAACAAATTTCTATGTAAATCTTTGGTTTTTGATCGCCACTCTTAAAAAATGATTATTATTATTATAATATAAAGTGATACTCTCAGAGTATGTAAAAGGTAAATAGTGTATTGGTCTGATAACATTTTGATTATAGAATGACGTAACGACGATAACACAACCAGTAAATAAGAGTTAAATAAGTTAAATCAAAATAATAACCTGTAAAATAAAAAGAAAGAAAAATTTGTTTTATGAATTTAGTTTAATTGAGAAAGTCTACTTAATGTTCTTAGATATAATAATAGTCTATATATATATATAAAATAGTAACTCTCTGTGTGTTTATGTGTCCGCCTGATCTTTGTGTCTTATGTTCACCCAAACCGCTCGACAGAATTGCTTGAAAATTAGCATGTGAACTACTGACCTCTCAGTGAAGCTCATAGGCTATATAAGAAATATATTGCTTCAACACTGGATCCCCCCCCCAAAAAAAAAATTATGTCTATTCCCAAAATTTCAACAAATTTTGATATTAAGATGGTCCCCAGGGGCACACCCCCTCCACTGAAAACTGTTTCCTCTTTCATTCAAATAAAATATATATATATAATCAAGAAGAACACCTGTCTGTGCATGTCTGTCCCTAAAAACGAAGACATACTAGAAAGTGTACTTTCAATATAATTGTATTCACATGCACAATTTACATGTGAACATAATGGAAGTATTTTTGCATCTCTGGCTGACCCTTAATTAAAGAAGTTAATGACAATTTTCAAACATGTTACACAATAAAATTAATCTATTAGCATTAGTTTAATAGTATTAACATATATCTGAATAGCTAGTAAGATACCAAGCTGACAGCATCAAGTAAACTCCCTACAATGATATTTCACATGATGCTACCCCACACTCTAACTTGGGCAACACCGGGTAGCTTTGCTCGTATAATATAAACTTACATCAACCGAAATGCAGATTGCAAATTGCTCTTTGTTCAGTATTAGCATGCGACAAAACTGCTACAGTTCTACAAAGTCTGCTAAATATTTCCGATAATAATGAACTTGTTTCATGAAAACTATTTGGATTAAATATTACAATGTGACTAAGAAGTAAATAAAAAAGTTGCAGGCATCATGAAAAAATTTTTTCTTTTGTCCCCCGCCAAATTTTGACATCCAAATCCAAATTTATAAGCTTAGGAATAGAATTGAGATTAAAAACCCTTCTTCATTATTGATTCGAAGCAGCAGGCAGTTTATTTTTGAGAGAACAGAGAGAAAGTGTTTTGAACCGCATGATCTTCAAATATTATTTCACATCACATAGTTCCATTCCCAGATCGGCAAATTGCGTTCTCTCTGTGGTCTTTGCATTTCCAACATCTCACCTTTATCGTTCTCATCTTCGGCGCTTACATCTCTACCATTTACATGGACCACACACCTTAAATCTAAAATATGCCACAACATCCCATCGACGCTCAAGTTGTTAAAGGATTGCCCTCCAGTAATTACTCTTCTTTCTCATTGCGTTATGCTTCGTGCATTTGGAAGTTTCAGCCAAACTTATTCTTCTATTTGGATTCTAGCTGGCCCTTGCACATCGATTTCTGAGGATGTATCTCTCGGGTGCCTCCATTCATAATTGCGGCACTGTCTCCTCTGTCCAACCTTGGGTGCCATGTTGTACTAGAATGTGGTTCTCCTAGCGATATCCCTCCTCTCTTGGCTATTACTGTCCGATGATGTCGTTCCACTATTCCATTCCCCCGGGAGTATATATGCTGCCCTGTAACATTTTCTGATCTTCCATTTCTTGAACATCATCTAGAGAAGTTCTTAGCCCAAAACGGTGCGATTGTCCATTATCACCTCCATTACTGGACCTTGTTCAAGCATCACCTTCTCCAATTTCTCTGCAACTTCAGCTGCCGACTCTGCATGTAGCTACATCCATATTAATAGTCTCCTAGGTCCACAGTTAATCATTGACAAGTATGTGGCCCTACGAAGATATTCCGAATAAGAGTAAATAAAATCATTTCTATTTTGACATTGCTTCTTTGTGTAATTCGCGTTCGTTTAAATAAAACTTTGGTCACTATGCAAAGAATACATATTCTTTTGAAGTCGTCATGTTTTTAAGTCGAATGCAAAAATAGGATAAATTGTGTCAAAATAGCTGGGTTACTTGGCGTTGCAAGGACATGCAACAGTATAGTCAGGAATAAAGAGTAAGGACAGTGTTCTTGAATCCTTTCGGCTAAGATCAAAGTGTAGTATCTGTTCCGATGGATACAACACCCTATAGACCGGTACCGTCTTGGCCTTCGGGCCTTGATTCCACCAGTCTGTGGGTATGTCCTGTGCAGTTCTAGGAGGTCCACCCTCCCAGGCGTTGTCTTCTCACCCTTTGAGAAGGGGTTAGTTTATTGCTAATCGCCTGAGGCTGCCCAGGCAATTTTTTAAGGTCATAAGTGCTCTTCCTGTAGGTTGCTGACTTATCAAATCCTACTTTCCGACATTGTGTCACATTTTACCACTGTGGGAGATAGGTAAATACCTTTAATATTCTTTGTTTAAATTAATTTATGTATTTTATTTGTCGATGTTATTTAGAAGTAGATTTTACTATTGCCATCACCAAATTATTTCTTTTATTTGACTCATAAAATTATAGATAATATAAATGTTATATAGGATGAGAGATAATTTCTGGCTAGAAATATATTTTGAAAATTTTAATTATTCTTTATTTGTGCAAGTATATTATTATCATCTGTTTTTTAATTTAAAGGTCTATAAGAACGATTTTTGTCAATCAATTTCTTAGAAAATAATATTCAAAATTAAAATTTTTTCTCTTAAATGAAGGAGGATATATCGAAAAAAATGACGCCATAAATTAGCCAAAGTTATTTTTTTAACAATTTTAGCATTAAAAGTAGGTCATGATTTTATTTGTCTTTTTATCTATTTCACTCACAAAATTTCATGGTAACTAGTGTACACAAAAAGGGAAATATATTACTTTACCAATTGAAAAGGAAGATAAGAAAAGACCTTAAAATGGAGAGCATAGAGAGGTATGTTAAGTATGCATAAAAGGTTGCTACAATGCCTGGATCTAATCAAGAATTAAAAAAAAATTTTTTTTTTAAATCAGTAAAATATTTTAATTTACATTTATTTAAATCTAGACATATATGATATGCAGGTAGTTACTGAGTTTTTTTAAACTAATCAAAATATGTTTTTCTAGATATGAAAATATTTGCTGTATTTTAAAGTTTGGAATGATCTTCATGTAGTGTATGCATTTAGTTAATTTTAAACTACATTCTAGTAAAACAGATGTTTTTTTAAAGTTTGGACTGTTTCGTATTCCATTTCTGTCTAATGGCCCGGCCAACATTTTGTCTTCTTTGATAAGGTTCATTTATAGGAGAAACGACAATACCTGCTGTTCAGAACAAGTGCCAAAAATGCTGGCCATTGTTTCTTGTTCATTCATTGAGACTATATAAAGAAGGCCATTGATCTAATCTCAAGCAAATCTGTGCCTTTTCTTTCCCACTGACAGCTGTGTTCGGTGGTTTTCGCCATAGGAAGCCATCTTCACTGTTTGATTTCTTTGTTGAGCTTCCAAAATTCAGTGCCTCATCACACGAAGCAATTCTTGATGCAATTGTTTTGTCTTTGACAAACACATCTTTGTGAGTAAGAAATAGCAAATTAATTTTATGAAAATGGACGATTGAAGACTAATGTTAGATTTGTTAACTTCTGACAAAACTTATCAAAAGTTCTTAATTATGTATACAAGCAACTATATGCGTCCTCTGGAGGCAAATAGAAGAAAATAAAACAGGGCAATTATTTATTTAAACTACCTTTTAAACAAATAATGTAAATTAAACATTCCATTTACTCTGATAAGCATAATTTCTTTGAATTTGAAATATCTTTCTTTAATATATATATATAGATATATATATATATATATATATTACCTTAAGGCCTTATCGTCTGACCCTCTGAGAGGAAACGTCAGAATGGTAAATTAAAAACTAAAAGTCGAATGAGATATGAGGGGAAAAACTTATTTCAGTTGGAGGAAACGATTGAGAGGAAAAAAAAAAAAAAAATGGTAAATTTATTGGCCCGTCACGTTGCCCTATTTATTTGAAACTCCCATGGTTGGGTTCTGACGACCTTGACATTGTTAAAAGGATTTCTTCTTCTACTCAACGTTGTTTTCCGGCAACCATGTTGAGGGTAGTTTACACCTTTTTCTCTTCTTTTCGTAAGGATGTTTTGCCAGCCATTCAAAAGAATTCTGTAGTTTATAAATTCATGTGTCAGTGTGGAGCTGACTATGTTGGCAAGACATCCCAAAGATTAGAATTTAGAATATCCCAACACATACCATGTGATATTCGCCTACACAAGGTTTCGAGATCATCCGGGAACTTCCAGGCACAAGAATCAGCCATCGGTAATCAACTCGTTAGTACAAATAGTTGTTCTGACAAGTATACCGATGGGTGGTTTTCTGTTTTACACAGTGCCAGGTCGAACTACCATCTCAATATTATTGAGGCGTTAGTCATTAACAACTCTCGACCTAGCCTGTGTAGACAAAATATTTTGAAGCATCAGTTGGAGATCTTTAATGATTCAAAGCCACCATAACGTTGAGAGATTTACCCTTTTTTTTTTTTTTTTTTTTTTTTTTTCCTCTCAATCGTTTCCTCCAACTGAAATAAGTTTTTTCCCCTCATATCTCATTCGACTTTTAGTTTTTAATTTACCATTCTGACGTTTCCTCTCAGAGGGTCAGACGATAAGGCCTTAAGGTAATTTTAAAAATTTTCCATTTTTTTTTTTCCACTCGTCTGTTTCATTGATTATAATAATGCTTCCTCTAAAATTAATCCTACGATTCTGTTGTACACGAAATTTACTTATATATATATATATATATATACTAGTAGAATACCCGTCCTGTGGCGGGTATAAGCAATCAATATAACATTAGTTTTAAATTTTAATGTTTTTTTTTGGGGGGGGGTATGGTACAGTTTTGGTGCTCCATACCTAAGTGGTAAAGCTTACAAAGAAAAGAACATAATGTGCCCGCATTACTCACCCTGTTGCCTAGATTACATATTCCATAATTTATGATAAGTTCAATAGTTTAGAATTTTACCATGCATATATATATATATTATTAACGCTTATGCGTGCACTGATCTTTTAAAAAATGTATCACTTTATATATCTCAACATTTGATGTAGAGCAATTCTTTTCTCTATTAAATCTTTTATATCCAACTTATTTTTAAAGTTTTTTTGGTGGGTGGGTGCAAGTCTGGGTAGATGCACCCTCTATATGGTAAGGTTTACAAAACGGGTTGCCCGGAATATGTATCCCCAAATTCATAATGATCGGTTCATAAAAAATTAATTAAAAACTTAAATTTTTATATATGCATGTTAAATTAAAAAAAAAATAATGTATCCATGTTACTGTATTTTCTTGAATATATATTCCAAAATTCATAATGATTCGTTCGTTAGATTATAAGATTACCCTGTACATAAATAAATAAATAAATAAATAAATACACATATGTATCTTATATATATATATATATATATATCAATGTGTATATCAATGTGTGCGTATATTTAATTAAACTCTTACCCCGGTTATTAAAACTTTCCAGGCCGTATGTATTATTTTACTTATGGGTATGTATATGCAATTTAAAACTTTCCAGGCCGTATATATTATTTTGTATATATATATATGTGTATATAGGTATATATGTGTATACATGGGTGCAGGTGTATGTGTGCATGTATGGGCATGTGCGAGTATATGAGTATAGGTATGGGTGTACGTATGCGTATGACTGAGTATGTATATAGGTATGTGTACAGGTGTGCATTTGTGTATGTCTATGTATACATATATATGTATCTCTATTTTGCACATCTGTGGCTATGTGTGCATGTGCGTATATAGGTGTGTATAGGTATATGTGTGTATGTGCATATGTTTATATGTGTGTGTGTGTAGGTATGCATTCATTTAGTAGGGATGTTCTTTAATGAATACTTAAAGACGAAACACATTTATCTTCGATGTCTTAAAAAAATTTTTAATTCAAGGTAGTAGGTATGGGGGTATATATGTATGTATGTGTGGGTGCGTATGTATGTATGTGTATATATATATATGTATATGTGTGTATATATATATGTGTGTGTAGATGTAAATATATATGTATGTGTGTGTATATGTATGTATACATGTATGTGTGTGTAGAGATAGATGTGTATATATGTAGGGATGTATGCAGATGTTATTTAATTAAAATAAGATAGAGAATTAAATTAAGTGTATAATATTATCACTAGACAATATTAGATTAGAATTAATTATAGGCTTCCATAGATTATAAACTAATGTAAGATGAATTTGTGAAAATCAGAGTATTTTTAATTTTCAAATTAATTCTGACGCGCGAATTTAGAGTAAATGAGGGCACGAGAAGTGTCAACCGGCTGATGACACGAGACTCTCTCGTTTCGTTTGCCGGGTAAAAAATCTCGGTGGCCTTGGTAAGCTGAATTTCGGGCTAGCCAAAAATTGTGTGTGTGTGATGTTAAGAATAGGTATATGTATGCGTATGTATGGAGGCGTATGTCACCAGGTCGGATATGTAGAAAGAATATGTGCGCTTAACTCAGACGTTATTATTTAATAAAAATAAACAAAAAAACCCATAAGATACCCTTAGATTAATTTAGTTAAATATAAGATGTTAATTCCTACTCGCTCTATGTTGGGTGTTCAAACCGGCTGCTACCACCACTCCCTCTGATTGTGTTTGAAGTGCCGAGGATAAATTCAATTTTCTATCAGTATCAAAAATGTAATTGTTAAGTTGGATGCTTGAATAAAACCGCAAGGTTGAAATAAATTATTGCATCGACAATCATGTAATTTCGTGTTATTATATTTTACGTTATTATTGCTCTGTTTACCACATTGAGCTCTCTTACCCGGATTTCTTCCTGGAATTATTCCATTATAACACTATATATATATATATATATATATATATATATATATATATATATTAATTGAATGACAATAAAATGAGAAATTAATCAGATCTTATTAAAGTTCAAAAACAAGGAGTTGTTTTTGAACTTTAATAAAATCTGATTCGTTTGCAAGTTTCGCAATGTCAAAAAAAATCATTTAACAAAAATTGTGGTTGAATGTAAACAAGGTAATATTTTTACTACAATAAAATTCATGAAGTTATTCAGGATTAAAAAAAACAAATAGGTTGTTAAAAAGTGTGATAAATGACATGACAGTTTGAAAACATGGCCACTCATATTTTCATTTATAATTTTTCTTTCTGTATTCAAAAAAATGTCAGTCTTTTGAATTACTTGAAATCTTTATCCACAACCATTTATACATATGTCATCAAATTTTAGTTAATCTGAAATAATCTCTTGATAGATTAGCAATCAAAATCTGGATTTACTTCCAATATTTTCCAACAATAAAGTAATTTGCTTAACTACAAAATGCTTCAGTTGCTAATCTGTCTTTGAAAGGAGAGCTTAGCTTACAATTCAAAGGCAACAAAGAGTTCCTTTGACAGTAATCCTCTATCGTTAATAAATCATTTAGGCTCGATTTTAATAAATGTACATTTTTCAAATTCGCACTAAATACATCAAATAGCTATGTTCTTTTTATGTTTGTTATTTTTCGTCTATTTTTTTAATGTTTTTAGTTAAAATCTGTAGATTTTAAGTTAAACATTTATTTGGTATATTGATATTTAAACTGTTGGTATTTGTGTCGTTTTCCATAGAAAGGTCAATCATTTTTGACCACTGCTTCTCAGAGTTGGTGCCCAGACACCCGAGTATGTCGCACATTAGGGTTAAGTGTATTATGATCATTGTCCAGCCACTTTTGACCACCCTGTTTTAAAATGGAATTAACCATTTCTTTTTTAATATTGTCGTTAACTTTGTCTCATTTAATGAAAAAATAAATGGACCAAAGTTTTGAATAGCAAAAAGCAAAATTAACTTTTGTCATATAATTTAAAATCAGATCTGGAAAAATATTTTTTTAAATGATTAAAAACTTAAACACTTCAAACATTCTAAAAATCTTATCTGCAAATTTCGCAAACATAGAATTTTTTTTACCAATTTTTAATTTTTTCATAAATTATGAGATGCATCGTTCTGCTACTGTCCAAGTTGGTCTTCAAATATATATATAAAAAAATCTTTTATATGGTTAGTAGCTAAATGTATTGCTGATAGAGAAATGTTGACAAATATACTATATACTCACGTCCCTAATGTCACTTACACCTGCGCATATAAGCCCCACTCACAAGTGTGGTAGACGATTAATTGATAAATTATTATTAGACTGTTTTATACTGTTTTTTTTTTTTAGGTAAAATTTGTATATACATCTTTTAGTGCGAAGGTATTTTAATATTATTCTTATTAGTACACCGACATTTGCATTGGTTTGTGAACATATTCAGCAATAAGTAATTTAATGTTGTGTGCCGTGGCTTTGTTTATGTACAACAGAAATGGTATCTGCCATTTCATGCGTACAGAAATGCTATCTGCCGTTGCATGCATACAGAAATGCTATCTGCCGTTTCATGCGTACAGAAATCATATCTGCCGTTTCATGCGTACAGAAATGGTATCTGCCGTTTCATGCGTACAGAAATGGTATCTGCCGTTTCATGCATACAGAAATGGTATCTGCCGTTTCATGCGTACAGAAATGGTATCTGCCGTTTCATGCGTACAGAAATGGTATCTGCCGTTTCATGCGTACAGAAATGGTATCTGCCGTTTCATGCGTACAGAAATGGTATCTGCCGTTTCATGCGTACAGAAATGGTATCTGCCGTTTCATGCGTACAGAAATGGTATCTGCCGTTTCATGCGTACAGAAATGGTATCTGCCGTTTCATGCGTACAGAAATGGTATCTGCCGTTTCATGCGTACAGAAACGAAATGACTTAACACTTTTAAGCTCCCGTACAGCAGTGTTTAAAATTATCCCATAAATATGACTTGAATATTTTTTTTTTCTATTTTTTTTTTCTTTGTCTTTAGTTCACCCGAAACAAGGCAGGCCACCACTGTAGACGTAAGGGGCTACTGAGAAAAAAGGGTGACGGGTCAAGGTTTGGGGGGGGTCAACCTAAATTGGGAGCTGCGCAGTGAGATGTCTGTTTACATTAGTTTTAAATTTCTGCATGTCAGTAACATCAGGAAAACAGGGAGCAGGGAGAGAGTTTCAGAGTCTAGCAGCACGAGGAAAGAAGCTTTTGGAGTAGAAAGCTCTTCTGCATTTTGGGGACATATTCAGTTAATAACATAATGTGTTTTTTTTTAACAAAATACTACAGTACAAACCAAACAGAGAAATAATCAAACAAGAATTTTATGAATGAAATTTCATCTACGCAGGTAACATTTCTATGTATAAATTATAATAAACAAACTAAAATGTCTCAAAGCTAAGTGATATTTTACTGTTTTACAGTTTTTAAATTCAGCATCCAATATAAAATTGTAAAAAATATTATTTATCTATCATTTTAAAAATATACAGATCTCAAATTTCATTTCAATTAACACCAATTACCAACCCGAAATTATCAAAGGGTTAGCAAATCTGAATTCAGTGTTAATTGAAAATGACTGACTGAGATTTTGGGAAAAGGAAGCAATCAAGGTCAAGCGGAAACTACATGATCAGATGATCACAAGCGACCAATGAGAAGCCTTAGAATCATTCTCGACTTCTGCCTGCAACAGGGCGCTAAGAACTTCAGTCCAGAAGAAACTAGCCCTGACTAAAGACATATAATACCACATATATATAATCCCTTCATCGTTTCAATTCAAACGTCTCTTCACCAAAAGCCAACTTCCAATCGATTATCTTCATTGATGTTTCATCAAGAGATTCATTCACTGATTAGACGACCGCATCTTTTTGAACCAGACAGATTTATTCAGTGTCATTCCGGTGCAATTTTACAAAGATTTATTTCAACATGAAGAATATTCATTACTCTTCAAGTCCACACACAAGATAAGTATCCATTGTTGTATTATTTATTACATGTCTCTATTCAATTTTATATGTTAATTAGAAACGCACATCCTTTTTTGTTTGTTATTCTATGTTTTTGTATTGCTGTATATATATATATATATATTCCTCTTTCTCCTGTGAATAAATTCTAATTGCTATATTCTAACTTGTGTTGGCTTTTGTGATTCCTTGACAGTTGCATTTATCGGTTATTCTCTTACACCAAAAGATCCTTGAGAAAGCAATCGCACCATTTTTCTCTTTTTCTTATTATTTTTCTGAATCTGGTGATTCACATTTTTATCCCTGCAGAGGCATCTCATGTTTTTTTTGTTTTTTTTTAAACATAGTTCACCCCAAACAAGGCAAGCCACCACTGTAGACGTAAGGGGCTACTGAGAAGGGGGGGAGGGGTCAACCTAACTTGGGATCTGCGCAGCGAGATGTCTGTTTACATTAGTTTTAAACTTCTGCATGTCTATTCTGTCGGGGAAGCAGGGGGCAGGGAGAGAGTTCCAGAGGCCAGCAGTACGAGGAAAGAAGCTATTTGAATAGAAGGCTCTCCGACATCTGGGGGCCTCCACAGTGAATGAATGAGATTTAGTTGATTGTCGAGTTAGTCTAGGGAATTTATGTCGAGGGGGCACCAGAGTAGCCAATTCATCGGAGCATAATCCTTTGAAGTATTTGTAAAACAAGCACAAGGATGCCACATTGCGGCGATGGGACAGAGGCTGAAGCTTGGTTGACAGTGAGGGTCCAATTAGGTTGGCGACTCTTTTTTGGACCTTGTCAAGGAGGGAGAGACTAGTAGATGATGCACCAGCCCAGATGTGACAACAATACTCCATGCATGGGCGAATGGTGGCTTTGTAGAGATACAGGATAATGTCAGGTGTGAGGAGTTTACTAGCACGGTAGAGGGAGCCAACCTTCTTTGCAGCAGCCTTGGCAATGTCTTCAATGTATTTGTTCCAATTCATGTTACCTGTGAAGGTTAGGCCGAGGAGTTTGAATGATGAACTCTCAGGTAGGGTGTTATTTGCCATGACAATCGGTGGTTGAATAGGTTCCTTGTAGTTATTGAAGGAAAGGAGCTTTGTCTTTGCAGCATTAAGAGTTACCAACCATTTATGACCCCAATCCACTACAGCCTGGAGGTCATTTTCTAAAGATTCAGCCATTGCCTTGGATATGATCACGTCTGTTTTACCAACATGGCGAGAGTAAAGTGTGGTGTCGTCAGCAAATAACCAATCTCAGATTCTACGTCATCAGGGAGATCGTTTATGAAGATCAGGAACAGTAAAGGTCCAAGGATAGATCCCTGGGGTACACCAGCATTTATGTCATGTTGCTTAGATGAACGGCCATCGAGGACAACCTGGATTTTTCTTTTGTCTAGGAAGGATCTAATTATATTTAGTAATTGCCCAGTAATACCGTATGAGCGTATTTTCAGGAGAAGCCCTTTATGCCATACTTTGTCGAAGGCCTTGGATATATCAAGCGCTACTGCCCTAGCTTTACCTGCCTTGTCAAGTGTATGATACATACGTTCCGAGATGACCGTTAGGATGTCTGCAGTAGATCGTGATTGTCTAAATTTATACTGGCGGTTACCACAACATATAGCTTTGCGGTTTTATTCTCTCCTTCATAATTAATGGGAATATCCAGTTATTTTATATTGAATTATATGAAATTTAAATTTATTTACCGTAACAGGTTTTTTTAAAAAAAAACAACATTAATGAAATGTGACAGAGAATTTCGCTTTTTTCTTTTGAAATATGACCCTGAATGAAATATTAAAAAAAAAAAAAAGATGGAATAAAAATATTTTTGTTTGTCTTGTCCTTTTTTTTAGATTTAAGAATTGGCTATCAATTAATTTACTAATTATATCTAATGTTACTTAAAATCTAATTTTGTAGATAGACATGTCTGTATTTATCAAATGAAGCACTTTGAATGCATAGAGTGATTTATTCAGGAATTATATTTAAATGTCAGATAGCACACTTTTCACTCAAATTAAAAACCAGTGAATTTCAAAATTATAACATGTTAAATACAATAAAATATATGAAAGTTGGTTTTAAAAATCAACTTTTATTTAAATCCCATGCAACATAAATTAAACATTAATGAAATGTATTCATATATAAATAGAAAGGCATGAACCTTACTGTCTACTTTAAGAAAATTTAGCAGGAGTATGACTTCAGGTTCAACTAGCAAAGGAATAGATGATATCTGGGGAAGCTATAAAACGAAAGAATAATCTTGACAGGAGCTGAGAATTACGTTACAACTTTATTTGCCCATATTTATTAAATAAATCAAAGTATGCAAATCAAACCAAAGTAAACAGATACATGAGTTTTTGCTGGGAATGTTTTACAGTAAGTTGCTTGAATCTGTAATTAATCAAGAAGTTGTAAACCATCTCAGCGGAAAAAATATTCTTAGTGACAAGCAATATGGATTTCGTCCTGCAAGATCAACAGCGGACATGCTGACTGATATCGCACAGGATCAGTGAATCTATCAATGGAGACTTCGTTTCTAGGGTGATAGCTCTTGATATATCAAAAGCCTTCGATAGGGTTTGGCACAAAGGTTTGCTCCACAAATTTGTTAGCTATGGAATATCTGGAAATGTCTTCTCACTGTCAAATTCTTACTCTCTGATAGGTCTGTAAAAGTAGTTGTTGATGGGCAAAATCCGAAGCACACAGCATCAATGACAGCGTGCCTCAAGGATCTACTCTGGGCCCAAACCCCTTCGTGATTTTCATAAATGATCTTCCAAATCATATTCTGAGATCATTCGTTGACATCTATGCAGACAACACAACTATTTATATCAGCACTTCGAAGAGCATTATGATCTTTACTGGACTATTTGTAAAAAGTTGAATATCCAGTGTAGCAGCAAGTCCTGGGAGCATATACCAGAAAGAACAGTTGGAAATAATTTATACACCATCTACTATGACTATGCAATCCCTACAGCTACATATCTAGAAAATGAAGCTGTTAAACCTGACATTGTGATATGGGACAAAAGGGAGAAAGTAGCAGCCCTAGTTGAAGTCAGTGCCCCTAATGGTGCAGGGTTGAACAGAGCAGAACGGGAAAAGATTATGAAATACCAAGGTCTTATGTACAACATGAAAAGAAACTGGAATCTTAAGAAAATGTCTATCATACCAGTAATTATAGGAGCAACAGGACTAATGAAAAAGAATTTCAAAAGCTATCTGGCGAATATACCCGGTGAACCGAGTGCAAGAGAAATACAAACAATTGCGCTTTAAAAGATATCTAGGCTGGAGTGTCTGAAATAGCCGGTGAATGTCTGGCATCAGCAAAAACAGAAAGATAAGAAAAATAAAAATAAATCAAGAACTTTCTGATTCTCTTTTTCTCTCTTCCGACTTGGAGCACATGGTTCAATGGGAGAAAAGGTGGCTTGTTACTTTTAACACCTCTAAAACCAAGCTTCTCTCTTTTCACCACCAATGCTTGGATCTTCGCTTCTCTCTAGTCGAAAAGAATGACTCTCTCCTTGAGGAAGCCCCCCTTCTTTGCTAGGATTGACTTTCACTCCAAACCTGAAATGGAAGACTTACATCAAATTTGCTGGAAAAATGGTTGGATCATTCTACTGCTCCAGAAAATATCTCACTCACCCCTGATGCAATCCTCTACCTGTATAAGAGCCAGATACGTCCTAAGATAGAGTACTGATGTCATATCTGGGGAAGTGCTGCCTGAAGCACTCTTTCTTGTCTTCACACAGTACAAAATTGACTCCGCTGTCTAATGGTGAATGATCTCTTTTCGTCCCTACAGCCTCTTTCACACAAAACAGATGTTGCTAACTTCTCTCTACTGTAGCGTTATGTTTCTGATAAATGCTCGACAGAACTCCAATTCCTGACCCCCACCCTCCTCCTGTAAAACATTCCCAGCAAAAACTTGTGTTTATCTCTCTCTGTATCAAAAACAAACAGAACTTCCATGAACGAAGTTGCTTTCCTAGAACGTCCCATCTGTGGAACAAGATATACCATGAGTCTGCTTCCATACCAACTACAGCATGGTCGTCTTCAAGTCTAATGTAAACAAATATTTGATGAACCGCCATCTTGGATAATCAATTATTCTTAAGTAATCTTCTGCCGATTCCACCCATTGTTTCCATTGGTGTCGATCATCATCCGACTTAGGATCTCTTTAACCCTGATCTCTAAGTGCCCCCCCCCTTCAGTCCTTGATAAGTGGTGACCGATCAGTTAAAAAAAAAAACATCTATTCGTAATGAGAAAGGTCATCATCTCCTTAGAATACAGAATGAGTGGCTATAAGTAAAACTGTTACAAATACACTAGAACAACCCGACAATCAGCTAGGTCCCATCCATTCACTGTGGAGGTCCCCGGATGCCGGAGAGCCTTCTACTCCAGCAGCTTCTTTCCTCGTGCTGCCGGCCTCTGGAACTCCCTCCCTGTTTCCCTGACATGCAGAGGTTTAACACTAATGTAAACAGACATCTCGCTGCACAGCTCCCTACTTAGGATGACACCCTAAACCTACTCCCTAATTCTCAGTAACCCCTTACGTCTACAGTGGCGTCTTGCCTTGTTTGGGGTGAAATATCTTTTTAAAAAATTTTTTTAGAAAAACAACAACAATTTTTCATCCTCTCAACAACGTTGTTGTTGTTGTTTGTGATAAAGCATTCATACATGATGTCTTATGAAGTATCGAGGAGAAATAATTCAGCCATGTTGGTATATGACATGCAAGATCATAGATTGCTCCACTAAGTTCCAGAGAATATCGGCGTATCATGAAAATCCTTATGATGCATCATCTGGCAGCTAACACATCACCAGATGGCACAGAGTATCTCACCAATGCTGTGTCTATTGATAATTTGTCCCAATATATTATACTAGTGTGATGATTATGCTACAATTAGATGATAACGAGATGTTTGTTTGTTTTTTTGTTCTATAATTTTTTGTACAACCAAAAGAAATTATTATTATTATTATCCTTAATAATCATACATTATACTTTGCTTTCTCTTTATTTCCATACTATTCACATCACATTATTGTGTAACGCTTGTTTTCAGTTTTATAACGACAATTTATTATAGACAATGTATAGTTCTGCGTAACTTTATTCCATGCTGCTTTATATATAATTATTTCTAGTAAGTTAGAAAAAATGACGTTCAATAATTTCTTTTCTCTTGTAAAAATAAAAATTTTTTTTTTTTAAAGATATTTCACCCCAAACAAGGCCACTGTAGACGTAAGGGGCTACTGAGAATTGGGGAGTAGGTTTTGGGTGTCATCCTAAGTTGGAAGCTGTGCAGCGAGATGTCTGTTTACATTAGTTTTAAACCCCTGCATGTCAGTAACGTCAGGGAAACAGGGAGGGAGTTTCAGAGACCGGCAGCACGAGGAAAGAAGCTGCTGGAGTAGAAGGCTCTCCGGCATCTGGGGACTTCCACAGTGAATGGATGGGACCTAGCTGATTGTCGGGTTGTTCTAGTGTATTTGCATCGAGAGGGCATTAAATCAGCTAGTTCATCGGAGCACAATCCATTGAAGTATTTGTAAAACAAGCACAAGGATGCAACATTGCGGCGATGGGAAAGGGGCTGGAGTTTGGTGAATAGTGAGGGACTTATTAAGTTGGTGACTCTTTTTTGGACCTAAATCTTCATTGAATCTGGAAATATCATTACTTTGAACAAAATATTTTAATCAATTACACCCTCGTTACTATCAACTATCTTGTAGAAATCTTTAGTACGCATGATGAAACTTGAGACTACTTCCGGTCAATGTTTTTGGGGAAATAGAATTAATAGTCGTCTTATTTTGAAGTTAGTGAGTAGACATTTTGAGGGATAATAGACTGGATATTTGACAAATAGTTTGATTGCTAGACTAGAAAAATTGTTAAATTTTGTTATTATTAAATCATTATGAATCAATACGGATAATCTGTTGAATTAATTATACTTACAAACACAAATATTAGCAAATTATTCAAATTGTTAGGAGTCAGTTTTTAACACCTCACGATAGTTATTTTAATAGGACTTTCATATATTTTAAATGGCTATTCATTTGTTTAAAATAAAAGTTCATTTATTATAAATCCGTTCATATAATTGCAACAATTTCAGATTCTTTTAATTTGAAATCAGATGTTTTAATTTAAAATTTATTTCTAATTAAAAACTTTTTTTATGCTAATAAAGTGAGTTAATGTAAACTTTCAAATTCTTTGCTCAAATGTCTTCAGCTGTTTGTAAAAATGGACTGTAATAATCGATTTGTAATATTGTATTCTTCTATTAGTCCACATTTGAGAACAAATATTTAAGTCATTTATTTGTATTCCCTATTTCTTTTATGAATTCCTTGTGATTTAATCTGATTGTGAACACTTTCCACACACTTTTTAAAAAAAATGAGATAGTGCGATCATCAAAGATAAACTTCAAAAGTGTAATTAATGATTATAAACGTTACCTATTTCAAAATTAATTGTTCCAAAATCGAATATAACATAATAAATGGAATTCTGTCATGATCATAAATTATCGGTATTACCTGTTTTTTAGGCTATGATCAAAGTGTAGTATTACTTCTCTCCTCAGTCAGGCGACAGGCAACAAATCTATCCTCAAGGTCGACTTTTAATGTGGGGATAGAGATATTCAAAAAGAGACACTCTAGATGGGAATAAATATACTTGTATATTCCCATCGTCACTCTCACGAATGAGGGAACCTCAGGCGATAGGCAATAATTCTATCACCCCTAATCTTATATATAAATTAAAGTGAGATTTTCCCCTATTTGATTGACCGATATAGCTTAGTAAACAAAAGCTGTGCACAAAAAAATGTTTTTAATATGTAAGATAGTGCACATATTGTTTCAAGTTCAAAAAATATTTTTACTTCCAATCGATTTTTTTCCTTTTATATTTAATCTGACCAACAATTTTCGTTTTGATTAGAGATATTCGAAGGAGATACCCCTATATCAGTTAAAATTCCTTCTTCTCACTATTCAAATTATCGGGTTCAAATATTTCGGAAGATATAAAATTTTCGTTTCATGGTTATAAACTATGAATTCTCAAAAATGTAATAATTTTTTTACACCAAGGTTTATTATTTAACTTTAAGCAAACACCGAGAATTTATTAGTTGTAATTTATTAAATTCACACATCAAATACTCTACATAACATATATTCATAACAAAAAAAAATTCATTTTACTTATAGGCCTCTTATAAATCAATTATTTTATTTAAAAATTGAAAGTTTAAACTTTTACAAACCCAAATACTGGATTGTACTAATTACTGTACTTGATGTCTATGTGAACATTAACAAAAGATTTCTAACTAGAAAAACATTGGGGAAACTAATGCCAACACCAGAATCATCTGATTCACACAAAAGAAGAAGAACAAAACTAGCGTAATATGGGGTTTAAGGATGGAAGCAGGAGTATTTTGAGTTCCTCAATTTCCTAGGGCAACGTTTCACACAGGTCTAACTAGTAAAATATATAATTGCATAAAATAAAATTAAAGTTTTTTTGTATTAATTAGCCATGTAATTTTCATGTTTCTTCATGTACATTAATTACTTTCAATGTGTGTATGTATTTATTTTATGTATTAATATTGTAAACTTGTATGTCAAGCAAACTTTCTACATATATACATTATTCTAGAATGAAAATGTTTAAAAGTCACACATTTGTTTTACTTAATAATATTACAGATTATAATTTATGACATAAACTTGTGAAAAAAAATGGACACTAATTCATTTTATTATTATTAGCTCAGAAAATATTTTGGTCTGAATAATTGCATGATAAGGCGACTTCAGTTCCCAGTAGATAAAGTCGATAAACAAGGTGATGCTAACTAATAGTACTCGGCCTCTGCCATGAACATAATTTGAACATTAAAGCACTTTGCAAGAAATGCTAATCGATTGAAACCTATGCATATCAATGCCCACCTATTTGCATTCTCTTTTCTGTCTGTTTTTATTTTTTACTGGGAAATTTTCATCACTGTCCAAATACTTGTATACATACGTTTTTTTTCTTCTTTTGTTGTTTTATAACATTCTTGCATAGTTGCCACTGATAGTAATGGAAGGTTATTTATTTTTCAATTGACCTAATTTCCAAAGATAATGATTAAAAAATTCAGGTAGGTTTTTCATAAGTTATGAATATATTCTAAATTAAAAATTCGTCTCTCTAGACACTAGTAGAATAATCAGCATTCACTTGGTGTCAGATATATGGAATAAAATATTTACATTTTGAATATCCACAAAACTGCTGACCTTGTTTTAGAAGAGAGACACAAATTGCATTTGTAGAGAGGAATAAGTCCTTTAAATTATTTATTTAGTTCTACTGACACCTACGTTATAAGAAATTTGCTTATTTTGTTGAAAATACAAAAGCGAAAACAATTATTTGTGACCTCTCTTAAAAAGAACTATTCATATTAACAGAAGCTGACATCTTGGATTCAACAACATACTCACCACAATCTCAATTCACTTTTACATTGGACTGTCTTATGCCGGTATTCTGTTTTCAAAAATGTTTCTAGCCACCTTTCATCAGTCTGTCTTTGTTGACTACATGTGTTTTTGCCATTCTTTTGGGTGATTTCCTGCATTTTCTGATGAGAAGCGACTTTATTTTAGAAGTGGCCAAAGGATAAAACTAATCATTTTCATTACATGTTTTGCTTGTACCAGTCTTGTAATAATAAAGTAGATTTCAAAACGTGCGTAAACCAGCTTTACATGAGCTTTTATTTCTGAAACTTGATTTAAATGCTTTATCAAATCCACACACACACACAAATATATATAATTATTTTAATAAATATTTAAATATTATCTGCATACGTATGTTTCACCCTTGCAGAATCATATGAGCTCTGTTGACACTTTCAAACCGACTACATAAATTAGCAAGGAGTGGAAATTAAAATGTTTCAGCCATCAACATCTTTAGCATCTGAAAGGTTTGAGAGAAAAGTTGACAGCCCAACCTGTGGTTGGATGAAGATCTCACACAAAGATCAAAATGTAAACTGTTGGACCCTAAAGTGTTGAAATGAACAAATCTATATAATAAACTAAAGTCGATTTTTCTCCGTCTGCATTAAAATACAATAGGATAATAACCAAAACCTTCATATGCTAATCTGTTCTGACATCCAACTAGGCTAAGTCCTAATCCGTGTTTCCATAAATTATGCATTCATTTCTTCTTTCAATATTTATTATATTTTCACCGGGTTAATGAACTGTCCAAAATTAACCTCCCAAAGACATCAATTTTACTCGCTACTATTTATTTACTCTCACCATCACCAGATTCACTGTGTGCTAATTTTTCATGGGATAAAAAAATCAAACAAACACCGGTTATTCCAGAAGAATTAACGAATGGTTCACATTCGCATTCTTGAAAAACAACAGTTTAGACGTCTGCCTCGGTAAGCTTTTCCATTTATTTTTTAAATTACATTATTTTTTTTTTCATATTCTTCATGTTAAACAAAGAACATTCACTATTTATTCAAAGTTAAATACTACATTTGGTCTGCCATTCTGTCAGCACATTCCATAAAAATATTTTCACATTCCAGAATAGAGCGGAATATACCAATTAACGAACAGCTTCTCAAGATTTCTGCTGTCGTCTTTTGTGTACATAAATTACTATGAATTTATACTTTTTTAGAAGACAAACTAAAATTTAGTGCTTTTTCAAAAAAAAATCAGTTAGGTCGTAAGCAAACCATCTCCATACAAGCGCTAGAAAAAGGTCACACGTTGGTTGTTTTTTTGTTTTTTTAAACTTATTTTTGGCTGAGTTTAGCCTCCACAAAAAATCCGAAAACCAATTTCTGTTAGATTATTCTGCAATGGATACGTTATTAGAATAATATTTTCAATATAAAATATTTAACATGTATTTTCAAACACACAAGAAAACATTGATTTCTTTAATTTCATTTCTATTTATAAACAACTATTGGCCTATTTACAAAAATACAGAATTTAAAACCTATTTTAATTATTATTTGTGGAAAATCACGTCGTTGAAACAAAATAAAAATTTCCTCAGTCTAGAAAGATTTCTTCTCGAGCGGAATCAAAAAGACTTCCTTCGGGAATGTGCGTTATTAGAACAATGTTTTGAAGGGTCTGCAGATTTACTGACTTCGACACATGTTTTTTTTTTTTTTCAAGCGCTGGTAAGAACATACATACTTCTATTAATCATCGATTATATATGTTTTTATTAGCTAACATTCGTTCAGCAATAAAAACATGCATTCCTTTTTTGCTAGAAGTCAACTATTAAATATTTTATTTTTAGCGCAAATAGATCACATGTTACAACAATATGTTAAAACCTTCAGAAGAGTGCCGATTTACTGACTTTCAGATGCGTTTTATTTTTAATTTTTTTTCGCCAAGCGCTCATCAGAACATACATACTTCTCGCTAAAAATCATCCGTTTCATATGTTTTTATTTACTAACATATGATATTACGCCATTTTGAGATGAGGATTGGTATTTGCTTATTTGTGCTACTTGAAAACCGGACCCATTTTACTGTAAGTAATTCAGGTGATTGAAATAGGATTTAATCAGGTTAGCCCCAACTTAAAACTATGAAAGCGGGAGGAGCTCAGTCACCCAAAACATAGAAAAATCTATTTTTTTATTTAAAACAATAAATACTTATTTAACAAATCCTATTTTAATCACCTAAATTACATATAGCAGAATGGGTTATTTTAGGAGTTTTTTTTTAAATTTATTCTCTAACATTTCTTTTTATTAAATTAAATCATTATTTTATATTTTCCCTGATTAACGCCAAAGCGTGGACAAATCCTATTATAATCACCTAAATTACTTACAGTGAAATGAGTTCTTTTTTTTTTTTTTCAAAATTAATACTCTAATACTTATATTTTTTTAGTTACATTATTATTTTATATCCCCTCGGGCAACGCCAGGACACGAATCCTGCTAGTCTATTATATTCTATTCTTTCCTTGTTTTGGTCTCTCCTTTTTTTGTGAGAAAGGTGTTTGTATAGTTAGGAGTTTATAGTGAAGCAAGGGTTACACAATCTCATCTGTACCTTTCTGGATCCGGCATTGTTTAAATCCAGTGGCAAGGAGAGAATATGACTGGTGTTATTATTATGCAGACAAAGTAACTTGACAGCCACGACGGAACTTGAACCTGTCATGCAAAGTTCATGCTGGTAACCATAGTAACACCATATTTACCTTTATTGTGTGTGTGTGCACAAATCTATTTCAGTAGTATTTTTATTTAGTTTTTTAATTTTATATTTAATAAATTAGACATTGCAAATATTAATACTTATTTTCATTGACTAGAATTGAATAGAATTCGCATGAATACAATTTACAAAATAACTTTTACAAATTTTTTTTTTAATTCTGACTTAGAGTTACAAATTTAATAAAACACAATTTTTACAAATTATTTTTCTTTATAATAAAGATACAAAACGTTATTTAAAATGAGATTGTGGATTATTTCTTAGTATCACTTATAGTTTATCTAGACTCAGACACTTTCTATGAAGAAGTATATTTTTTGCAATGTCATGCACTAATTTATGTGTTAGTTTATTAAGTTTTATTTCAATTCGTTTTATTTTCAACATAGACACTTCTCATTTCTTTCATTCTTAATAAATTGTTCAAAAACTTTTCTTAATAAAAGAAAACAACATTTTCTTGGATTCAGATTCCCTTATAAAAAGGTTGTTAATGTTAAGGAGAAAACACAAAAAAAAAACGTGTGTATCGTAAAAGAATGTGAAAAAAAATGTGAAAAAAAGTGTCGTCTGTATTAGCTTAGAAATGAATCAGAAAATTAGGTATCTGGTTTCGAGTTTCTTCTTACAGTTCCATTTCTTTTGTTTTTTATCGTTTAGTTTGCCGTCGCCAATCTGTATGATTTGATTTCTTATAAACATTTACCACTTAAAATCGGTACATGAATATAATAACCGCTGTTATTTGATGTCATGTTTCTTTTAAATAATATACTCAGTTTTGGTTACAGACCTGCGGACACAGATGTCTTTTATCATAGCATTAGGATATATAGTTTTTAGAGGTACATGACTTCTCCGATTAAGAACCACGATTACATAAATCACCAAAGCGGATTTCCATATAAAACATATGATGTCGGTAAACGTTAATCTCAGAAGTATTTTTTTGCCAAAAACAATTTTGGCTTCCATTTCCACTGAAAATTTTTTTTAGATACTTGCGATCTACTCTTAAACTGCTAGGATGTGCACTCTCCCAGGCTTCGCCTCCCCTCTTTGGGGAGGAGTAAGTGTATTTCTTACTGCCTGAGGCGCCTATACCGGGTAATGCCGATGGGGCTACCCAGGCAATTTTTAAACCCCACTTTCCCGACCCGCCTGTGGGTCACATCTTACTTGTGGGAGTAAGATAAAAACTGGCTTTGTGCCTAACTCCTGGAGAGGAGTAAATCAATACTCTTAAACTGTTGAAATGCACAGTCTTGATAACATGAGAAAAAGTGGCAAGATTTCTTTTAAAAAAATAGTCATTAATATATATATATATATATATATATGTTTGCATTAGAAGTTTAAATTTAAAAAAAAAAGAAGCTAAATATACTACATTTAAAAGAATGACTTACTCCTTTACTCGTAGTTTAGATTTAGTGTAAAAGTAAAGTGATTAAAATATGTAAACTGTATGTTAGAAAACGTGTTAAGATTAATTAAAAAATAAGTTGCTCATAGGCAATTATCAGATTATAAATTAGTTGTAGTCTTAAACATTTGTACAATTCACATGTAGAGCAGCTAGGTTAGCCATCTGATAGTATGTGTGTGTAATAGTGGATGACTATGAGGAAGAGTGAAATCATTGTTTTGAGTGTCTTCTGATGTAAATTTTGGTTTTTTACCTAAACAACGATGTAACTAGTAGATTTCTTCATTTTTTGACTGATTGGAGAAAAAAGGATAATTGATTAAATGAAAAGAACAATTTCGATGTTGGTGTTTTTGTGTTTTGTTTTTTGTTTAGTTTGATTGAAAACATTTGCTGATGATGTTGGGATTAAATATCTCTGGAAGAAAGTTCAATTCTCGCACGTGAGAATGCAATAACAATTATGTAGATAAGTGCAAAATAGAAACAGGGCAACAGCTTTTGTGAGAAGGAACACAACAACAATCGTATATAAGTTTAAAACAGTTTTACTTGTGAGAAAACATGAGGGTAAATATATACAACAAATGGTGAGTTCAAAGTTCAGAAAGGAGGAAGTTAATTTAGGTTTGCGAAAATGTGCTTCGCAAACTTATCTTGTGGGAGTTCTGTTAACAGGTTACACATGCGCCTGCCTCTAATTCTGGCTCTTGTTGAGATGTAGTCACTTCAGTCCAAGATGATTGGTAATAGAAAAGAGTAGGGGCTCTCTGCGACTGCCATCGAGGGCTTTTTCTCAGAAGTATGCACCCGCGGTCCTACCAGGTTCAAAAGGTGGGTCAGAAAGAGGCCGGGACACAGCATGCAAGCGTTTTTATGGGCTGACTCACGTGACCCCTAAGGGAGTAGGAGTTAGGATGCCTGACAGCCAATCTGTGAGACCCTTAAGGGACAAGGCTGCAGTCAATCAGTGAGGGGGGCCGTTAATAAATTCCAATAATGAAGCCTTCTCAAAACATCTCGAATTTATTATCAAAAGAAAATGTGTGCTTAAGAGATGAGCAGAAACAATTGTGTGTGTGTTTTTTTAAACAAATTTGGAGCATTTATCAAACTATATATAAGTGGAGAACTAAAAGCGAACTTTTAGGAAAGGTAAAACCTATTGTGAAAAGTATACAGCTCAATATACAGGATAGAGCAGATAGATAGGTAGAAGGATGAAAAAGAATTAGAAAAGCGACGGAGGCAGATCTTTTTTCAATTCAGTTGTTCAATGCAAGGTATATTCTGCAAAAAAGCAATTTATTCAATTATTTTTTTCTTTAAGCCAGGCTTTTCAAAGATCAAAATCTTAGAGGAAATTGCTGGGATAGATAAGTTAGCAAAGGCCAAGATTTAAAATTTGAAAAAGTAAAATAAAGATTGTGGGGGTAAAAAAACAAGGCAAAAAGTTGCCCGAATGCATTTAAATTTTAAATCTTGGCCTTTGCCAACTTATCTATCACAGCAATTTCCTCTGATAAGATTTTGATCTTTGAAATGCCTGGTTTAAGGAAAAAATTAATTGAATAAATTGCTTTTTTTGCGGAATATACTTTGCATTGAACAACTGAATTGAAAAAAAGATCTGCCTCCGTCGCTTTTCTAATTCCTTTTCATCCTTCTACATATATATATATATATATATATATATATATATATACACATAGAGAGAGAGAGAGACATTTTACCCTGACAACTCCATATGGGGATGAAACGCGGAAGCCTCTGTAACTTAATTGCCATAAATATATTTTCATAACTTACTACCTAGCTCTACTCACGTATTGAGCACTGTTGAAGTCAATACTGAAAATCGATACATAAAATATTATATCTCCTTATCACATTTTATGTGGATACATGAAATAATATATATATATGGAAGATGAACACTATTCCAAAAGAAAACTTGCAAAGGTATTTCCGGCAGTGGATGGATCGGTAGGCTAAGTGTGTGCAAGCACAAGGGACCTACTTTGAAGGGGGTTAGGATCCCAACCCTGTCACGTATTTGAAATATTTTTCTGGCCTAAGGTTAGATACTTTTTTAACAGGCCTCGTGTGTGTGCGTGTGTGTGTGTGTATGTATATATATATATATATATATATATATATATATATATATAATCTTGGCAACAACATCTCTTGCAGGCAAGTATTGTTGAATATAAGAGACAACTCATGTCTAGATATCCTTTGGTAGATCCTTTCAATAGTCCGAATCAGGATCTTAAGTTTCGGAGGGGAATTGGCTGATGAATTTGCCATAGTTTGGATTTGTCTCCCAAGTACTTTCAGACCCATCCAGGTCCATCTTCAGGGGAATGAGGTTAATCAGGTACAGACCATGTGTTAGTATTATAGCAGGTTTGGGCGGGAATTATGTAATAAGTACGGAACTATATTTAGAACTATTGTCATTTTAGTATGTTATTACTGATATTAAAGTTAATTCTATTAATTAGTTTTTTTTTGTTTTTATATATAGGGCTTCTAATATATATATATATATATATATATATATATATATATATATATAAATTACATTAGTAATATTGAGCACTTTTGAAAATATTGGTTTATGTTAACGGAAAACTCTTTTTTGATTTATAATTCTTACATTATTGCAATCGTTTTGAATCAAAGTAATGTTTCATTCAACATAAGACTGGCAGTTAAATCTAAAGTTCTCTCTGCACATACAAGTTTTTTGCTTTACTTTCTAGAATCTTAAATCTTATGAAAGAATGATGTGTCTGTAAGAAGAAAGTAAAGTGTATGCATTGCTTTGTAAATGATGTATAAACTTTCAAAGAAAACTATTTATAGAATAGATAAATACCAATTCCGATTTTATGTATCTTCAAAATTTCTCCTCATCCCTAGCATTGATCTTACTACTAAACATTTCTTGCATAATTATAGATTCGCAGAATATATATATAATTTTGAAATATATGTACATATATATATATATATATATATATATATATATACATATATACATATAAATGTTGAATTAAATTAAAGATAATTGAATAATCGTTTAATAATAATCTATCGTTATAATTATAATATAAAGTTCAATATATTGAATAGAGCAATCAATTCTAGAGATGAAAGATGAGAATAAAAAATTGTAAAGATACAATATTTATTAGAACATCAAAAGTTCAAAGCAAGGAGCTTCATGGATTAAGGATATGAAACGTCTTGCTTTTGAACTTTTGATGTTCTAATAAATATTGTATCTTTACATTTTTTTATTCTCATCTTTCATCTCTAGAATATATATATATATATATATATATATATTTATATTTTAAAATCATTTTATTTATGATCTACTTCCTTCTTCCATCGAACTATTGTTTGAAAAGTTAGCCAAGATCAAAGTGTAGTATCTGTTCCGATGGATACTACACCCTATAGACCGGTGTCGTCTTGGCCTTCGGGTCTTGATTCTGCCGGTCTGTGGGTTTGTCCTTTGCAGTTCTAGGAGGTCCACCCTCCCAGGCTTTGCCTTCTCACCCTTTGAGAAGGGGTTAGTTTATTGCTAATCGCCTGAGACGCCCCTACCAGGGAATGCCGACGGGGCTGCCCAGGCAATTTTTAAAGGTCAGAGTTCTCTTCCTCTAGGGTGCTGACTTATCAAATCCCACTTTCCGACCTTGTGTCACATCTTACCGCTGTGGGAGGTAGATAAATAAAAATACTTCTTCGTAGAATAAAATCTTTTATACAGAGAATGCAGAGTTATCTGTTGTTGTTTGATTTAAATGGTTTCTGCAATCATCGTTTTTAGTTTATCTTATTTTAAGGGATTTGTCAGTTACTCTTTAAATGCCACAAAAAGCTTAATTGAAATGAAAAAAATATATATATTTATTCCAATGAAGCCACACTTAAGACTTCTATCCGGTCATGGCTGACGGAATGAGAGCAAGTTACCCCAGAGGATACAATAAAAGGTTCCGTTCGAAATTTCATACAGATTCCCGAGTTCAACAAGACACACCTGAAGAATGTCGGAAGTTACATCGGCTGAAATGTTGTGAGAACAGCATCAAAGATGAGAACAGTAGTCCGAATAATCCAAATACGAATTATCAATCCTCATCTAAAAAAATCCGAAAAATAATTGTAGAAAGGATTGTTATCCAAGGATCAATAAGGTAAAACTCTTCAAGGTTAAACTCCAAAGCACCTGCATTACACACGAACACTGAATATGGGCGTTCACAATGACAAACTTTTATCGTAATTTGAGTATCAGTGATAGTTGACGAGGAACTATTTTTTCGCATAACGTTTTCTCTAAAATAAAACCCGTGTTTTAAAACAAAAATTAGTTGCATATGAAATTACATGGATCAATATTCAACTATGAAATGGTAGATAAAAATCACGTTATTATTATTATTATTATTATTATTATTATTATGGTTATTTGAAATTTGACCCTTTCATTATCAACTGAGAGCAATACCAAAGAAAAATGATGTATGATTCTTTCGTAAAAACCTTTTTAAAGACGTTTATTTTTTTGTAAAATCTGTCGTAATAAAGGCTAATTTCTGTGTGTCAAACGGAAGTAGATGTAAAGTAGACGAAAAATATGGAAGTAGATGTAAAGTAGACGAAAAAAACGGAAGTAGATGTAAAGTAGACGAAAAAAAAAACGGAAGTAGATGTAAAGTAGACGAAAAAAAAAACGGAAGTAGATGTAAAGTAGACGGAAAAAAACGGAAGTAGATGTAAAGTAGACGAAAAAACGGAAGTAGATGTAAAGTAGACGAAAAAAAACGGAAGTAGATGTAAAGTAGACGAAAAAAACGGAAGTAGATGTAAAGTAGACGAAAAAACGGAAGTAGATGTAAAGTAGACGAAAAAAAAGGGAAGTAGATGTAAAGTAGACGAAAAAAAAGGGAAGTAGATGTAAAGTAGACGGAAAAAAAGGGAAGTAGATGTAAAGTAGACGGAAAAAAAGGGAAGTAGATGTAAAGTAGACGAAAAAAAGGCAAGTAGATGTAAAGTAGACGAAAAAAACGGAAATAGATATAAAGTAGACGAAAAAACAAAAGTAGATGTAAAGTAGACGAAAAAACGGAAGTAGATGTAAAGTAGACGAAAAAACGGAAGTAGATGTAAAGTAGACGAAAAAACGGAAGTAGATGTAAAGTAGACGAAAAAACGGAAGTAGATGTAAAGTAGACGAAAAAAACGGAAGTAGATGTAAAGTAGACGAAAAAACGGAAGCAGACGTAAAGTAGACGAAAAAAAAATTATTTCTGTTATACAGATGTTGGACATAAACTTGAGTTTCGTTTCAATATTTTAGATAAGTATACATGTAACGCTACAGTCCAGTCACTATAGCAACACTTTGCATGCAATATGATAAATATACAATAACATAAACTGATTTTGTGAATCTAAACATAGTTTTTTTGTTCTCTATAGAAATCAATATGGCTGCACCAAATAGTATTTAAGGGAAAAATTAAAAATGTCTGCATTACAGAAGGACAAAAAAATAACTGTGTTTAAATAACTTAGGCAACATATAGGATAGTAACACGACTTTCATAGACGAAAGAATTTAAGATTTGCCAGAGTTTATGTGGATCATGAATGGAATCAGAATTGCAACTTTAGGGGAAATTCAATTTAAAATTAAAGTCTCTGATTCTATAATAAAGATTTAGTCTCGTCTGCATTTGGCTTATATAGAGAGCATCTCATTATCATTTGATCTTTTAGTTGGAACCACTACTAACCTTACTTGTAGGATTCAGACTGGGGTAAACCAACACTTCTCTCATAGAAGCAAAATCATAGAGAATATGGACATTATAAAGTCAAGTGCATAGAAATTATACAATAATAGAATAAATAATACATTTAAAAAAAACAACATTTTTTTTTAACGTAGTTCACCCAAACAAGGCAGGACGCAACTGTAGACGTAAGGGGCTACTGAGAAGAAAGAAAAGGGGAGAAGGTTGTGGGAGGGGGGTCAACCTAAATTGGGATCTGTGCAGCGAGATGTCTGTTTACATTAATTTTAAATTTCTGCATGCCAGTACTGTCGGGGAAACAGGGGACAAGGAGGGAGTTCCAGAGGCCAGCAGCACGAGGAAAGAAGCTATTTGAGTAGAAAGCTCTCCGGAATCTGGGGACCTCCACAGTGAATGGATGGGATTATGTTGATTGTCGGGTTGGTCTAGTGAATTTACGTTGAGGGGGCACCAGAGTAGCCAATTCATCGGAGCATAATCCATTGAAGTATTTGTAAAACAAGCACAAGGAAGCTACATTGCGGCGATGGGATAGGGTCTGGAGCTTGGTTGACAGTAAGGGACCTATTAGGTTGGCGACTCTTTTTTGGACCTTGTCAAGGAGGGAGAGAGTAGTAGATGATGCACCTTATGAAATTTGTTTCAAAGACTTTTCTTAAACCGTTTTGGCTTATTTGTTCACCAGAAAATAAGCAAGGTGATTGGCTGGTTGTAGTAATAGCTCGTGTGCAATAGGATCGTTGTAGAAGTTAATTCCAAACTCAGCTGTGGCTTTAGAAGCTTCATTAGCACTAATTAACAAGAACATGAAGAATCCAGGTTCGCTTTAATGATTAAGATGTTACTGACTGCTTCTGTATCTCTACCTCTCACCCATTCTTTTTCCACCAGACAAGGAAATTTCTTAAATGGCCTCTTCTTTAAATGACGAAATAGTAATAAAATTTCCAAACAACAAAAATAGGTCAATATTTATTTCATACATCAAACTTGTTTGAGAACCATTTTAACCAAACTGGTCGATGCATGAAACATATTGGCCGAGAGGGTTTATGATATGTGTAAAAGCTTTGGAGGATTCTTTTTTAAAGGTTCCTGTTTTGGAAGGAACATTTTAAGAAAGCCGAGTTTTATAGAAACATTTTAAAGAAAAACAGTTTTAAGTAACATTCAAATGTGTGAGAGAGCGAGAGAAATCTTATATGATCAACAAACGAAATAATGAATTCAAAAGCATAAATTCACAAAAGAGATATTTTATATATGTTTAAAATGGAAGTCTACAAAGATAGGAAAACATAGAATAATTGTTCAGTATTTTAGTGTCTTTGCCGAAAAGGGGGATTCATTAATTGAAATATCAAGGAAGCCAGAGTCAATAATTTAAGGGCTGTGAATTATCCACAGGTCTGAAAAATCATAATCAAAGCTTCCTCACTCAATTACATAAATTACATTTCCCGTTTGTGGTTTGTTTCCTGCTTTTGATTTAGTATTTTTACTTCTAAGTAGGCCATTTATTATCTTGTTTGATGATTAGTTATTTCACATCTTATTGAATGATGCCACTATGTCAATAAGGAGGTGGTCTGTAGAATCAAAATGGCACTTACCGGCATACGGGCTCTAACTGAATGAAGCAATGATTATACACTATAATGTTCACTCATGGATTAGCAACCAGTCAGAATCCAGAGAATGGATTTACCCATCTAAGCACAATAGAACATCCCAGCCTGCTTATATACCAACCCTCTGGCTTCTGATCTTTATATTTTTAGTTCTAGCTCAACTAGTCAGACAGCTGTATATTGGCTACTAAATTCATTAGTAGCCAAATTTCTGACCTAATCATTCTCTTATTTAAAGAGTTAACTGTTTAAATCAAACTTCCACGATTCATTTCAGACAGTAAACTCCTAAAAACAGTGACCATGATGAAAGATTTCGTGAAGAATAAAAGTAAAACATTACTCCTCCCCAAAGAGGGGAGGCGAAGCCTGGGAGGGTGGACCTTCTAGAACTGCACAGGACAGACCCATAGACCGGCGTAAATCAAGCCCCGAAGGCCAAGACAATACCAGTCTATGGGGTGCAGTATCCATCGGAACAGATACTACACTTTGATCCTAGCCAAAATCTTCCTCTGAGTAAAAGAAACTATAAAAACTCAATTAAACAAGCTTTTATAATTAAATAATTTGGTCTGTATCCATTTTGTTGTCTTTTAGTATCAAGTTTCTCAGGATTAACTATGCCACAACTAGTTATGTCTTCCTTGTGTGTTTGTCAAAAATACATTTACATTAAATCACCTTCTTGCTTTTCAGGCTTTCTTTGTTTGCATCTGCTGTTCTATATAACAGTTCACATCTGTTTCCTTTTAAAGCTTAAAGCAAAACCTGTAAAATAACAATCCTCTACTAGAACTGGTACTAGAATTTCAAAACCCATCAGCCCATCTCCAGGCTTTTAAAGTACAAGAATTCCATATTAACCAGTGAAAATTACTTTCAGCCTAAAAAGCGTAACTTCTTGCATTGAAAAAAAACAAAAAACTCGAAATTGTTGTGCCTCATACGGTTTGAAGGTATAAGTGATGTGTAATTTTGTAGGGATCTCCAACTTACTAAATATTCTCTAACTTTAGTATATTTATTTACTCCTCTGCAGGAGTTAGGCACAAGGCCAGTTTTATCTTACTCCCACAAGTAAGATGTGACCACAGCTTGGGTCGAGTAAGTGGGGTTAAAAGCCAGCGCTCGAGAGGTGAGCACTCTGGCCATTTAAAAATTGCCTGGACAGCCCCGTCGGCATTCCCCGGTAGGGGCGCCTCAAGCAGTAAGCAATAAACTTACTCCTCCCCAAAGAGGGGAGGCGAAGCCTGGGAGGGTGGACCTCCTAGAACTGCACAGGACAAACCCACAGACAGGTGGAATCAAGTCCCGAAGGACAAGACGACACCCGTCTATAGGGGTGCAGTATCCATCGGAACAGATACTACACTTACTTCCTAGCGTAGTATAGCCAGAAGAAGCACACCAATTTTAAGTTTGTTTTTTTCTAAACAAAAGTATCTGTTTTAGTCAAAATAATAAAACAGTTAAAAATGAGATTTCTTATTTATATGAAGTGTGTGTAGCCGGATTGGAACTCGAAACGTATTTATTTTCCACTCATAATACATTCGTACATTGAATAGGTTTAAAGAATCTGTATTAATATGATAACAATGGACAAACAAACATGCCTCATGTTTGTTTGTCCATTACCTTCTTTTAGAGTGTTAAACCTCCGAACTAGAAATTTAATAAGAATGATTCCCTATCTAAATTGTCGTAAAAAAATGCAATATTTTTTTTTTATAAAAAAGGTTTGTGAAGAAGCATGAAAGTTCAACTGAAATTTTTTTACTACAGAGTTTGAGATTCTAACCATATTGGTAGTTTTGGTTTGGTAGTTTTGTTTTACGGCATATCAACCCTTTTTGGGTTATTTAATGCCGAATCTGGTCATTATAGTAAAAGTTTTTATGCTTCAAGTTCTTTATATCTTCAAATGTTTAATCATCGTTTTTGGTTTGGTAGTTTTGTTTTACGGCATATCAACCCTTTTTGGGTTATTTAATGCCGAATCTGGTCATTATAGTAAAAGATTTATGCTTCAAGTTCTAAAAATAAAATAAAAAAGGGGAGGGAGAAAGGGAGAGGGGCTGTTGTTTTTGTTTTTGGTTTTGTAGAACATAATTAAGTTTTACAAAAAAAAAAAAAAAAAAGTCAATGTAGGTGAATTTCGTCAGGGAGCCACAGGGCAGCCTGATCTGGTATCACCAGCTAACCATATTGTCGCAAGATTAAAAATTAAACAATTTCTCAAAATGTGAAAAAAATAGTGAAAATTTTCCAACCTTATCCGTATAATATTTACACCAGAAGTAAAAGACAAAATTCTATAGGTTTGAAAACAAAAGAATTGAGCAAATTTTATTACAACCCCTGAATGGGATCTTAACAAAAATAAAACTTTTCTTTTAAGCCAATACCTTAAGCTGAATAATCTCTATAGATGATGTTTTTGATTGCATAAAAGTATTTCGGATTTGAATAGCTTGCACTTAAAAACAAATTTTTCACCATCTACCAAAGCGAAAGGCCACTCAAGGATAAGGGTTAATGAGATTGTTGGATGATAAACTATGAGAAGATTGGTAATGATGGATGGTATGGACAGAATTCCATTAAGAGGATGGTTCTACAGGTATTTGTTTACATTTGACTTGAAAACGACCATGTTGTAGTCATCTGGAAAGCAGCTGCATGGTATTGTGTTCCATGAATGGAAAGTTCTTGGAAAGAAACTTTGTTCATAAAAGTTCTATTTGGTTTTAGGTGTACAGAAAAAAAAAAGAAAGTTTTGGAAGCTGGACGGGCTTTTGCTGTGGACGTTTTACAGGGGAGATTTGAGCTCAGTCGAGCCCCTACCATAAGAATATCGATAGAGTAGAAAAAAACTAGCAACGTCTCTTTCTGTAGAGATGAGAAAAGATCATCTTCCATTAGAATGCAAAGTCGATATTGTACTCTGTCAAGGCAAAAAAGAGTGTCTTGAGTGGCACCTCCCAGATGTGGCAACAGTACTCCATCTTAGGGTGTATCTGATTCTTATACAATCAGAGGATTTCATCAGAAGTAAGATACTTTCTGGAGTGATAGAATGATCCAACCATTTTTCCAACAATCTTAGCAACGTATTTGATGTAAATCTTCCATTTTAGGTCTTGAATGAAAGTCAGTCCTAAAAGCTTATCAAAGCAAGAGGCTTCCCCAAGGAGATAAGCCATTCATTTCAACCGAGGTAAAATGGGAATCTGAGCGTTGGTGATGAAAGGAGAGAAGTTTGAAGTGTTAAATGTAACAAGTCACTTTTTCCCCCTATTTCATTACGTGTATCCGGGTTGGAAGAGAGACAATCAGCAAGATCTTGATCACCAATGCCATTCGCAGTGTTTATTAAAGTTTCCAATTGTCTCATTATCCTGGACCTGTCCGAGGATGAGTATTCTAGCTAGTATTCAATATTCCCAGAACCCATAACTAATGGAAAGAAGTAATAGAATGTAGTAACACGGAATTAATGAATCTATCTATCTATCTCTATATCTATCTATCTCTATATCTATCTATCTCTATATCTATCTCTATATCTATCTATCTCTATATCTATCTCTATATCTATCTCTATATCTATCTCTATATCTATCTCTATATCTATCTCTCTATCTATCTATCTCTATATCTATCTATCTCTATCTCTATCTCTATCTCTATCTATCTATCTCTATATCTATCTATCTATCTCTATATCTATCTATCTATCTCTATCTCTATATCTATCTATCTCTATATCTCTATCTATCTATCTATCTATCTCTATCTATATATCTATCTATCTCTATATCTCTATCTATATATCTATCTATCTCTATATCTCTATCTATATATCTATCTATCTCTATATCTCTATCTATATATCTATCTATCTCTATATCTCTATCTATATATCTATCTATCTCTATATCTCTATCTATATATCTATCTATATCAATATATCTATATCTCTCTCTCTATCGCTCTCTCTCTTTTTATAAAACAACTATTATATAATATAGGTATGTGCAAAAATGGCCGCCTCTTGTACGGACTATGCTTATTAAAAAGCGCTTATCATTAATTATTTAATTAGTTTCCGTGTGTGTTTGAAAGATAAAAGCCTAAACTTAATCTCCAAAAGGAAAAATGTATATTTACGTGTGAAAAAGAAATTAAAATGAAAAATGTTATCACGACGGCTAAAAAAAACAAAATTTCAGTGAATTTTGAATTTTGAAGAAATTGCTTGTAAACATCTTTTGAAAGATAATATAAGTTTTTGGGAACTATTTCAAAGATAATTAAATTAAAGTCATAAGATACTGAATTAAAACAAAAATTTCCTACGTTTTACTAAAAATTAGCAAAATTATCCCCCCAAAAGTCATAGTTTAGTAAAATCCGGCATTCAGTCAATCGGTACACAACTTTGTTTACCGATTGACTATCGCTATGCAGAATATATGGAAGACAAAAATGTCATAATATTTCTGTTTATAAGTTTTAACTTTATGTATAAAAATGGTTTTGTAATAGTTTAAAGGAATCGAAAAATTATTATCCATTAATTTCTTTATTTTTTTTAAGGTTATAAAGAAATTTAATTAGTTTAAGTACCCTTATTTTGTTGTAATAAAAAAGGAAATGTTTATTTAATTAAAATATTTGTGAATGTACACAATTAAGATTTTATTTATTTTTAACTAAAAAGATTCATATTTAACTTGGTATTAGTTTTAATTCAGTTATACTCTGAAATTATCAATGACGTCTGTTTACCAATGTTTTTCCTTAGAATTTGAAATAAAACTTTTTTAAAATGTTGTTAAAAATTATTTTTACGTTTCGAACTGCGTCAATTTTATCAATTTCTTTTACATGATGATTAAAAACTTTAATTATTCGATTTACTCTTAACGTGTCGTAACGATAAATTGCATTAATTCTTTTTAAAATAATGTGTATTTTTTAGTTTAAGTGTAAAAAAGTAAATTAAAGACAATGACAACACTGACAGTTTATTCATTGAAAAAAAAGTTAAAACAATTATTTATTAATAAATAGAATTCAATTTTGAAAGAAAATTTCATGTTTGAATTCTATTTATTTATTAATAAATAATTGTTTTTAACTTTTAAAATATTTATTAATGACAAAACAAATACTAACTTTCCAAATAATTGATGATGAATTGTGAAATTAACAAAATTGTTGAATCTCTAAAAATAAAATTTTGAGGGCGGTGTAAAAGTGAGTGGTGGTTGGCGGGTTAATCCCACCTTTTTATTACAGAACAGGGCAACCATACCAATCCAAGTTAATTGTTAGTAGAAATTATCCAATTTTTTAAATTCTTTTTTTTTTCTAATGATCCAGATCCTCATTTTTTTCAATTTTTGGTTTATTTTTAAGATTTAAAAAATACTTTCTTACGCGGCTGATGACATGTTCATGTACAAAAGGGAAATATAATTATATCACATTTTTAATTTTCCCAGAAACTATAATCATTAAAATCACATAAAACATTTTTTGCAATTATATTATTTTTTTGGTGAAAATATTGATTAAACAATGCTTTATTCAATGATGACATCGCTAAATTAAAGAAATTAATTTTTTTTCGAGATATAGTGATTTTATTAATACGGAATTTAGGAGCCTCTTTTGTAATATATATGAAATTTTTTTTTTTAATGTTTAATTTTTAACATCTACAGTGCTTTATTTTCATTAAAATATTTTTTTAATTCATACATTTTTTTTATTAATACTTAAAAATATAACTTTAGTAAAGATGTATTTTGTTTTCAACAAATACATTTTCACTAAGATCTTAAGAAAAATAATGGTGTCATTATATTTAGTGATCGTTGATTAATAAATACTGAAAGTTTCATTAAATTTCGTTGATTTCCTGAATTTTTGGTGAATTTTTAAGTGATGGGGAGGTCAAAATGTTTTTACATTTTGGGAATCGGCCATTTATTTTACAAGTACCTAATATATATATATATAACAGTTATGTTTTGCCGTTATTGTGGCTCATCAATGTAGCTGACTATGGTAGGATTCGAAACCTTGACCACAGGGACTGTAGTCAGGTGCTTTACCATTAAGCTATGAGGGTCTGAAATACGTTGTGGTTTGTTGCTTTGGAAAATGGTGACTCGCACGCTGTGTGAGGTTGTAACGATATTTTAATCCTCTATCTTATTTTTTCTAGTTTGATTACAAACTAGTATTGGTATATTTTACGGATATTTGCAGCATTGGAAAGTTGAAAAAAGTTTATCTTTCTGGATCTATAAATTTAAGTCAAGGTTATGACGACCTCCAACCGCTTACGGTTCCAGTTCTGACGCCGCAAAAAAAATAAAACTGCATCTATAAAGTGAAAGAAAACCAATTTGTACATGAACGAGGCATGTCTAAAAAGTATTCGACCTTAAGCCAGAAAAAATATTTCAAATACATGACGGGGTTGGGACCCTAATCCCCTTCAAAGTAGGCCCCTTGTGTTTGCACACGCTTAGCTCACTAATCCATCCACTGCCGAAAACACGTTTGAAAGTCTTCTTTTGGAATGGTGTTCATCTCCGCCGTCGCGTTAGATTCAGCAGGTGTTTGGAGAAGATACGATGTGTAACACAAATGAAGGAGTGGTTCAACCGATTCAAAAATAGCCGCACATCATTGGAGAGTGACCAGCCTTCTGGCAGGCCCTAAACTGCTCGGATTGCAGCTGTTGTTGAGAGGGTGTGAAAGAGATAAGGCGGAACGCAACGGCGGAGATGAACACCATTCTAAAAGACTTCCAGAGGGGATTAGGGTCCCAACCCCGTCACGTATTTGAAATATTTTTTTTGGCCGAAGGTCAGATACGTTTTAGACAGACCTCCTATAAAATTAAAAATATATGAATGTAAATATAAGGATTGCCAAAACACATAAGCACCTATATCAATATGCAACTGTTACGTTCTCAAAAGGTCAGAAGTCTGTAAACTCACTTAAAAATTCCCCCTCAAGAATACCAAAAGAAACCTATAAAAAAATTGCCTTATTATAAAATTATTGTTGGTGTAGAGCCTCTATTTGAAAGCACCTTGTGTCATTCCGATATAAATCTCTTCTTTCCCAGAATTTACACCTGATATGACATTGGCTTCATACACTATGGATCTTATTGTGCAACCTTCTCCTAGGGGGCTAGTTTCATTCACCTCCTCTGCATGACCAGTAGGGGTTTGGGGCATCGATTAGAGCTTTGGGTTTTGAGACTCATAGGGATCCTATGGAGGGTAGCATGAATAATTTGTTTTTACTGTATTTCTATTGAAAGGTTTGTGAAACTTAGGTAAACAATTTGTCCAATTAATAGGTACACACTATCCACCATCCAATAAGCTTCACATAAGGAGTGAGAAAATGAGACAGAGAGGGATATAGCGAACAGAAGGAGATTACTTTTGTATTTTGTCTTTTATGTTTTTTAAAAATTAACTGGCTTTGCAAACTCACTTTTTTAATACCAGTCGGGGCAATTCTTGACATCATTCTGGAAACCTAGGAATACTCTTGTCTTATGAAAAATTAGGTATGGTTAAATTTGGACCTGTAGAAACCAAGCAACTGTGACCAATATTAACTACTGGTTAAATAATATTTCTGGTAATATTTCCTTTTGTTTATAATCTTTTTATTCTTTCTTTTATTATATTCAATTATTAATACAGAGAGAGAGGTAGGTGTATGAAAGACTATAAATTAAGAGCGAGGGGGTAAAACAACACAGTAAAAGAGTTGGAAAGTGATAAACAGAACTTTAGAGAGAAATGAATCACTCAGTTAATTGCAAATTATGCCTAATTACACGAATAAGAATAGAAGTTCCTTTTAAACATTGTTCAATCCTGAACCAGAGGAATATTTTCGATTGTATTTTGTTTGATTAGAATATATATATATATATTTTTTCATATATATATGGTCATATATATATTTAACGAAGTATGTTTGTTTATCTTGATCAGATCCACTGAATGAATAACCTGGTTTCTAATTCAGATCTTATTTTCCATTCTCAAAACTGGCTTAAAACGTGTAGCTATTCTCATTTTATGTTCATTTTGTTTCTTTTCTAATATTGATCATTGCTGTAAGTGAATTCCTGAATGATGTTATTTATAAATGTTTTCTTTACTTATTCTAATTTATTTTGAGATTTTATTAATGTTGATATCTACTACAGCTAAATACAAAGTAGCTGAATATCTATTTTTCTCAAAAATATTTTGCATGGAAATCACAACAGCAGCATAGTTAGAATGAATGTACACATGATTTACAGAAGATAGGATTATTTGAGTATTTCCTTTAAAGGAAGTACTGAAATAATCCTACCTCTATAAAACATTTATTTTTATCAATTTTACTCAATAGATCATGTAACTAAAAGTAGACCATGATAAAATTATTTTAATGTTTTTATAAAATCGGGGGACCTATGTTTTGAGGCATTTCAGTCCGTCCGGATTTTTCTCCGCAACCATCCATTGAATTTCTCTGAAATTTTGCATGAAGTTGTAACTTTGGTCAGGTTAGAAAGTGACATTCTCCGATTTTTGAAAAAATATCTGGTTAGGCCCTCAGGGGGTCAAAAGGCCCCGAAATGGCAAAAAATGACATTTTTTTGCCCCATAACTTTTTATCCATCCATTCAATTTCTCTGAAACTTGGCCAAAATGTTGGGGCAATTGTTCCTAATAGAAAATAAGTATCACTGACCATGGAAAAAATCTGGTTCGCGCCCCCAGGGGGTCAAAAGCCCCCGAAATTGCAAAAAATGACCCTTTTCTCCCATAACGTTTGATCCATCCATTCAATTTTTCTGAAACTTGGCCAAAATGTAGAGGCAATTGTTCTGGATATAAAATGAGCATCCTTGACCTCAGAAAAATTCTGGTTCGCACCCCCAGGGGGTCAAAGAGGGGTAAAAAATGACCCAAATTGCCCAAATTTATTGCATTTTACACTCGACACATACAGAGGGGGACCACGCAGGCACGGCTTGTTTATATATGAACACCGCTTATTTTTGAAGTCTTAAGTTTGTGGAAGCCTAGATGTACTCTATGGCATTTGCCATCTATGAAAGCAGAATAGCGTTTCTAGTTCTATTCAAGTCAGAAATGTGTTTTTAGAATAAAAACTTGGTTTGTCTCATTTAATACTCATAATGGCATACGGCAAAATGAAAATGTCATCCTGGAGAGCTTGTCACTTTTCTATTCATAACGGAACTGGCAGCCATTACAGCAATGATCTTATAGATAAGAAACTAAGAAAAAATTCACATTTTTCTAAACCATTTCTCTTCTCTTTAAATGCATCTTCATCTTCCCCAAAAATTAATTCCCCAAACAGGACAGTTTTGCACCACATGTGAAGATTAAATCACTATACCTTATGTCTCGAATCCTTATTTAAATTTCGATCAAAATCCATTACATGATTTTGATTCTAGAAAATATCTAAATTTTAAGGCTTAAGCTCAAGGGATCTTAATGAGAAATTGAAATTCAGGGAATCTTGCTTAATTGGTGTCTAATGACTATGAATCAAATTCAATGCAAATCTGAAACATTATGCCTTTTAAAAACCCTTCAAAATACTCCAAAGAAACTGAAATTTGTGGAATATTAATGTCTAACATCTATTGATAAAATCTTTAAAAAATTGAGGTACCTTAATTTTCACAAAAGTCTTCTACTCCCTTTGTATCCTCTTTGCATAAAACTAAATTAGACTAAATACATCCTACATTACCCACCCTTACGTCTAGCAGCTGTGGTCAAAATTTCATAATGACCGGTTAATTAGTTTAGGAGTTTATCCTATAAATCCAATGGGGGCCCAAGAAACAGTATGTACCCGGTAAATGTGGAACGCTGGTCTGCTATTCATTAGGGTACTTTGTGTACGAAATCCATGACCCCAAAGTATGATCGTGAAACACATTCTGAACTGCTGTCACAAACTCGTCATTTATTAAGAACTGTTGTAGGCAAACAGTGCTCTATTATCTATATCTGATGTAACCTCTGACTTTCTTCAGGTGTATCTTGTCGAACTCAGGAATATGTACTGAATTTCGAACAGAACTCTTTATTTAATCCACGGGGGTAGTTTGCTCTCGTTCCGTCAGCCATGACTGGGTAGAAGTCTTAAGTAATTCGTAATTATATTTTTAGTATCGCCAAAAGTGAAGATTGAACCTTCAACCCACAGAAGACTGTCACTTAGAACTGAGTATGGTTGACTCCATATGGATGGAAAAGGGGAAACCATCTACTTTCATGGGATGAAGTAAAAAATATTGACAGAATAATTGTGACGAGTAAGACAACTCAAAAAAACACCATTAAAGTGCGGCCGTCGTAAAAGTGAGACAAGTCTACCACCTCTAATAACAGACGATACTGCATGCGTATTGGCGGCTGAAAATGGCCTTGTTAGCTCGCATCATGTTCGTCATGTCATGGGGAATTCCCAGATGTAAAGTTTTGTATATGGTGCTGTGGAAGTTATTGCCGCAATCTTTGATCAGATTTCGTGGTTATTTCGCAGATTCCAGCTGAAAATGGCTAGGAAATACTATACTCTTTAACAGGCATTGGATATGGTGACCGCCGATAGAGATTCAAGGAGTGAACTGGAGTTTTTGGAGCTTGAAGATAGTGAAAGTGACGATGATTTGTGGTATGCACAGCCACACAGTCAGATAGGGATGCTCAGGGTAGAGCTAGGGGAAGGGTCAAGGAAGGTGAGCTGGTGCTAGAGGAAGGGGTAGAGCAAGGGGACAAAGAAGTCATGGAGGTGGTAGGCAATCTGCAGTTTATCATGGTGCAGGCTGGTAGAGACTTGATGGAGAGGAAATTATGTGGCATGCATAAAAGATTTCACTAAAGTAGCTGGTTACACTGGCCCTGATGGTGATGAAAACAGGCCACCATTGACTTAATATTATTTTTGTCTGAACTTTGGAACCTTACTGTCACTGAAACAAATAGGTATGCTCAGCAGTATTTAAATTCTCATGGCCCTAATTCAGCCACTCCCCTGAAGCAGAAGTCTCTTTTCCATAGCTAGAAGCCTGTCACAATTCCTGAAATGAAAGCCCTCTTCTCATTGTCATTCTCAGAAAGCAGAAATTGAAGATTACTGGACCAAATGGTAAGTAACTAAAACTCCAGGATATGGAAAATAATAACAAGGGATAGATTTGAATCTATTTGGCAAACAATGATACCCATGTACGATTGATCTTCTTGTGCCAAAGTTCAGCTCAATGTTCTATCCAGGCAGGGAATCATCCCTAGATGAGATGACCATAGCATTCAAGGGAAGAAGTATAATGAAACAATACAATAACAACAAACCAGACAAATGATGGTACAAAGCCTATGTACTCTCAGAACTAAAATCAGTGTATGTCGTGGACTGGCTTTTGAGCACAAGAAAAAGGAAACTCAGGACAGATGGGCGATGAGGAAGGTGGGGCTACTTTGAAAATTCGTAGAATAGTTAGAGACATGACGAGGTCTTATTTTGATCATGGAGTATACATTGAAAGGTATTATTCTGGGGTGCATCTAGCAAATGAACTTGTACAGAATAAAACGGGTGTGTGTGGGGAACATTGGATATAAAACATTGTGGTATGCCCCAGGCTCTAAACAAGACCAACCTCTCATTACGAAAAGGTGATAACATTGTGTTCATAGGGAGTGGAAAACTTGGTTGGCACAATATCAAGCAGTTATGCATGCTAGCAAATATCTATGGGGACAATTGTGCTATGAAAGAAATCCATTCTAAGCAAAGTACCACTAGATTTTGCAATGTATAAAAACAGATACAAGGAATTCATGAGGTGTGTGGACAAAATGGATCAAAGAATGAAGACCTATTTATTCCCCTATAGGGCAACCAAGTGATATCCTAGAGTATTCAGTTGTTAGTATAGTAAATGCTCACATTCTCTTTTCTCTCAACGAAGGCCAACCTGGTTCCACTGAAGAAGTTCATTCAGGAGATATGCATCTCACTGTTGGAGGGGCACAATACACCTATTGATCTAAGGCCTGGATGCATCATGGTAAAAGACAGGCCTCAAAGAGTTACTGAGAGACATTTTCCAACAACCATTGGTGAAGAAAGGCCAGATTGCATGCTGTACCATGCTTTGAACGATTCCATGCCCTAAAAGATTTTGAATGCTGTCATTTGGACTTATAAAGACATTTTGACATTCTAACAAGCAGTTTTGAAGATAGGGCAAGGTATGACCTCCTCTTATAATTTACTTGATGTCTGGAGTTTTTCAATTTTTAGGGTTGTAGACTATGTGCCTAAAATGGCCCCCCAAATAAAGTTCACAATTTATTTTCTGGAAAACTGGTTTTATTGACAATGTAAGACAACAGCACAAATATGCACAATATATACAGCAATTGACTTATATGTGCATGGGAAAGGGGTGGGACGTAATGGGTGAACATTTCAGATTCATGCGAGTATTATTTTTTTGTGTTCATTTATACATAAATAACACTAAACAATCAAACATTTTGAAAATTTTGCAAAATTCAGAAGGTGCAGGCCACTAGATTTTTGGCTATTTTACATTCATGAAACCCCTTTTACAGCCTGAAAATGGTCCTAAATTAAAGTACTATATCAGATTTAACCATCTATATCCATTCATAGCTTTTGAGGAGGTTTTAGGACCTGCAATGTCGCATGAAACCACTTTTTCACCGAAAAATGATGGATTTTGAGTCCAGTGGAGCCCTAACGGCTATTTTTGGCCTGCACCTTCTGAATTTTGCAAAATTTTCAAAATGTTTGATTGTTTAGTGTTAGTTATGTATAAATGAACATAAAAAAATACTACTCGCATGAATCTGAAATTTTCACCCATTACGTCCCACCCCTATTTTTAGTTAGAAAACAATTCAGATGATTAGCAAAACGAACCAATGACTTTTGAATTTGTTGATTCAGGAAATTCCAGATTCTAGTCTCTTTGATTTTATAAGGTAATTTTTTTACATTTACCTAATTATTTCTTCTGACTGCTTTCTGAATGTGTAAGTGTACACATTTACTCAAAAGGCAAATTGCTTTCAAACACGTTTTGACCTTCGTAGGAACAACAACATTCGGCTTTATTTGCATTTGTTGATTTCTATGCTGTAAAAGTAAAATCAGGTTAAATATACGATTTTTGTTCATTATTTTTTTAACCTAATTTTTTGTTCTCAATAGCAGAATACATACTTACATTTTTTTTTTTGGGGGGGGGGTACAATTGAAAAGAATATTTTGTCATTCATTTTTAATCTATTACAGAATGATTAAAAGAAGGAAATTTCGTGTCCATATTTTTTTTATGAACCTTGATTATTTTTAATTTTTTTTAGTTACTATAGAAATCATATACTAGTGACATTCTTTCTATTTTTCTATTTTATTTATCTTCCTCCCACAGCGGTAAGATGTGACACAAGGTCGGGAAAGTGGGATTTGAAAAGCCAGCGCCCGAGAAAGTGAGCACTCTGGCTTAGCAAAAATAGCCTGGCTAGCCCCGTCGGCATTCCCCGGTAGGGGGCGCCTCAGGCAGTAAGCAATAAACTTACTCCTCCCCAAAGAGGGGAGGCAGAGCCTGGGAGGGTGGACCTCCTAGAACTGCACAGGACAAACCTACAGACCGGCGTAAATCAAGCCCCCGAAGGCCAAGACAATACCAGTCTATGGGGTGCAGTATCAATCGGAACAGATACTACACTTTGATCTTGGCCAAAAGGCTTTCTATTTTTCTATATGTTCAACACTCATTATTTATAAATGAAGCAAAGATAGACACTGAAAATTTGTTTTGGTATTTCACTACTGCTTTCTTTTTTTATTTATTTCATATATTTGTAAAAAAAATAGTTAAGAATTTCCACATTAAAAACTGAACTCTTTGTAACCGCAAAATTAGGAACTTGGCTCGATAGAAAAATACTAACCTTATAATTTGCACTTGATAAGACGAAACAAACCGAATTTTTACATTTGGTAACAATATTAGGTTTTATGTTGCTCAGCTGAACATGAATATTAAAAATAGGAAAGATTGTTTATCATTTTTAAAATCTTTTTCAAAATCTATAAAATAAACAAAGAAAATACCCTGAAAATTTATAATATTTTGAGATAATCGATTTTATAATCCGCTTAAAGCTATTTTAATAATGCTGACCTTGCTGAACCATGTAATGGGTGTAAGATTATTATATTACCCCCCCCCCCCTCTCCTCACACACACAGTGCATTTCATCAATATTATCACTCCACTGACCATGTACCTTCCATGTGCCAATGATCAACTCCCATCCTTCGAAAAAGGTAATATAGATTCTTCACTGTTTAATAATGTCTGCTCATTGCATAATATAAATTCATATGAACAGCCATTGTTTGAGTTGCTGAAAGCATTCATTTGACAAATAATAATTAAAGCTATTTCAACAATTATGAGTTCTTGTCTTTGATTCTGTGCCAGCAATAAAGACTTGTTTTATATTAATTAGTCAATGCCAATGTTCAATGTGTTTTGAAATCACTTCAAAGAACTTTTGATCTAAGATATTTGTTGTTTTTATTTAGCATTTATTCATTCTTTGGTCTGCTATATAATCTAACACTGTCACAAAAAAAATGTCTCCTGTTTGTATCCCGAATGTCAGCCTTGATGATCTTTACTGATTCATCAACTGAACTCTTGTTTGATGTTGTTGTTTCATTTAGATGCACAAAAGAATTTCTATCACTGATTTGTTAGAAAATCCCCATTTGATAATCGAGAAATGTGTTCACCAAACTGAAACACTCGATTTTATGGGTAATTAGTAAAAGATATTGTGATGAAAATTCTGGATATTGAGAACATGTTTTAATCATTTTATTTCCAAATAGCTGTCCCTACACGGTGTAACCCATTATTTAAGTTAATGTTATAATAATACATGAGGAATAGCAGAGAAATGTACGTCCAGAAAATAGAATTTCACAAAGTAATTCATTAAAATGGCTGATTTGTTTTCTAAAAAACTGAAATTCATCTGAGTGGATATCATTTAATAATTAAATTATATTTTGTAGATTCATAGCATACATCATTAGATATATTTTTGACAGACTTAAACTTTATATAATTTAATTAATTTTCTGGAATTAGCTATAACTAAATTTACTGTAAAAAGACAGTATTTAACAATATTTGACTGAATGAGTATTTAAATCACTATTAATTTGTTTGCTTTATAGGTTAATGGCTGAGCTCTTAAGCTTTATTGCTAGAAATCCTAAATGTATTAAAAGTGCTTATTGTCATTTTTATACATTAGAACAACTCTTGGTCACTTCATTTGATCTTCTGTTTACTCTTTTTTAGAAATCTTTTAATATCATATAAATATTTTTTTGTTTCAATAAGACATTGTTATTTGTCATTGTTTTTTTTATTTCCATAGTTCAAGCTTGTATTTAGTCTTGACCGATGAGTAAATGAAGTTTTAAAGCTTAAAATGCTTGCAGATTAACCTGTTCCAAACACCAAAGGCAATGAATGTAATACTAACATTGCTTTCAAGAAACTATGAACATTTTCATGGCTTTATATAAAAATTGTGGAGAAAAAAGTTTGGTGCTTCTGTATTAAAAAGCCGAAAAAAAGTTTTTTTTGTCTTTTAGTGTAGGAGAGGTAAATAAGGGGCAGGTAACTCTTCACAACAGCTCTAGCTTTCAAACAATATATTTTCATAATTAATAATAACCCTGTTTGTGATAAAATACAGTATATCTTCGAACTTGAAAGTGTTAACATCCATGTTCCTAATTTCAGAGAAATCTTGATTAAAAATCGTAGTAAGAGTCACCTGCCCCTTACTTACCTCTCCAACACTATAAGACAATAAAAACTTTTTTTCGGCTTTTTATTACAGAAGCACCAAAAGTTTATATTTTATTTTCATATTTGTTTCCTATTGTTTTTGTTCTCTTTATTCCAGTCTTAATCACTATCACTTTTAATTCCTATCTTTTTAACTACTTTCCCTGAGTCACTCTCATTTACCTCATTTGAAGGTAATATTATTTGCATCATCATTAATTTAAATGTTTTTTTTCCTTCTTTGCATTCTTTTAAATGTATTATCCATCAGCACAACACGGAAAATTACAAAAGACAACAATTCTTTCGAATCACAAACCAGTTTGTGAAAAAAAATTCTTTTAAAAATAAAAATGAAATCATGTTCCTTTTTTTTGTTGTTTTATACTTCTCCCCATCGTATAATATTTTTAAAATTTTATTTTGAGTAAAAAGCCAACAGTGGATAAACAAATTTTGGGACACCACCCTACGTTATCAGGCAGTCAAATACAAAAATAAAAAAGCGGCTTTTTAGATAGTCATAAATGCTGTCAGAATTTCTAGTTTTGGTATTCAATGTATTCTTTAAAATTTGAAAAAAAAAAATACAAAAAGTGCAAAGAAATGCCCCCCCCCCCCATCTCACTTAATATTCTCTTCATCATTTCACTTTCTATTAATTGTTAACAACATAGCATTGAATCGGGTTCTTTTTTTATTTTCATCCTAAACTTCCAAGGAAATTGTTTTGACAAATGTAAGGAGGTGTTTGCACCCTCATCCTGTTTGCATTTTCTTAGTCAGTTTTCCATTTTTTAGCTTCCTTGTATCCAATGTTTCTTTTTATCGTAAAAGATGAAATACTGTTGAAATAACAAAGTAATTGTCAAATATCTTTTCAAAAGTTAGAAAATGAGGAATTTAGTTTCTTTTTTTCTTCTTTTTAGTTGAACGGTAACATTCGCACATTAGTCACTTCTTGCTGCCCTTTTCAAATGATTGTCAATTTGAAATCTATTCTCTTACAACCCCCACCCCCTGGCTGCTGATGAATTTTACTTTCTTTCTTTTCTAACACAGAATCAATCATAAGATGTAATTACTCATAACATTCACTCCTAATGATTAAGCCCCACTAAGAGTTTATAACAACCAATGTATTGACGCCTTTGCAAGAACTTCCTCTGATCTTTTTTGAAGCTACACGTGTGTCTATTTAAACGCCTGACGTGTGTATCTGATATGTCCAATACATGTGCAGTTATTGCAGGTGCTCAAGTTCTGTATTAACGTAAATGTATAGGTGAGCACATGCTTAATTTTGAACACTCCTTTTGCAAGTAGAAAAATCATCATTCTATCTCGGTCATTTGATCTCTTCTATGAAGTCAAATTTGATCTCTTCTATGAAGTCAGATTTGATCTCTTCTATGAAGTCAGATTTGATCTCTTCTATGAAGTCAGATTTGATCTCTTCTATGAAGTCAGATTTGATCTCTTCTATGAAGTCAGATTTGATCTCTTCTATGAAGTCAGATTTGATCTCTTCTATGAAGTCAGATTTGATCTCTTCTATGAAGTCAGATTTGATCTCTTCTATGAAGTCAGATTTGATCTCTTCTATGAAGTCAGATTTGATCTCTTCTATGAAGTCAGATTTGATCTCTTCTATGAAGTCAGATTTGATCTCTTCTATGAAGTCAGATTTGATCTCTTCTATGAAGTCAGATTTGATCTCTTCTATGAAGTCAGATTTGATCTCTTCTATGAAGTCAGATTTGATCTCTTCTATGAAGTCAGATTTGATCTCTTCTATGAAGTCAGATTTGATCTCTTCTATGAAGTCAGATTTGATCTCTTCTATGAAGTCAGATTTGATCTCTTCTATGAAGTCAGATTTGATCTCTTCTATGAAGTCAGATTTGATCTCTTCTATGAAGTCAGATTTGATCTCTTCTATGAAGTCAAATATTCAGGGTTTTTTAGGAAACTAAGTGACAATCCCTAATGTTAGAGGCAGCCCTGTTAATTTTATTAAAGGTTACATAATGTAATATTGTAAAATGTTTAATCCAAACGTTAAATATAAATAAAAACATTCTCCTTAAACAAAATAAATCACAAAAAAAAAGTCATGCATACATTTGTAACTTAAATTAAAAACAATCACAATTTTTTTTAGGGGCAATATTTTGGTTCAGCAAATGTAAGAAGCAGATTAGAGTTTTTGCATATAATCTACAAAAAAAATTATTTTTGAAAGAATTAATTTATTCTAGTATTGTTTAATTCCTCCCATAATTTGTTAGAGCCAGTCTGTTCACTATTAACAAATATCAATTTGATATAAATAATTGTTCAATATAAAAAGCCCACAGTGTGGATAAACAAATTTTGGGACACCACCCTATGTTATCAGGCAGTCAACTACAAAAAAAAAAAATAGATAGTCATGAATGCTGTCAGAATTTCTAGTTTTGGTATTCAATGTATTCTTTAAAATTTGAAAAAATACTTTCTTATTAGAGGTCTTTATTTTAAAAGTGAATCTTCTTTCCTTGATAAGAGTTTTTTTTCTTTGCGGACCGCCTTCAGAACAAATCGGAATTTTTTTTTTAAGTAAAACACAAAACGCAACATAAACATAGTGTTATTAAGTGGTAAAAATTAGGTGAAAAAGCTTAAATTTGTGTATGTAAAAAATGAACAAAAAAAAAAGTTACATCCTAACTGTCAAAGCTCTCCAGGTCTGGTTTATCAGTTAAGTACTCCAAGACTGAAGAACCCTCTTCTCTTTCAAAACAGTCTCTTATACTTATTATAAATATAATTTACCCGTTCACGCCAACCTCTTGTTTGAAATGTATTCCCGTTTCTAGTTACAAAAACCGGTTTAAATTTTATACCTGGTGCTCACATCTGGACATTCATTGTGATAGGATCTCCAAAAATCTTTTGTATCGTGCATTTCATATCATCATACGTCATAGACCCACACGTAGCACGAGTCAGTCGATCGTTTTCCTCAGAGACATTTGCTGCAGTTAATAAACAAAAAAGAAAATACGCCTTTCGGCAGTTCCACTTTAAAATTACCCAGTTTGTGATAGAGGTATTCAAATTGTAATACTTACACCGGAAGGACGCCTGTAGTCATAAAATTCCTTAAAGGCTAGATAAGTCCGGGTATTCTCATCTTTTAAAAACAATGTGTCCAGTTTGTTTCTTATTTTCTGGACACACAATCTCTTGATCTTCCAGTTAAACTGAGAAATACTGCTGGCCCTTGTTTGCATTTATTTAGGTCCGTATACATTTGCCATATTGTTAAATCATTCTTCCATTCCACATAGAAATCTTTGTTTTCCAAGGCTGGTGGCGATTTTAAAGCTTTATTCGTCATCATTTTTTTTTCAACACAGTATATGTGGCAATGTGTAGAACACAAAATAATATTGAATATCCCACACTGGTTTACGCTTCTGCTACTATTTGTTAAAGCTCTCCACGTTGGTCTGGTTACTCAATGAAGTACTCCAAGACTGTAGAACCCCCCTCTCTTCCAAATCAGTCTCTTATACTTCCGGGTATCAAGGGAGATCACTCATAACTGTTAAAGGAGGAATAACTCACAATCAACACTAACGACATCATCTAATATATAAAGTAGAGACGTTTTTTCCCCTGTACCTTCTCGGAGAATAGGAAAATAACCACATGCATCACGGGCTACTGAACTCACAATTACATTGCACTTATTCACTCGAGCGTGTTTTAGTATATCTCTTATTCTTCTTTCCAAACTAACACTGAATATTACATTCGGCCCGGCCGCCACGACTTTCCGAAATACCAACTCCATATAGGTGGTAGTAAAAACTTTTCTCCCTAACAATTCTGTACTGTGACTACACTCATCGACACCGGGAACTAATAAACACAGTATAATTTTCATAAAGCACCCATTGTTATTTCGTATTTGTCTGGCATTATTTTACTACATAATATTAAGCAATACGCAAAAACTTAACAACCGCTCCCTTACACTCCGATGATTATTCGCGAATATCAGATTACATTCTATCTAATTCTACCTTCTACATTTAAATTCATTCCGGAATTAAGCGAATGAAATTAACGAACACAGTTCCTGCAACATTTATTGATTCAACATGGCGGCTAAAATTTCTTGATTGAATCGACTTCCTATTTAATTCAATAAGCACCAAGATACTGGTAGACGCGGATACATTTACATTTTCAAAATCATACACCTTAAACACGCATATTATCGAAAAATTGCCCAAATGAAATTACTTCATCAAAAAATGACCTACACCGTGTCATTGTTGAAGTTTCCATTTGGTCGGCAGAATGTAAATGTTAACATAACACACATGTCAATAAACAAGCATAGCGTTATTAGCCTATTTTCACATGTACTTTTAATTCGTAACCGTGGCGCATTGGGTAAGAAGGGAGATTTAATGATCGACAGTTCCAGCGTTCAATCCCATTCTACTCTGCCACTTTTTCTTTTTTTTTTATTTAAAACATTCGCCAACACGGTATAGGGGGTGTGGGTTGAGAAAGAACTATAGGCCGTTTTTTTTATTCGACGTCATGCAATAGGTACTAATTTCTCCCGTGCAACGCCGGGGCGACGGGTTCCGCTAGTAAGTGATATTTCAAGTATAAATGAAGAAACCTGGAGAAAAATGGCCAAACCATTAATAAAGAAAATTAAGATTGTATGTGGTTAGGGTTAGGGTCAGGAAAAGAAATTTAATTTTTAATATTTCATTTAATGGAAAGACACTAAAATCGAAAGTTTTTGTTCTACAAAACTGTTCAAATTTATTTGGAATTGATTGGATGATTTTATTGATGAGATCTACCCATAAATTTTTGTAATGAAATTGATGTTTTCCCACATAATACGAACCAGCTGACAGAAAGTTTAATCAAAGACCTGAACGATAAGTTTCCTGAAATATTTTCAGAAGATGCACCAAGACGAAAGTAAATTTTGCGTCCAAAGAGAGTGTAAATAATATTTTCCGATCTAATAAAAATGTTCCACTAACTGCTTTGGTATCGATAAAAAAGAATCGGAACAACTTGAAAAATTGGGTGTCCTCTGGAAAGTTTAATATTCTCCAATAGTATATGTATATGCAGGTTCAAACTTTAACTCGAAAAGTGTGAATTGTTTTATGTTCCAAATAAAGTACATAGGAGAAATTATTGACCCAATTGGAATAAGACCAAACCTTTTTAGAGATGATAAAAGGCAATTCCAAACAACATGACTACTCTACAAGCTTTCTCAGGGTCTGCAAACTACTATGACATGTACAAGTTAAGAAATTTCATAAATTTGTTCTTTATTCGTTACAAACAGATCACTGTCCATTATTGTCCATATATGAATTGACGAAATATAATGATATATGGATTGACGAAAACAATCTCTACAGATTGTAAATAAGAGGGACCATATTATTGACAAAAAAAATTTCTACAGATTGTAAATAAGAGGGGCCATATTATTGACAAAAACAATCTCTACAGATTGTTAATAAGAGGGACCATATTATTGACAAAACTATCGCTACAGATTGTTAATAAGAGGGACCATATTATTGACGAAAACTATTACTACAGATTGTAAATAAGAGGGACCATATTATTGAACTACGATTATACAATAGAATTTTTACCATAAAAAAATAATAAGTTGATCCCAAAGTTTTCAGAACGACTGGTGATAGCGACCTTAAGAGCTGAGAATGAATTTAAAGATAAACTAATGCATCACTCAATAAGTCACCGGTCTGACATATAGATGGCACCACTAATAAAAAATCAATATGATTTTATAGAGTACTAACCTTCAAATTACACCTGTCAAAATTTGAGCATAATCATGTTATTACTTTACAAATTAAAATTCTTCACCCAACATGCCGATTGATGCTGGACGAGACGACGCATTCAGGCAGAAAATAAGGCACCGCAGTGTGCTCTTTCTCATCTACCGCTCCTTTGCCACCATGACAGCCGACATCGTCCTACTGCTATATGTATCTCTGGTTTGCCCCATTCTTGAATATGGCATCTAAGCTTCATCTCCCTATTTCGTTTGGGATATCCAGCACCTGAAGACCCAAGACTTGCGATGCAAATGGTCCGTGGACTCCGCATAAAGTCCTATGAACAACGATTGGAGGCTCTCAACCTGTATTCGCTTGAGCATAGACGGCTGCCTGGAGACCTCATCCTCGTCTTCAACATCATGTGTGGAAACTCAGAGAAGTTGTACCTGAGTCTATTTTGGTTAAATCGTCAGAGGGGTCTTTTTTGGTTCGAGTCACTACACCGTGGAACAAGCTTCCAGAAGTCGTGGTCAACCTACAGGCGACCAAACAGTTTAAGGCAATGCTTGATGCATTACTGTCACTGATCTTTGGAAAATTACCCATCACTTAAGCAGCAGAGGATGTATGGGGACGCGTTTCTGGCATAAAACATCAACCAGAATTTAAATATTGCTTCCCTGATAGCTAGAAAAATTGCCTCTGTATTACCAGTGTTCAAGAATTCCGGTGAAAGATCTTACCCTCAAAATTAGTGCCCCATCAGCCTACTCCCGCTCTTAGCTAAGATCTTTAAATCTTTAATCAATCTAGCAATAGTCTTCCACTTCGTTAATGCTAAATGCCATCAGTATGGATTTAGGCAAACATGTTCTATTGTGAATACCTAACGGTCATCTCTGAACGCATACACCATACACTGGACAAGGCAGGTGAAGCTAGAGTGGTAGCGATTGATAAAGGTCTCTTATCATAAGAATTATTTCGTATGGTATTACTGAACGAATATTTAATATAATTAGATCCTTTCTAGCCAAAAGAAAGATCCAAATTGTCCTCGATGCGGGTGTACACCAGGGGTCAATCCTTGGACCTTTATTGTTCCTGATTTTTATTAACGATCTCCCTAATGAAATTGTGTTAGAGATGGGTATATTTGCTGATGACAGCATACTCTATTCTCCACATGTAGGTAAAACGAATGTGTGCATATTCAAAGCAATGGTTGAATCCTTAGAACATGACCTCGAGTCTGTAGTTGAATGGGGTCATAAATGGATGGTAACATTTAATGCTACTAAGACAAAGCTCCTTTCCGTTAACAATTATAAGAAAACTTTTCAACCACCGGTTGCCATGACTAATAGCACCCTACCTGAGAGGCAAACATTCAAACTCCTCAGCCTAACATTCACATGTAACATGAATTGGAACACATACATAGAAGATAATGCCAAGTCTGCTGCAAGAAAGTGGGCTCCCTCTACCGTGCTAGAAAACTTCTCACACCTGCCAGTATCCTATATCTCTACAAAGCCACCATCCGCCCCGAACATGGAATATTTTTGTCACATCTTGTCTGGTGCACCATCCACTAGTCTCTCTCTCTCTTAGACAAGATCTAAGAAAGAGTCTCTAATCTAATAGATCCCGTAGTATCCACCAAGCTCCAGCTCCTGTCCCATCACTGAATGGAATGTGCTCTGATGAACATGCTGCTCTGGTATCACCTTCGACGTAAATACATCAGACCAACCCGACAGTCAGCTAAATCCGATCCCTTCACTGTGGAGGTAGATGCTGTAGGGCTTTCTACTCTAATAGCTTCTTTCTTTTAACTGCTATCTTTTGGAATTCCTTCCTTGTTTTTTGTTTCCCTGACTGTACCAACATGCAGAAATTAAAATGTAATGTGAACAAGCATTTTGCCACGCAACTCGTCACTTAGGATGCCCTCTATAAATCTGGCCCTAATTCTCAGTACGTCTAAGTGGCAATATGCCTTGTTTAAAGTGAATTAAAATTTTTTTAAATATCTTTCGAGAAGTTTTTCATCCCAGAGCAAAGTCATGGTTTAGACAGAACCGTTGAACAGATCATATGATCTAGTAATGGTAGACAGAACTGTTGAACAGATCATATGATCTAGTAATGGTAGACAGAACCGTTGAACAGATCATATGATCTAGTAATGGTAGACAGAACTGTTGAACAGATCATATGATCTAGTAATTGTAGACATAGCCGTTAAATAGATCATATGATCTAGTAATGGTAGACAGAATAGTTGAACAGGTCATATGATCTAGTAATGGTAGACAGAACTGTTGAACAGATCATATGATCTAGTAATGGTAAACAGAACCCTTGAACAGATCATATGATCTAGTAATGGTAGACAGAACCGTTGAACAGGTCATATGATCTAGTAATGGTAGACAGAACTGTTGAACAGATCATATGATCTAGTAATGGTAGACAGAACCGTTGAACAGATCATATGATCTAGTAATGGTAGACAGAACCGTTGAACAGATCATATGATCTAGTAATGGTAAACAGAACCCTTGAACAGATCATATGATCTAGTAATGGTAAACAGAACCCTTGAACAGATCATATGATCTAGTAATGGTAGACAGGACAGTTGAACAGATCATATGATCTAGTAATGGTAGACAGAACTGTTGAACAGATCATATGATCTAGTAATGGTAGACAGAACTGTTGAACAGATCATATGATCTAGTAATGGTAGACAGAACCGTTGAACAGATCATATGATCTAGTAATGGTAGACAGAACCGTTGAACAGATCATATGATCTAGTAATGGTAAACAGAACCCTTGAACAGATCATATGATCTAGTAATGGTAAACAGAACCCTTGAACAGATCATATGATCTAGTAATGGTAGACAGGACAGTTGAACAGATCATATGATCTAGTAATGGTAGACAGAACTGTTGAACAGATCATATGATCTAGTAATGGTAGACAGAACTGTTGAACAGATCATATGATCTAGTAATGGTAGACAGAACTGTTGAACAGATCATATGATCTAGTAATGGTAGACAGAACAGTTGAACAGGTCATATGATCTAGTAATGGTAGACTGAACTGTTGAACAGATCATATGATCTAGTAATGGTAGACAGAACCGTTGAACAGATCATATGATCTTGTAATTGTAGACATAGCCGTTAAATAGATCATATGATATAGTAATGGTAGACAGAACCATTGAACAGGTCATATGATCTAGTAATGGTAGACAGAACCGTTGAATAGATCATATGATCTAGTAATGGTAGACAGAACCGTTAAATAGATCATATGATCTAGTAATGGTAGACAGAACCGTTGAATAGATCATGTGATCTAGTAATGGTAGACAGAACCGTTAAATAGATCATGTGATATAGTAATGGTAGACAGAACCGTTGAATAGATCATATGATATAGTAATGGTAGACAGAACCGTTAAATAGATCATATGATCTAGTAATGGTAGACAGAACCGTTGAATAGATCATATGATCTAGTAATGGTAGACAGAACCGTTGAATAGATCATATGATCTAGTAATGGTAGACAGAACCGTTAAATAGATCATGTGATCTAGTAATGGTAGACAGAACTGTTGAACAGATCATATGATCTAGTAATTTTAGACATAGCCGTTAAATAGATCATATGATCTAGTAATGGTAGACAGCCACACAAAATTACTTGAAGTATTCAACTGCAGAAGATCAACTTCTTCAGGAACTCTTCATTCGATTTGGTATCTACGAAACTAAGTCAGTGACAATGGAACTCAATTTATTGAGGAGTAATTCAAAATATTTTGCAGATTCCTAGCCATTGGCTATAACTACCTTCCCATACCACTGTAGTCCCAATGGAAAGCTGAAAGGTTTATCAACACTTTTAAGAGAGCTCTGAAAAAGTTCAACGGTATGGAGATAGAAGAGGGTAGTACAACAAAACCAATTACATATTAGCAGGTTACTGTGAATATTTTATTCATAGTATGAATATATTTTCGTGATTTGGGGGGAGTCATAAAATTGACACAACGAAAATGAAAATATCTATCTACTCTCTCTCTCTCTCTCTCTCTCTCATTATATATATATATATATATATATATATATATATATGTGTGTGTGTGTGTGAAAAATGACAAACGGAAAACAGGTTAAAGTGAAGGAGAAAAACAAAAACAAAAGATTTGACCGGTTTCGTTCGTGTTGGCGAACGTCTTCTTTTTCTGAAAACGTTCGCCAACACGAACGAAACCGGTCAAATCTTTTGTTTTTGTTTTTCTCCTTCACTTTAACCTGCTTTCCGTTTGCCATTTTTCACACATTTTGTCCACCACACAATTTCATTTTCATGAATTATCGTGTACCTTACCCCATATATATATATATATATATATATATATATATATATATATATATATATATTAAGAATTCTGAGACACACTAGTGGGTGGGCCGCTTAAGTCTCAACTTTTTACCCCCCCCCCATTTGAAAATTCAAATATTTTCTGATTTGCATAAATATACTACAAAATAACACGTTAGTAACAACACTTTTAACTTGAATATTTATTTTTATTCTAAAAAGAAAGATTTATTTAGGTCAAAGGCTGTCGGCTGTTTTGCTATGCTATTCTTTCTTTCATTTTTATTTTTTTTCTGTGATATTATTCTGTATTTATGTGCATAAGATCGTTTTTAAATTTATTTAGGTCAAATGCTGTTTTGCTGTGCTATTTCTTTTCTTTTTTTCTGTGAAATTAAATCATTGCAAGTGTGGGCATGAGAGAGAAAGATATTAATCTGTATTTATGTGCTCTCGATGGTAATAAAATTACTTGTATAGTTAGTTCTATTGGTACTTTGTCCCAAATGAGGGGAATCTCAGGCAATAAATGCATCTCTACTTAGATTTATTTTCGAGGGGAGCAAAGGAGGTAGACTCTCTCTCCCCCTGAAAATTAATGCGCTCATAGATTCAAAAACAACTGGAGCGATTTTATTTTCAAATCAATCATCTTGAGGAAGTCTTGAAATAAAGACGAAACGTTGATGAATCTATAAATAATTTTGTTCTTTTACTTTTTCATTTTCCATCACGTTGGAATATTATTTCCATATATATATATATATATATATTCAGTATAAATTTTTATTTATACAAACATTTTTGGCTACACATGTTTCAATTCTAACTGGGAATCAGCTCAACTTCGTCAAGTTAAGTTCTTTGTAATCCGGATATTACAAGTTGGAGTTCCATCATAGGAAGAACTAAATATTTTTGACATTTCTTTATAAAAATGCCTTTTACTTACAATAAATACCGTTTATCTTAGATACTTAGACATTCCCTTTTTTATTTTCACTTATTTTGGGGAAAAATAAACTAATATATTACCGGTTGATTCCTATTTTAATTAATGAATAACTTTTTCTTCTGCTCATTTTCATTGCATGTGTGTGTGTGTGTGGGAGGTGAAGGTTTACCTCAAAACAATACTTCATCATCAGCACATCTTTTATTTAACTTGTTTACCAGATGAGCCGCGGATGGTGAAATTAAAGTTTAAACACCATTTGATTATTGAATTATTGTGGATTTTTTTTTTTGTTTTAGAAATTAGATTTTAAGATTTAAATTTAAATATCACGCTATCGTTTTACCAAGTTGGGAAAAAACACAAAGGCGATACAAAAATTAACAAAAAAAACTAACTTTAAAAGTAGTGTCCTATATATATATATATATAGGATCAAAATAAACCAAAGTGATAACTTATAGTATATGGAACCTATTGTGAAAAGGATTAGCTCAATATACGAGATAGAGCAATAGTAGAGATAGAAGAAAAAAGAGTGATAAATATGCGACGATTGTCTAAATTTATTTCAAATTTCAATTGTCTAATGCAAGGTGTAATCAGTAATAAACTAGTGTTTATTTTTCTTTCCTTAAGCCAAGGCTTTTCAAAGATCGAAATCTTATCATCAGAGGAGAAATATAGATGGATAAGTTGGCTTTCGAAAAAACCAAAGTTCAAACATTTTTGCTTATCTTTTCACGGAACTTTACTCTTCATTCAATACGTTTTTTTAATAACAACTCTCATAATTTTCAAATGTTTGAACTTTGGTTTTTTCGAAAGCCAACTTATCCATCTATATTTCTCCTCTGATGATAAGATTTCGATCTTTGAAAAGCCTTGGCTTAAGGAAAGAAAAATAAACACTAGTTTATTACTGATTACACCTTGCATTGAACAATTGAAATTTGAAATAAATTTAGACAATCGTCGCATATTTATCACTCTTTTTTCTTCTATCTCTCTCTCTCTCTCTCTCTCTCTCTCTCTATATATATATATATATATATATATATATATATATTAGTAGTTGAATACTTATGGCTGTGAGTTACACAGAAAATTTTGTATTTTAACTATGAAAGAATTCGTCAAGCTAAATGCCATAATATATAACCTGACGAATTTCTTTGAGAATGAGACACAAAAGTTTGTCTAGCTCACTCGCCATAAGTAAATTTCTATTCTTCTACTAAAATCTACTTTTGTATTGAGCACTGTTGAAGTACAAAAACATATATACCCAGTATATTATATTATAATACATATTTATATATAAAACTGGAATCTATATAGAAAGAGATTTATATTTGTATCGATAAATCGATCTCCCTTTTTAAAGTACAGGACTGTCTTTTTCTTTTGTTAAATTATTGTTAAGGAGGTAAATATCTTTCTGTCATCCAGGCCTTCAAGATAAAAGTGCAAGTCTCACCCATTTTCTTTTGCTTCAATTTGATTAGAAATTGGAAAATAATACCATTGAATGAAATCAGATCATTTATAAAGCATTTCCTGTAGAACTAAGCCAAAGCTGTCACTTTGAAATATCAAACATTTTCTGAATCATTACAGCATTAAAATGGAACCTTTCAGAAAGGTGTTCATCACTTTTCAAACCGAAACGGATGAATTATTGTAAAAGAAATTGAAGAAATGTCACTAATCGATTTCTTTATTTGTTGCACTTCTCTAAACTATCCTCAATTATGATCAGAATATCTTCGATATAAGCACCAATCATTGACATCTTTTCACTATTTGATCGATTTCGTTGCATTCAGTTTTTACGACGGATTTTTATTTATTTGTTTTTTTTTTGACAGATGTGAATGATTAAATGCTTTTAAATTATTTTTCTGTTTGTTATAAAATCAAAATTCTTGATCGCACAAAGAATTCAGTTATATGAGCAAATGTACACTTATAAGTGTAAGTGAAATGTATAAAACAATGTATAGTGTCATCCATCCATTCAATTTCTCTGAAACTTGGCCAAAATGTGGAGGCAATTGTTTCTAATAGAAAATAAGTATCGCTGACCTTGGAAAAAATCTGGTTCGCGCCCCCAGGGGGTCAAAAGCCCCCCAAATTGCAAAAAAAAATGACCCTTTTCTCCCATAACGTTTGATCCATCCATTCAATTTTTCTGAAACTTGGCCAAAATGTAGAGGCAATTGTTATGGATATAAAATGAGCATCCTTGACCTCAGAAAAATTTTGGTTCGTGCCCCCAGGGGTCAAAGGAGGGTCAAAAATGCCCCAAATTGCCCAAATTTATTGCATTTTACACTCGCCACATCGAGTCACATACAGAGGGGGACCACACACACGCGGCTTGTTAATTTAAGAAATTTAACTGATTTATTTTAGTAATGCTAAAAACTATAGATTTTCTTAAAATTTACATTCAATGAATGTAAATTGCTTAAAATATCTCAATAATGGCATATATAAAAAGAGCTTGATGATATAAGAAAGAATCTTTTTTTAATTTTTTAAATCGGACTAAAAATAAAGAAGTTATGACTATTTTTGTGCCTCACACAATTGGATATTTTCCCCTCTTTAAGACCATATGCGTTTCGTCACATTTTTTACACTAATTTTTCAGTAAAAATGTTATATCTTTGTTAAAACACAAGATTAAGCAATGAAATTTACCATATAAGTGTATTTTTGTACAAGGAATCAGAATGTGCCACTGAAAATCTCCAGAAATTAATGGTTTCCAAGTAATCTGCACTAAGTGCGCATAAATATGCTGCAATACCTTAAAAATACCATGTATCCATTAAAAGAAAGAAGTTAGAAAACTCAAAGTTGAATTGTAATACCTTTTATGTACAAGAAACTAAAATCTAATACTAGGACTGTTTAAAAATGAATATATTGCAAGATTTCTTTGGCATTATTGTAGATTAACACCTTCCGCTAACTCACCCCCTTACCTCCCCAAAATATGAAATTCTACTTTTTTTATTTAGGCAATTACATGTTAACACCCTGAAAAACTTGGCAGAAAGAAACAAACACAATTATTTTAGAATTTAGAGTGGGGATCAGTTTCACATAAATTAAATATAAAATAATCCCCCATTTCAAGGTCATTCTAGCGTTTTAGGACAGTTAATTATTTTTGCTATGGGAGATAAATCCTGTGCGTTTTTCTTGTTTTTTTTTTTTTTTTTTTTTTGTATTTTTTTAGACGATTATGAGGGTCTTTGTGGGAGGAGGGGGGCTTACCACTTGAACTTTGGTTAGTGGTAGGGCTAGGGGCAATTAAGTGTGAACACCCTAAAAACTTAGCAGAAAGAATAAAAACAATTAATTTAGAATTTCGAGTGGGGGATTAGTTTCCCATATATTTAATGTAGAATAATTCACCATTTCCGGGCCATTCTAGCGTTTTAGGGCATTAATCAATTTTTTTCTATGGGGAATAAATCCTGTGCGTTTTTTTTTTATGGGCGTCTGCTTTTTTTTTTTTTTTTTAGACGATTATGTGTGGTTTTAATGGGCTTTTATTGTAGGATTAGGGCTTGCCATTCGGACGTAGGGTTAGTGATAAGGTTAAGGAAGGGGTTTTGTTTTGGATTGAGGTTGCCATTCGGACTTAGTGTTAGGGTTAAGGGAGTTTTTTAAGGGGTGGCTTGCTACTCATATTTAAGGTTAATGGTACGATACATTCAAGAAGGCATTTTTAGGAGGTGGGCTTGTTAGTCGTACCTAGAGTTAGTGGTAGAGTAATTATTTATTTTATAAATTTCACTAAAAGGCAAGAATGGCCGGGAAATTGGAGATCATTTTACGTTAAATTTATATGTGAAACTGATTCCCCACTCTAAATTCTAAATTATTTTTTGTTGTTTTGTTTTTTTCTTTTTTTCGCCAAGACTTTAAGGGTGTTCACACGTAATCGCCTAAAAAAGTAGAATCTTATTTTTTTTTAAATTGGTGACTAGAAAGTCATTACTACTAGGAGTTCGAAAGTTGAGTGAAAACAAGTATTTCTTGAAGTATTTTTTATAAAAGAATGAAATAGGATTAACATTTTTAAGCACAAAAAAGTATTTTTGTCTTATTTTTACAAAGTTTTACAAGGCTAGGTTATATTAGCTGCTGCTGATTGTTATATCAGCAATACTAGCAGCCGCTGATTGTTATATCAGCAATACTAGCAGCCATTGTTGACTTTCGCTCAAAAAAAGGACAATATATTTTTGGATAAGGTAATTTAAAATTACTACTACAGAAAGACAAAACATACAATTATAATTTTAATGCATGAAAAAAGATAAAAGATTAATTTATTTACTAGTTGGGTACGAAAAATGTAAGAACATTTTCTATATTCATATTTTCAAATTTTTCAATTTCGTTCTAGAATGAAAATAAACAAAAATCGCCTCGTGTTTATAGCTGCTAACTATTACTGCTACTGCTACTACTACAGTCAGTTTTTCAAACTATAAATAGAAAACTTTTTTTTTTCGGATAGGGTAATGAAATATTATTACTACCAAAAGAGAACACATATATACAATTATAATTTTAATGCATAAAAAAGTAAAAAGATTGAGCGACGAAAATTTATTTTTCAAAAATGTTCAACCAACGTCATATTGAAGGATTATTTTTAAAATTTCAAAAAAATGAATGAGCCAATTTACTTTGTACACTAACAAACATTAAAAGTAATGTTTCTCCTGATTGGTTTCCAAATTTCAGGACGAAATTCCGCACAGAGGGATGGTACGAGAATTTTAAACGAAGTGGGGGGGGGGGGGTAAAAAAATAAAGTGACCTTTATTTGCTCAAAACTCTTAAAAATATATTAAGTATATTATTATTCATGAATGCACGTGAAAGGATATTCATTTCCTAACAAAATGATGGTATTTTGAGCACTTAAAGTGTTTTAGTTTTTAAGATATGACTATTTTAATAGAACTACCCTGAAATCTGTGATTATCCAAACAGTTTTCTGGTCGATGGTCAATTGCTCAAATCTATGTTCTTCCTAAATATTAATATTTAATGATATTTTTCATTTCATGACTTTCCGTGATCAAATATTATGAATAATTCTGGTCTAATCTAAAAATATTACTTGCCCAGAAAGCTCTCTTTCAATAAATATATATTTTTTTATTTGCTTTATGTTTAAAAACTATAGGTTTTTGTTATATGCTTGTATTTACAAACGACAGTGGAGGTTTACTTTTGTTGCATTACCCGTTCTTTCGGGGTACTCGGTAAGATCCAACGAGAATGACAAAGAACAGAACGTATATGGAAAAACTTTGCTTTTCTTTATTTCCCATCACTGGATGGTTTACGCCGGCTACGCACACACATATAAAAAAAGATCTTTTGACATACTTTTGTTTCATGAAAGTCTTTTTATTGCTGAGGTCACAAACTTGGTTTCTGCTAGAAACTCGTTCATATATACATCCGATCAGAAAGCAATTTGCTCTGCATTGTCTATCCAAGCGTGAACTGAAGCAATTGTTCCACAAGCACTTCCAATTGTCTGTTTGATGAAATACAAGTCAGGGGATTCCTTCACAGTACCAACTTGCTTATCAGTCGCATTTTTAGTCAGCAGACACAAAAATCTAACAGCAAGACGGGCTTGAGTACCACAGTCAATAAAGCTTCATCGGTGCCATAAATATCGATAAATTCTCATTCTTCCGGTACTTTGATACTCTGATCACCAAGCGCTCCGGCTCTTCGCGTTTCTGAAACTGCTGCCTTTCAAGTCTCGCTTGCACTGTGGAACCTTCTCCTTTTTTAACAGTTATCAAGTCGCTTTTTTTCTTTCTCGACGTCCCACCCACAATGGACTCGTCCACGATTCATTTTTGCCACTTTTCATTATCTTACACTTTCTCCTGTTTTGTTTACAATTCCGTTTGCTGTCAAAGAGTTTTACAATATCTAAATATAAATAATCGCCATATCAAATGTTCAAAAGACAATATCACTAAGTAAGAACAGGGCAAATCAGTCATAGGTCAAACAAAAGCAAATAAAACTAATAAAAAAAAGGTTTAGAAGCTGAGAAAATAATAAAGTAACCCTAAACCTATTTTATTTAAAATGAAAGATAATAATCCACAAGGAAACCAATTTCTCACCAATGATTTGTAGATTCACAACAAACAAAAGGGTGTATAATTTGAATTATTCAGACTACTGTTCTCATCTTGAGTGTTATTTGGTATCTGTCTGTCTGAAGCCGAACCTATACTATTACTTCTATTACTAATGGAAATTTGGTATCTGTCTGTCTGAAGCCGAACCTATACTATTACTTCTATTACTAATGGAAATTTGGTATCTGTCTAAAGCCAAAACTATACTATTTATTCTATTACTAATCGAAATTTGGTATCTGTCTGAAGCCGAAACTATACTATTCTCACAATGTTTCGCCCAATGCAACCTCCGACCTTCTTCAGGGGTATCTTTCTGTCGAACTCGGGAATCTTTCTGTCAAACTCGGAAATCTGCACGGGGGTAGCATTCTCTCGTTCCATCAGTCATGACCAGGTAGAAGTAATTTGTAGTTCATAGTATCGCCCACACTGAGGATTGAACCTTCAACCTTCAGAAGACTTCACCTAGAACTGAATTTTTACTTATCACAAGTTTAGTAAGAATTTTGGGAGCCTTAATCCTATTCTTGTTTTTAGATGTGCAGTCTTACTATTTATCACTATAGATCACTACTTATTACTACATATTACTATACATTACTATATATATATATATATGGGAAGAGAAGGATGGAAGTAATCCGACGTGATGGGAAGATAAAAAAGGAAAACCAAAAAATGGATGTTTTTTATGTGAACATCAACGTTTCGTCTTTATTTATAAGACTTCATCAGGATGATAAAATAGAGAAAAAATGTCATGCAAGTACAGATACATGTAGGGTGGACATATTGGGAAAAATAGAATGAAATAGTGGCAAGTTTATTGAGTTTCAAACATATTTAACATCATCTGCAAACCTACTAAAACATAAAAGTTCCCACCTTTTCCACGAGGCCAGAACATTGGGCATCAGCCTCAAAAATAATAAAACAATACTGCCCAACACTATCGATAACATCACTAAATCCATCAAAAAATTCAATGCACAACATACCACCAGACTAAACAACAAACTCAATAAACTTGCCACTATTTCATTCTATTTTTCCCAATATGTCCACCCTACACGTTGATGTTCACATAAAAAACATCCATTTTTTTGGTTTTTCTTTTTCATCTTCCCATATATATATATATATATTTATATATATTAAAAAATGTTTTTTTTCTGTCCTTATCTATTATTTATAATAAATTGTTACCATATTGTATTAAATTTTATACTAGGTCTGCTTAGAATGTCATTATCGCCCAACACATGCGCTGCTTCTTTGAGTCGTCTTACTCTCCACCGTTCTTCTCTGTCCATAATTTCATTTCGTTCCATATAGTGTATAGGAGTGTAGAACCCTGTTTCAGCAGTAGTAGCAACAGTAAAAACAGCAGCAGAGAAACGATCTCTGTAAAATATTCAATGTTTATTTGTTCGAAATACTTATTACTGATTGGTCAATTCTATCAAAATACTCAATATTGATTTGTTATTGAAATCGGACTTCAACCAATCAGAAAGACTTGCTCTGTGATCCGAGCACATGCTAGTATTGGCTACAACAAGCGAGAACCCAAGCATAGCCAGCAGTTAGAAACTCAACTAACCAAACGAACCCTTGCCAGTCACAACACTACGACACAGACTAGTTACGGGAATCTAGGCAGACGACAAAAAAAAATGGTCATAGACTATTAAATATGGCGATAGATGGTTTTCCAAGTTCGACAAGATACACCTGAAGAAGGTTGGAGGTAACATCGGCCGTGTTGTGAGAAAAACACTCAAGATGAGAACAGTAGGCCGAATAATTCAAATTATACAAATTATCAATCCTAATCTCAAAAATTCAGAAACATAAAAACAAAAAAGGTAAGTAAATCTCGGCTGTCTATATATTTGCGTATTTCTATACATTTTCTTCCATTAGGAATACACTATAATGTTCTAACCCAACACTATATATATACACTATTTAGAAAATATTTAATACACTATATAATACACTATATTATACACTATGCAATACACTATATAATACACTATTATATACACTATAATGTTCTACACTATAATGTTATATACGCTATAATGTTATACACTATACATTATACACTATATAATACACTATAGTGTTCTAACCCAACACTATATATACACTATTTAGAAAATATTTAATACACTATATAATACGCTATATTATACACTATGCATTATACACTATATAATACACTATATAATACACTATATAATACACTATTATATACGCTATAATGTTCTACACTATAATGTTATATACTATACATTATACACTATATAATACACTATAGTGTTCTAATAATACACTATAATGTTCTACACTATAATGTTCTACACTATAATGTTATACACTATACATTATACACTATATAATACACTATAGTGTTCTAACCCAACACTATATATACACTATTTAGAAAATATTTAATACACTATATAATACGCTATATTATACACTATGCATTATACACTATATAATACACTATATAATACACTATATAATACACTATTATATACGCTATAATGTTCTACACTATAATGTTATATACTATACATTATACACTATATAATACACTATAGTGTTCTAATAATACACTATAATGTTCTACACTATAATGTTCTACACTATAATGTTATACACTATACATTATACACTATATAATACACTATAGTGTTCTAACCCAACACTATATATACACTATTTAGAAAATATTTAATACACTATATAATACGCTATATTATACACTATGCATTATACACTATATAATACACTATATAATACACTATATAATACACTATTATATACGCTATAATGTTCTACACTATAATGTTATATACTATACATTATACACTATATAATACACTATAGTGTTCTAATAATACACTATAATGTTCTACACTATAATGTTCTACACTATAATGTTATACACTATACATTATACACTATATAATACACTATAGTGTTCTAACCCAACACTATATATACACTATTTAGAAAATATTTAATACACTATATAATACGCTATATTATACACTATGCATTATACACTATATAATACACTATATAATACACTATATAATACACTATTATATACGCTATAATGTTCTACACTATAATGTTATATACTATACATTATACACTATATAATACACTATAGTGTTCTAATAATACACTATAATGTTCTACACTATAATGTTCTACACTATAATGTTATACACTATACATTATACACTATATAATACACTATAGTGTTCTAACCCAACACTATATATACACTATTTAGAAAATATTTAATACACTATATAATACGCTATATTATACACTATGCATTATACACTATATAATACACTATATAATACACTATATAATACACTATTATATACGCTATAATGTTCTACACTATAATGTTATACACTATACATTATACACTATATAATACACTATATAATACACTATATAATACACTATTATATACGCTATAATGTTCTACACTATAATGTTATACACTATACATTATACACTATATAATACACTATATAATACACTATATAATACACTATTATATACGCTATAATGTTCTACACTATAATGTTATACACTATACATTATACACTATATAATACACTATATAATACACTATATAATACACTATTATATACGCTATAATGTTCTACACTATAATGTTATACACTATACATTATACACTATATAATACACTATATAATACACTATATAATACACTATTATATACGCTATAATGTTCTACACTATAATGTTATACACTATACATTATACACTATATAATACACTATATAATACACTATATAATACACTATTATATACGCTATAATGTTCTACACTATAATGTTATACACTATACATTATACACTATATAATACACTATATAATACACTATATAATACACTATTATATACGCTATAATGTTCTACACTATAATGTTATATACTATACATTATACACTATATAATACACTATAGTGTTCTAATAATACACTATAATGTTCTACACTATAATGTTCTACACTATAATGTTATACACTATACATTATACACTATATAATACACTATAGTGTTCTAACCCAACACTATATATACACTATTTAGAAAATATTTAATACACTATATAATACGCTATATTATACACTATGCATTATACACTATATAATACACTATATAATACACTATATAATACACTATTATATACGCTATAATGTTCTACACTATAATGTTATACACTATACATTATACACTATATAATACACTATATAATACACTATATAATACACTATTATATACGCTATAATGTTCTACACTATAATGTTATACACTATACATTATACACTATATAATACACTATATAATACACTATATAATACACTATTATATACGCTATAATGTTCTACACTATAATGTTATACACTATACATTATACACTATATAATACACTATATAATACACTATATAATACACTATTATATACGCTATAATGTTCTACACTATAATGTTATACACTATACATTATACACTATATAATACACTATATAATACACTATATAATACACTATTATATACGCTATAATGTTCTACACTATAATGTTATACACTATACATTATACACTATATAATACACTATAGTGTTCTAATAATACACTATAATGTTCTACACTATAATGTTCTACACTATAATGTTATACACTATACATTATACACTATATAATACACTATAGTGTTCTAACCCAACACTATATATACACTATTTAGAAAATATTTAATACACTATATAATACGCTATATTATACACTATGCATTATACACTATATAATACACTACACTATATAATACACTATATAATACACTATTATATATGCTATAATGTTCTACACTATAATGTTATATACTATACATTATACACTATATAATACACTATAGTGTTCTAATAATACACTATAATGTTATACACTATTATGTTCTACACTATAATGTTATACACTATACATTATACACTATATAATACACTATTATATATGCTATAATGTTCTACACTATAATGTTCTACACTATAATGTTATACACTATACATTATACACTATATAATACACTATTATATACGCTATAATGTTCTAACCCAACACTACAGAAATAATCATGTTTAGCTTTAATGTTTATAAACGCTGATTGGGAATTTTAATCTAATTTTCCAACCCAGCTGTTTCTTGGCCAGAAACGTTTTGATTGCTAAAGTATATCAATTACATCTCACCAGTAAGTGAATAAATGAAGGAACAAAAACTTTCACCTTGGTTCTCTCATTTTAATTTTATTAGCTGCAATAATTAGCTGAAATCATTCTGCCTGAATAATGACTTCATTGTTATTAGAATAATTGGAATACTCATCGGAGGATGCGTTTATAATAATAATGAGATACACTTGGAATCTTTAATAAGTTTTTTATCATAGTTCACCCCAAACAAGGCAGGCCGCCACTGTAGACGTAAGGAGCCACTGAGAAAAAAGGGTGAAGGTTTTTTTTTTGGGGGGGGGGGGTCAACCTAAATTAGGAGCTGCGGAGCGAAATGTCTGTCTACATTAGTTTTAAATTTCTGCATGTCAGTAACGTCAAGGGAGCAGGGGGAGAGTTCCAGAGTCCAGGAAAGAAGCTTTTACCAGTTCCACCAAAATATTTCAAAGCAATCGAAAACATTTTGATAAGGTAGAAAGAGTAAGAAAATAGAGATTATACAACTGAAGTTATGGACTTAGAAAATATAATTTCCTTCTGACTATTTCAGCTATGTGGGTGTTCATAGGCTTCAAACACATGTACAGGCATGATATATTTTATTACGTAGATAAAAAATAGTTTGTTCCAGACTTTGGTTGGGATCTAGCATTACAGAATTTGAGAAATATGCATCGTGATGTTGAGTAGATTTTTCTTTAGAATCTGATACAGCAGTTCTACTCATTGAAAAACTAATTTGTGCTAAAACTTGACAAACATTTAATTTATTCTGTAGTCGCTTGGGGTCGCTGGTGTCATTAATTTGGTAGATTTTTCTGGCTAGTACTTTAATATTATCATGTTGGGCATGATCTGTGTATCTTAAGGCTTCCAATGCATGGTTTGATAGCTAATGTACTTTCTGGAGATATGCATTTGAGTAAATATATGTCAGTACATAAGTCAGGCCATATAGTGTATAGGAGTATAGAACCCTGTTTCAGCAGTAGTAGCAACAGTAAAAACAGCAGCAGAGAAACGATCTCTGTAAAATATTCAATGTTTGTTTGTTCGAAATACTTATTACTGATTGGTCAATTCTATCAAAATACTCAATATTGATTTGTTATTGAAATCGGACTTCAACCAATCAGAAAGACTTGCTCTGTGATCCGAGAACCTGCTAGTATTGGCTACAACAAGCGAGAACCCAAGCATAGCCAGCAGTTAGAAACTCAACTCACCAAACGAACCCTTGCCAGTCACAACACTACGACACAAGACATGGTCATAGACTATTAAATATGGTGACAGCTTATACACACAGTCTGACGAACTCACTCACACACAAGTCCACACACACTTCTCTTATCAAGTCATAAATAAAATGGATATTTTTATGTATGGATAGACTTTGTCATTCTTGTGATATTATTTTTACCGCAACAGAAGGACCTTTCAATGCAATTGGCTGTTTTCTTTGGACTTCATTTTCTAGTTTTTTTGTTTGTTTTTTTTTGTTGTGTTGTATTGTACGAAGTGATAGTCACAGAAAGTCAATATCTACAGTTTTCATGAACAAGGCCCCAATGTGTAATGCAATATCTCTTGGGGTTGTTTTAAGTTTTGTGTCTCTTTCTGATTATTTCTAAGATAGTGCTATAACTGCTTATGGTGCATTTTGTCTTGTACTTGTTTCGGACCCATTGTCGAAAGGTCTATGTTCATAATAAGTTTTCATCTTTGGGTATTTTTCAATACTCACAAATACGGGGATATAGGGTATTTTTTTAATTATGATAATAGGTTCTTTCAGGCGGCATCTACTGTAAGTTGTTTCATGCCTGTAGATTAATACGTTTCGGATCATCAGTTGGTATGAACATACAGGTGTGAAATAATGATTAAAAGATGGCATTCTGGGGTGTTCACATAATACGCAAGCTTTTCTGGTTTGATATCGAGTTTGAATACTAAGTAGATAAAAAGTCAGAATACACTAGTCAGAATCAAATAGTGAGTTGTCAAATGCAATGCTGTATGGGTCAAAAGGTGAGACTTTTCTTTTATATGTTAGATATATACATAACATACCTATGACACATGGCCTCCCCCTCCCCTCCTCTTTCCCCACCCCTCCACTTTTTCACTCACATCCATCCACATTTATTTTCATTCCCTGCCATTGACTTCTCTCAGCCCGGACCTCTATCCTGCGCTCCCAGTAGTGGCTACTACTTTCTTCTCATTAACCCATCATGTCAACCCAATATTTCCATGTACTTGCATGACATTTTTCTTAAAATTATCATCCTGAGGAAGTCTTACAAATAAAGACGAAACGTTGATGAATACATAAAAAAAAACATCTTTTGGTTTTTCCTTTTTCATTTCCCATAACATACCTATATATAGAGGTATATTTCAGATAAAGTATTGTTCGATATGTATTGGCATTATACAATGGCAGTATGTTCGATATTGTATTGGCATTATACAATATAATGTGAAATGAGGAGTGATGTGAGAAGAATACATAAAACAATACAATTTTTATTCTTACCATTAATATTTTACATTTTTCATTTATATTTCAAGCTAATAACATCATTATCAAAATGTTTTTTTCAAACTGACAGAAATAGAGCCACTCTTGATTTTTTTTTATTTTCAAATTGTCTAGAGCTGTGTTTCTCCACGAAACCTGGCACACGTCATCATACATCATGTGCAGAAAAGTTAAAACATTCAATCTTTGTTGTTAGCATCGTCTTGTATCTTTTATTATTTTCGGGCGGGGGGGGGGGGATTTTGATATTTCAAAGAAACGAAAGATTTTTGACTTTCAATAAAAATGAAAGACGATATTTTGGGATGGGATGAACGGTTAATTAAAATTCACAAAAGTTCTTATGTATAAAGTCCCACATTTGTCACATCTCACAGATGCGACACAAGGTCGAGCCTCAATGTTGCTTGTCACTGTTCACACTGGATGATGTCACAAAAAGCGGATCACATAAATAAAGGGTGAATGATAAGAAAAGTAGCGGGGGGGATGAATAACGTAATTAAAAGAGAGAGGGGAGAGTAAGAAAAGGGATAAGAAGAGAGAGAGAGGTGGGAAGAGCAGATAAAACGAATATATATTTACTTGAAAATGGATGACGTTACAAATTTTTCAAAAGTTGCCAAAAGCTACCATTTATCCATCCATTTTCAAGTAAACACTTTCTTGCAAAAGCATGATTTCAACCAATGTCAAAGTTTAATTATATATTTAATAATATATATAACAAATACTGAGCCAACAGGTTGCAGGTGGTTTAGTTAGTAATAACATTTAATAAAATAAAAAAAATACTTATAAAAAATTCAAGCGCTTACAAACTGTACCTACTTATTCGTCAATTTTCTTTTATCAACAATTGTTTAAATATATAATGAAAATAATTTGATACTTGAAATTGAGTTTTATTTTTATTATTGTTTACTATACATTAAAGAATGATAAGCATTCATCTTTTAATCACCTTAAGTTTCAAACATAATTACTAAATCTTGTGATGGAATGGTTAAACCTCTGTCTTTTTGGCATGCCTGTTGGGTTTCAAATCACGAATCAGTCATATTTACAATTTTTTTCTTCTCACATCTTAATTAATTGGATGCTATAGACAATATATAAAGATATATAAAATGCATATTATTTTAATAGATTTTTCTTTGTTTTATTGGATCCTGTAGAGCCGGATCCATATCATATATCTCTCAGTGAAATACCACTTCACTGACATCCATTTTCTTAATATATGAGAAGTTAAAAGTAAATCTTTTTAAGAACGTATAGATTTGATGTTGCTTGGAATAAAGTTGGTGTAACATTATTTTTCTTTCTTTGAGAGCCAAGTCTATTGATGACCATTATTCTGCCAATGTGCACCCCACATTCTATGCTCGTTTTGTTGGATAATATTTAAATGATCTTCACGGGGATCATTGCCATACACTTCTCTATTTTTGCTTTAGTAATCATGTGAGGACTTTTAACTTTGATCTGGTGATACCAGATCAGGCTGCCCTGTGGCTCCCTGAGACGAAATTCACCTACATTGACGTTTTTTTTTTTTTTTTTTCTTTTTTGTAAAACTTAATTATGTTCTACAAAACCAAAAACAAAAACAACAGCCCCTCTCCCTTTCTCCCTCCCCTTTTTTATTTTATTTTTAGATCTTGAAGCATAAATCTTTTACTATAATGACCAGATTCGGCATTAAATAACCCAAAAAGGGTTGATATGCCGTAAAACAAAACTACCAAACCAAAAACGATGATTAAACATTTGAAGATATAAAGAACTTGAAGCATAAAAACTTTTACTATAATGACCAGATTCGGCATTAAATAACCCAAAAAGGGTTGATATGCCGTAAAACAAAACTACCAAACCAAAAACGATGATTAAACATTTGAAGATATAAAGAACTTGAAGCATAAAAACTTTTACTATAATGACCAGATTCGGCATTAAATAACCCAAAAAGGGTTGATATGCCGTAAAACAAAACTACCAAACCAAAAACGATGATTAAACATTTGAAGATATAAAGAACTTGAAGCATAAAAACTTTTACTATAATGACCAGATTCGGCATTAAATAACCCAAAAAGGGTTGATATGCCGTAAAACAAAACTACCAAACCTTAACTTTGATCTTTCCACCTGTAAATGCGCATCTTCCAGAGGATGATAGCATCGTTTTCAGTTATCAAGCTCTGTGTTTTTTAGTGGTTTGTAAGTTGTAGTTCTCGCAAGTTCTCTCGTATATGTTGATTGTTAACCTATCTTTGCTGTGAGTATATTATGTGTATCATTATTATTATCATTATTATTGTAAGATAAAGTATCATCTTTGAAAAGCATCGGATGCTAGTTCAAGTCTTATCTTCTTTCTTTCTTCTTTCGTTTGCTTCACAGCATCTCACTGTTAGATCACCAGCTCGGTTGAGAAAAGCCATGCTAATGTTTTGTTGTCTAGCACAGCTGGTCGATGTTTGAGGCATGACTCGATGATGTGGTCTACTGTCTGTTCAGAGTGACCACAGTCGCAGACAGCCGAGTCCCTGAGACAGCCGAGTCCCTGGGTCCCCATCCTTTCATGGCCACTGCGAAACGGCCGGCACCTGTCCTGAGGTGGTTGAGCATTGTCCACTGCTGGCGAGGGAGGTCCATGCCTGGTAGGTTAAGTCTTATCTGAAACTACATTACTAAAACTAGCAAAAATATGCGATCAAAGGGAGCATATTTTTGTTAACTTATGACGAACGAACATATACTACACTTCCCCCAAAGGAGGAGGCAAGTAAGAGTATAGTTTCGGCTTCAGACAGACAGATACCAAATTTCAATTAGTAATAGAAGTTATAGTATAGTTTCGGCTTTAGACAGACAGATACCAAATTTCAATTAGTAATAGAAGTAATAGTATAGTTTCAGCTTCAGACAGATACCAAATTTCCATTAGTAGTAGAAGTAATATTATAGTTTCGGCTTCAGACAGACAGATACCAAATTTCCATTAGTAATAGAAGTAATATTATAGTTTCGGCTTCAGACAGACAGATACCAAATTTCAATTAGTAATAGAAGGTTATTTTATTATTTTCTCAGCTTCTAAACCTTTTTTTATTAGTTTTATTTGCTTTTGTTTGACCTATGACTGATTTGCCCTGTTCTTACTTAGTGATATTGTCTTTTGAACATTTGATATGGCGATTATTTATATTTAGATATTGTAAAACTCTTTGACAGCAAACGGAATTGTAACAAAACAGGAGAAAGTGTAAGATAATGAAAAGTGGCAAAAATGAATCGTGGACGAGTCCATTGTGGGTGGGACGTTGAGAAAGGAGGAGGCAAGTAATATTATAGTTTCGGCTTCAGACAGACAGATACCAAATTTCAATTAGTAATAGAAGTTATAGTATAGTTTCGGCTTCAGACAGACAGATACCAAATTTCCATTAGTAATAGAAGTAATAATATAGTTTCGGCTTCAGACAGACAGATACCGAATTTCCATTAGTAATAGAAGTAATAGTATAGTTTCGGCTTTAGACAGACAGATACCAAATTTCAATTAGTAATAGAAGTAATAGTATAGTTTCAGCTTTAGACAGACAGATACCAAATTTCAATTAGTAATGGAAGTAATAGTATAGTTTCAGCTTCAGACAGATACCAAATTTCCATTAGTAGTAGAAGTAATATTATAGTTTCGGCTTCAGACAGACAGATACCGAATTTCCATTAGTAATAGAAGTAATATTATAGTTTCGGCTTCAGACAGACAGATACCAAATTTCCATTAGTAATAGAAGTAATATTATAGTTTCGGCTTCAGACAGACAGATACCAAATTTCAATTAGTAATAGAAGTAATATTATAGTTTCGGCTTCAGACAGACAGATACCAAATTTCCATTAGTAATGGAAGTAATAATATAGTTTCGGCTTCAGACAGACAGATACCGAATTTCCATTAGTAATAGAAGTAATAGTATAGTTTCGGCTTTAGACAGACAGATACCAAATTTCAATTAGTAATAGAAGTAATAGTATAGTTTCAGCTTTAGACAGACAGATACCAAATTTCAATTAGTAATGGAAGTAATAGTATAGTTTCAGCTTCAAACAGACAGATACCAAATTTCCATTAGTAGTAGAAGTAATATTATAGTTTCGGCTTCAGACAGACAGATACCGAATTTCCATTAGTAATAGAAGTAATATTATAGTTTCGGCTTCAGACAGACAGATACCGAATTTCCATTAGTAATAGAAGTAATATTATAGTTTCGGCTTCAGACAGACAGATACCAAATTTCCATTAGTAATAGAAGTAATATTATAGTTTCGGCTTCAGACAGACAGATACCAAATTTCAATTAGTAATAGAAGTAATATTATAGTTTCGGCTTCAGACAGACAGATACCGAATTTCCATTAGTAATAGAAGTAATATTATAGTTTCGGCTTCAGACAGACAGATACCAAATTTCCATTAGTAATAGAAGTAATATTATAGTTTCGGCTTCAGACAGACAGATACCGAATTTCCATTAGTAATAGAAGTAATATTATAGTTTCGGCTTCAGACAGACAGATACCAAATTTCCATTAGTAATAGAAGTAATATTATAGTTTCGGCTTCAGACAGACAGATACCAAATTTCAATTAGTAATAGAAGTAATATTATAGTTTCGGCTTCAGACAGACAGATACCAAATTTCAATTAGTAATAGAAGTAATATTATAGTTTCGGCTTCAGACAGACAGATACCAAATTTCCATTAGTAGTAGAAGTAATATTATAGTTTCGGCTTCAGACAGACAGATACCAAATTTCCATTAGTAATAGATTTGGCTTAACATCTAAAAAATGGGAAAAAATCTCATTTGGATGAAAGTCTGTGAAATGAAACTCTGTTGGGTAATCTTGCCTCAATCTGTTGTATTTACTAATCCTACTTTCTGCATATAATATAATCATCTGACTTTGAGTCGACATGAAAGCAGGAACGCAGAATTTAGGTCTTTTACATATGTAGATTTATAAATTCCCTTTCATATATTTTTTTAAATTTTTTTATTTATTAATAAAGATTTATACAAACATGTCCTAGATATATGAAAGGAAAATCTACTACATTCTAATTTTAGCAAGTTGCTTTTGTTCAAAATCAGTTCATAATATATCATTCTTGTGTTTTTAGATAAACTATGGTTGAATTCGGTTAGGTCATATCTTAAGCAAGAGTCTAATAATATCAAAATAATAAAGTAAAGTTTATAACATTCTTTCATTTGTTTTTTTTTTTCATTTCTTCTACATTCTACACCACAACTATTGTTTTTCTCCCTTTTTCTTTGATTATATTATTGTACCCTACAATTTATGTGAACATCTACTTAAATTCTCTTGAATAAAAATATTATTTTGCATAAAGTTTCCTATTAGCGTTTCTTACAATCATTTTCTTAAAATTTTAAAGAAGATCAAATCAGCTCATCCTTTTCACGCTATCTAATAGACATACAACCTTTTTTTAATGAAAATTAAACGAATTTTATATAAGTAACAAATACATTTACTTTTCAAGTATGATCATAGTCCATGTAAGACAATGTCAACACCAGTGAATATTATGTTCAGTTCTATTTTATATGGGAATTGGCTATTTCTCACTTTGTCAGCAATAGTTTTTTTTCTTTGCAGTAATGTAAAAAAAAATGGTAAACATTTCCTGTTTTTATGCGAGGTTGGAAATTTTAGTTCTTACATCTTACGTAAAAGAAAAAAATCAGAATGAATCCATAGAACTGACTCGACAATATTTTCAAGAATATATAATTGTATATCAATGAAATCAGGGACAGTTTTCTTTTGCTTTTATTACTTTGTTCGTTTTCGGTTTTGCTTTTTGTGTTTGACTTTTATTAAGGAAACTTTTAGTTAAGCATAACAATGATTAAAAATTATTTTAAATTGCACAAGTCGAACAATGTTTTATATTAGGGGTGGGACGTAATGAGTGAAAATTTCAGATTCATGCGAGTAGTATTTTTTTGTGTTCATTTATACATAAATAACACTAAACAATCAAACATTTTGAAAATTTTGCAAAATTCAGAAGGTGCAGGCCAAAAATAGCTGTTAGGGCTCCACGGGACTCAAAATCCATCATTTTTCGGTGAACAAGTGGTTTCATGCAACATTGCAGGTCCTAAAACATCCTCAAAAGCTATGAATGGATATAGATGGTTAAATCTGATATAGTACTTTAATTTAGGACCATTTTCAGACTGTGAAAGGGTTTTCATGAATGTAAAATAGCCAAAAACTAGTGGCCTGCACCTTCTGAATTTTGCAAACTTTTCAAAATGTTTGATTGTTTAGTGTTATTTATGTATAAATGAACACAAAAAAATACTACTCGCATGAATCTGAAATTTTCACCCATTACGTCCCACCCCTATTTATATCATCTTTATCTGTATGATGACATCATCAAGTCAATTTGGTAAGTGTTGGTATACTTTTAGCATAATAGTGACCATAACAAAATTATTTGGAAAAAGTCTAGCTTTATTTTAATGCCATAACCAAACAAAGAAATAAAACAACTCTTGAAGACCTGTTAACTGATCCTTTTTTTATAATGCTCATATACTATTGTATTATACTGAATTCAGGTTAAACAGATTTTAATAGGAATTAAAGGTGAGATCAAATCAAATCAAAATTTTATGCAAAAAAATAGCAAAGTGCAACAAGTCATGTAAATGGACAATTAGAAGATGTGTACATCTATATACCGTCTGAATGTTTTGTCTAAGACGACTTTAAACCTGGATATGATAGACATCACCACTACCTCTGGTAGGCTGTTCCACTAAGCAGAAGCACGGATAGAGAATGCTTCCTTTCTTCTAATGAGATAGCGCGACTATGGTACATCTTTTGCTGGGTCTCGTGGAGACCATGACTTTGCTCTGGGGTGTAAAAACTTTTCGAAAGGTATATTTAAATTCTGGTTGATTTTTTTATGCCAGAAAAAAAAAGTGAGAGGTAATTATTCAAAGATCAGTGGCCATGATGCATTTGGCGCTGTCTTGAACTGTTTGGTCGTCTGTAGGCTGACTGCAAACCAAAAAAGACGCATTTCAACGATTTAGCCGAAATCGTCTCAAGTAAAGCTTCTCTGCGGAGCTGGTGTGAAGAATAGGTCATGAGGCACATTGTAGTTGCCGCGCATGATGTTAAAGGCGAGGATGAGGTTTCCACGTAGCTGTCTATGCTCCAGCGAATGCAGAGTCCACGGACCATTCGCATCACAATTCTCTGAACCCACTCCAGGTGCTGGATATCCCGAACGAAATGGGGGATGAAGCTTGGATGCTATATTCCAGAATAGACTGCACCAGCGATAAGAAGATGTCGGCTGTCATGGTGGCAAAGGAGAGGTAGATGAGAAAGAGCACACTACGAGGCTTATTTGCCACCTGAATGTATTGGGTAGTGGGATTAAAGGAGAAATCGACCACAACACCCATGTCCTTGGACTGCGTCGTCTCGTCCAGCATCAATCGACTAGGTTTGAAATCAAGTGGCATGTTGGGTGAAGAACCGACTTGAAGGTGGTTGCATTTGTTGACATTGAGAGACAAATACCATAGGTTTGACCATTTCCAGACTTGATGGAGGCATCTATGGAGATCTTCAAAGTCACTTCTGGGAGCAATTATCTTGACGTCATCAGCAAACAGAAGAACCTTCTGACAGACCATTGATGAACACCAGGAACAGCAAGGTATCCAGTACCTAGCCTTAGGGGACACCACTAACCGCATTAGAAACACCAGACAGAGAGCCATTGACCTGCATCTGAAAGTTACGGCCAACAAGAAAGGCTCTGATCCATCTCACCACATGTGGGTGAAAGCCATAGGCCTGGAGCTTGTAGAGCAGAAGTCTATGATTCACTGAATCAAAGGTTTTGGCAAAGTCAAGGAAGACAAGTTCAACCACATCATCATCCATGAATTTAGCGACTAACTCCTCCATAATCAAGCAGATTTGTTAAGCAGAATCTCTTGGGTACGAAGCCGTGTTAGCCTTGAGAGATTGATGCTGTGGTCAGAATGAAATTATCTGGATGCTTAACAGCTACCGGTCTTATGGCTTTTAGCAAGTTGGTGTCATCAGAAATAACTGCCTCTAAATGCAAAAGTTTCTTAAGAAATAAGTATGGTATAAAGTTTTAATTAAAACTGATGATAAAAATATAATTGAACTAATATCAAAATTAGAATATTTATACAAATAATTGTTTATGATATAAAATATATTTGTTGAAATGCAATCATGTTTTATTTTCATTTTTTAGATTACAAACAAAATCTAAAAAATTGCAATTATCAATGTATGAAGCAGTCACACACTTAAGAGATTAAACAACTCGATTTAACCTTATTTCTGTTCTATTAAAAGAAAGCCATCTACTATAATTACTTTACTAGAAACACTGTTCTCTACTTTGCAAACACCTGCTACAGTTGCATAATTACATCAAGATGGTTGTTTGATCAGTCTATTAACAAGTACAGTGAAGGGAAGATTGGCACATTTTACTTATTCCATTTCGTCTTTCCTTTCACTTTTCGATAATTTATATAAAGTAATTTCCATGATGTCGACCTATACCAATTATCAATGATTAAAACTGAAGAACGTTAATTATGTATATCTAAATAGCTTTTTATTACTTATGTTTTTTTCTTGTGAATCAAATATATGGTTTATAACTCCTCATTAAAGTGTTGTGAAACAGAAAAACTTCATCAAAGAAATCTTTGAAAAAACAGAAGCTTTCTTTTTTTTTCTCCAAAATATAAATTATTAAATAGTTTGGTGTATACATTTCAGTTGTTGAAATGGGGATACCAGTCTAAGTAGATTACAATTCCATATTGTAGACTTCGTCCTGGAGAAGGAACCTCTGGATAGATCGGAAGCCTTTACCGAACAGGTAATCTGCACCAAATATGAGACGTACTCAATGACTCTCAGACTACCTTAGATCTTCAATCTTCAATCACTGGAGGACGACTGATTGGTTCGACAGTCGAGATGACATTGCATGAGCAGCTAAGACAGTTTACATAAGCATGCATTTTTCCCAGACATTGTGTCTAAAACCCAGCCATGCCTGTCTGTCGAGTCTTTCACCTGTAAACAACACTGCACTTCTATTCTAGTGCCAGGGTGACGTCCTTCAGTACTGTTCTGAGCTCTTCCAGGTTGATATGTCTATCTTTGTGCACTAGTGATTAAGGAACTTTTGTCCACCCATACACTGAAATGCTGCCATCCATGCAACATGCACTGGATCTATCTATGTCATTATCATGAAAATTTCCACCAACAGTTGTCTCGGGTGAAGGTCACGGGTTTTATCATTTGTAGTTATGGCATTTGCTCTTTGATTTACAAATACAGAAAGGCAACATGGAGCCAGCGATATATTGGCCATTGTCCAGTAAAAACTCCTACATATGGAAAAGATGTTCGAACAGATAAGTATGTTGAGTAACGTTGGAAGCTTAACTCCGCATTTCCCACAAAGTCTTCTGGTACCTCCCAGAAGTGCAATCCCAACATGTGCATGCTACTTCTCAGTTGCTCTGGGTACTTGCTCATTAATCTAAGATGTTCTCTCATCCGGGTTTCAGGATGCACACTCTCATTAATGAATGTCGTCAATGTACAAGAAGGTTGTTATAAAAGGTTGTTGATAACTTCATCTTGTACAGCCACAGCATTGAATTGGACTGCATGATCAGTGACGCCACATTAATTCCAAATCCCACGCGGGTTAATTTCTATCATTTGGAAGGGCAACAGGGACAATCTGAACTTGCAAATAAACCTGATGTAGGTTCAATACGATCAGCGGGATAAGACCTCTGTAGGTATGAGCCCATCTTCAGGGTACAGAAGCAGTCTGCTTTTGTCTATCCAGGTTTGTAGCTGGCCCTTGTACTGTTGAGTGGAATATTTTTAATGAGACTGGCGGCTGATTAGCAGAACACTTCTGTGATACAATTCAAATCCTTCTGTCCGTGTTACATTATGCACGAACGTAGGGTTAATTGATCATGATGGTGGAGTGCTGATTAAACATACCAGCTGTTTGATCACATCTGTCCAAGTAACAGGTGAAACCTTAATAGTTCCCCATTCATGACCAAAACGTCTATGGAGAAAATATTTCTCATGCCAAACTGAACGAATCCTACTCTGCAGCACTTTAGCTCTTCTCGCCTACAGTGAAGCCAGCCATATATTGGTCATAGTCGAGTGAACGTTTTCAATTCCTTCTTCTTCGAAGCCTGACAGCTCGACGATGTTTGTACATTTGATCAATGACTGTGTGCAACCCATGTTGCTGCATATCTCATCCCATTGATCACTTCTGTTCTGATAAGATTTGAGGAGGAGATTGGTGCCGAAATCTCGTCCCTTTACCATTTCCTGTCTCTTCTGCTTATAACGGTAACACGTGACACTTTTTCTGGGTTCTTCTTTTTATTGTCATTCAGTGCAAAACAGTCATGACCATATAATGATGAGCCTGTTATACACTTAACATCTTTTCTGGGTATCAACTTCCATGGCATGATAACATGACGATCATGCAGCTACTGCTGCTTGTTCTGGACTCACAGACCGCCTCTTTAGTATCACTTGAGCCTAAGCCAGTAGTTGGGAAATGTCTGTCATACATCCAAGAGAAGGCTTGAAAGAAGCTCATTGACACATACCACTAAACAGAGCTGCGAATTTACTTAGCCATACCAAAAAAGAATCAACCATTTCTCCCAGATGTAACCTGCACACTGCAAATTGTTTCTAAACGGGAACAGTTGAGGGCAAATGCCATTTACAAGGCATTCTTATGCAACAGATCCTTCTTATCTAAAAGAAAGATTCAGGTTGTTCTCGATGACTGTACATTAAAACAACATCACACCAATGAAGGTGTGCATCAGGGGTCAATACTTGGACTTTTATTATTCCTGATCTTTATAAACGACATCCTTGATACAATCGCGGGTATATTTGCTAATGACACCATGTTCTATTGTCAACATGACGGCATATCGAACACACGCACGTATCCAAGGCAGTGGCTGAATCCTTAGAAAATGACCTCCAATCTGTGTTAGAATTGAACAAAAATGGATGCTTTCTGTTAACAATTATAAGAAACCTTTCAAACCACCGATTGCCTTGGTCGATAGCACTCTTCCTGATAGTCCAATGTTCATAGGCCTTGGCTCAAAATTCACAGGTAACATGAGTTGAATGAATACATAGAAGAAACTGCCAAAAGTGCTGCAAATCACGGTAGCTCCTTACATCTCAATATGCCTTGTTTGGAGTGAATACAAATTTTAAAAAGATACTGTTGTCAATATTCTCGTTTAGCTGTCATGTGACAAGCACACCGGGACGACACATTCAATCCATTTCACCCTGCTAAGCTGACGTATCAACTCGGTTTTCTCTATCTATTCAACCACTGACTGACAAAAATTACTTCTGTAAAGCAGTTTGCAATAGAAGGCCGTGATGCCGAAGTAGCTTATGAACTAACCACTTTATCCCAGAGCAGAAACCTCTGTACGGATGGCAATCCTTCACTGGATACGTAACCTTCATGTAATGTGCGACATGCTCGGCGATTTCCAGTATAATCGTCTAAGACTTTCAACGTTTGCCTTATATCAGAACCGACTGATTGATTGGTTTAACAGTTTACTGGACATTTGCATCAGCAGCCAAGACAACCATGGCCATTTGCATCAGAAGCCAAGACAACCATGTACATTTGCATCAGCAGCCAAGACAACCATGGATATTTGCATCAGAAGCCAAGACAACCATGGACATTTGCATCAGCAGCCAAGACAACCATAGACATTTGCATCAGCAGCCAAGACAACCATGGACATTTGCATCAGCAGTCAAGACAACCATGGACATTTGCATCAGCAGCCAAGACAACCATGGACATTTGCATCAGCAGCCAAGACAACCATGGACATTTGCATCAGCAGCCAAGACAACCATGGACATTTGCATCAGCAGTCAAGACAACCATGGACATTTGCATCAGCAGTCAAGACAACCATGGACATTTGCATCAGCAGCCAAGACAACCATGGACATTTGCATCAGCAGTCAAGACAACCATGGACATTTACATCAGCAGTCAAGACAACCATGGACATTTGCATCAGCAGCCAAGACAACCATGGACATTTGCATCAGCAGTCAAGACAACCATGGACATTTGCATCAGCAGCCAAGACAACCATGGACATTTGCATTAGCAGTCAAGACAACCATGGACATTTGCATCAGCAGCCAAGACAACCATAGACATTTGCATCAGCAGCCAAGACAACCATGGACATTTGCATCAGCAGCCAAGACAACCATGGACATTTGCATCAGAAGCCAAGACAACCATGGACATTTGCATCAGCAGCCAAGACAACCATGGACATTTGCATCAGCAGCCAAGACAACCATGGACATTTGCATCAGCAGTCAAGACAACCATGGACATTTGCATCAGCAGCCAAGACAACCATGGACATTTGCATTAGCAGCCAAGACAACCATGGACATTTGCATCAGCAGCCAAGACAACCATGGACATTTGCATCAGCAGCCAAGACAACCATGGACATTTGCATCAGCAGTCAAGACAACCATGGACATTTGCATCAGCAGCCAAGACAACCATGGACATTTGCATCAGCAGCCAAGACAACCATGGACATTTGCATCAGCAGCCAAGACAACCATGGACATTTGCATCAGCAGTCAAGACAACCATGGACATTTGCATCAGCAGCCAAGACAACCATGGACATTTGCATCAGCAGCCAAGACAACCATGGACATTTGCATCAGCAGCCAAGACAACCATGGACATTTGCATCAGCAGTCAAGACAACCATGGACATTTGCATCAGCAGCCAAGACAACCATGGACATTTGCATCAGCAGCCAAGACAACCATGGACATTTGCATCAGCAGTCAAGACAACCATGGACATTTGCATCAGCAGCCAAGACAACCATGGACATTTGCATCAGCAGCCAAGACAACCATGGACATTTGCATCAGCAGTCAAGACAACCATGGACATTTGCATCAGCAGTCAAGACAACCATGGACATTTGCATCAGCAGCCAAGACAACCATGGACATTTGCATCAGCAGCCAAGACAACCATGGACATTTGCATCAGCAGTCAAGACAACCATGGACATTTGCATCAGCAGCCAAGACAACCATGGACATTTGCATCAGCAGCCAAGACAACCATGGACATTTGCATCAGCAGTCAAGACAACCATGGACATTTGCATCAGCAGCCAAGACAACCATGGACATTTGCATCAGCAGCCAAGACAACCATGGACATTTGCATCAGCAGCCAAGACAACCATGGACATTTGCATCAGCAGCCAAGACAACCATGGACATTTGCATCAGCAGTCAAGACAACCATGGACATTTGCATCAGCAGCCAAGACAACCATGGACATTTGCATCAGCAGCCAAGACAACCATGGACATTTGCATCAGCAGCCAAGACAACCATGGACATTTGCATCAGCAGCCAAGACAACCATGGACATTTGCATCAGCAGCCAAGACAACCATGGACATTTGCATCAGAAGCCAAGACAACCATGGACATTTGCATCAGCAGCCAAGACAACCATGGACATTTGCATCAGCAGCCAAGACAACCATGGACATTTGCATCAGCAGCCAAGACAACCATGGACATTTGCATCAGCAGCCAAGACAACCATGGACATTTGCATCAGATTTTCAACGCTTGCCTTATATCAGAAATGACTGATTGACTGGTTCAACAGTCGACTGGACATTTGCATCAGTAGCCATAACAGTCATGGCATATTAACTTTTCTTGATTGTTTTTGTATGACTTCAGCAGAACATGCACACTTATCTTAGTAGAAATTGACCTTTCGAAAGTGTAGAAAAATTGATCACCTCATAGATCGAACTCTATTAGTTATCTCCTCACTAGAAGCCGATCAATTTCAAAATCAAATCATCATTTTGTTAGCAATTTTTGTAACACATGGACATACTAATTATTTACTCTGATGAAAAGGAACAAACTAAAATAGTTCTGTTCAGATAGTTCTAGTTTTACTGTTTACAAACTGTGGACAAGGAAATGAAGACTGCATGCGTTCTGACTGGTTGATCTGTCAATCTTTCTATGCCCACGCTGTGTTCAAAAAGTCTGTAAAACTTTGATTTTGATGCAACTCAACTTGATTTTGACACAACTACTACTAATAATTATTATTATACCATTACTAATAATAATTATACTACTACTAATAACAATTTTCTTCCATGTCGTCACTTTTCTAAGCGATTTAATATCATGCATGTGACAAAATAATTCCATTTCTTCAGTTTTCGGATTGCGTGAAATGTTTTGTTGCTACTACTACTAATAATAGAAATAATAGAAATAATATTATTAATAACATTTATAATAATAATATTAGTGATAATTATCTTTTGAACTTAGTTACAGAACACCCGTTAACTTTCAACATTTCGTAATAAATGCGGTCACATGAATTTCTTGGTTTAGAATTAAAAACTACAATTAGTTCTGTTAGTCGTTATACAACAAAGTTACACGATTTGCAAATTTCATGCTTAAACTTTATTTTCTACTTTTCCGGTTGCTATTTTATTTTAAAACTTTGGGGTCTGCATTCACACCAGACAACCGTAAAGAGCAACTAATTCAATAGTCATGGTTGTTCAATTTTTAGTTGCATCGAAATTCTTTAAAATAAAATAAGAATTGAAAAGGCACAAAAATAACTTTCATTGTTTGAAAAATTGTTTGAAAATTAAACATTGTTGAAAAATTGTTTGAAAATTAAACATTGTTGAAAACTTTGAAAATTAAACATAAAACATTTACTAATTACAAACAAAAAAACCCTTTTCTGCATTTTGATATAGTTTTCCGTTCTTATACTTAATTGATACATCATGCATATTATTTATTTACCTTACACTTAATATTACATGCATATTATTTATTTACCTTACACTTAATATTATATGTCTTTATTTATTTACCTTACACTTAATATTACATGCCTTTACTTATTTACCTTACACTTAATATTACATACCTTTATTTATTTACCTTACACTTAATATTACATGCCTTTATTTATTTACCTTACACTTAATATTACATGCATATTATTTATTTACCTTACACTTAATATTACATGCATATTATTTATTTACCTTACACTTAATATTACATACCTTTACTTATTTACCTTACACTTAATATTACATACCTTTATTTATTTACCTTACACTTAATATTACATGCATATTATTTATTTACCTTACACTTAATATTACATGCATATTATTTATTTACCTTACACTTAATATTACATACCTTTACTTATTTACCTTACACTTAATATTACATACCTTTATTTATTTACCTTACACTTAATATTACATGCATATTATTTATTTACCTTACACTTAATATTACATGCATATTATTTATTTACCTTACACTTAATATTACATGTCTTTATTTACCTTACACTTAATATTACACGCCTTTATTTATTTACCTTACACTTAATATTACATGCCTTTATTTATTTACCTTACACTTAATATTACATGCCTTTATTTATTTACCTTACACTTAATATTACATGCCTTTATTTATTTACCTTACACTTAATATTACATGCCTTTATTTATTTACCTTACACTTAATATTACATGCCTTTATTTATGTTCAATATGTCTGATAGTTGGCCTCTGGACGTTTTACAATTTCGTTGTGAAGGAATACTTCCATACGTTTTTTGTATAAAGTTTAACCACAACTAAAAAATTGCCTAATTTGAGTTGCTTCTGTTGAAGAAGAAACAATTGCTTTGAAGCATGTTGTTTGGCTGTCACAAGTTGCTTGTTTTTTGCTTTGCAACACTTTTCTTTCTTTATTTTCTCTATTCCCAATGTTCTAGTTGATTTATCGAACAAAGATGTTCTGTGAAAATAATTAACTTTGAAATTTCTTAGTTCATTCAAGTGTAATGTTAAAAGACAAATGACTAATGAGACCAATGTAGGGATGTAAAATGTAGAGACATTGGCAATTTTTAGTTGCATTTTCCAACTCATTTTATTTGGTTTCGGAATTTTTGAGATGAGGGTTGATAATTTGTAGAATTTGGTATATTCGGACTACTGTTCTCATCTTGGGTGTTTTTATCACAACGTTTCGGCCGATGTAACCTCCGACCTTCTTCGGGTGTACTTTGTCGACAGAAAGATTCCCGAGTTCGACAAAGTACACCTGAAGAAGGTCGGAGGTTACATCGGCCGAAACGTTGTGATAAAAACATCCAAGATGAGAGCAGTAGTCCGAATATACCAAATTCTACAAATCATTTTATTTGATTCTCACATTTTCACTCCCATCTTCTTTTTCTCAATTTGATTATTTATTTTCTCTTTTTGTTTTCTATATTTTCGTTACTGTCAAAATCCCAAACCTTTACTTTACATCTCCCCCCTCCCCATTAGAGAATTTGTGTTTCATTATGCCCCCCAACCCGCCTCTCCATCAATATTGAACCATTTTCTTTTTGTTGTTTATTCTCGGTCTTTATTAATTTTAACTTATATCAACTCTCTCTCTCCCCTCTCTCTCATATTATTTAATGCATAATGAAACTTCCCCCACTTTCTTTCTCTCCCCATCTAATACTCCGTCTACTCACTCTTCTGATCATGACGTACATTATGCCAACTGCTTCTCCTTATTCCCTGTATCATGTTAATTCATTCCATTAATCAGACCCTTTATTATGTTACTAGAAAGACACCCCTCCTCCTGTATTGTCAGCTAATGAATGAGTATCCCTGTTTATGCCAACTCTCAACCCTGAACGTTATCATTTTTATTATTTTTTTCATTTATATAATTTTCAATTTTCAAGTTAAACGTTCTCTCTCTTCTGTTTATGGTGTGAATACAGACCCCCAACGATATTATTGCAAAACCTGGTGCTTGTATAATAAAAAGCCGAAAAAAAGTTTTTTTTGTCTTTTAGTGTTGGAGAGGTAACTAAGGGGCAGGTAACTCTTCACAACAGCTCTAGCTTTCGAACAATATTTTTCTAACCCTAACCCTAAACCCTAACCCTAACTCTTTTATGTCTAATTGACGTTCTCCTTGCACAGTAGCCACATTGCAACGCCAATTAAAGCCATCCGTTTTGATTACTGGAAAATCGTGTTTAAAATTCGTTATAAGAGTCACCTGCCCCTTATTTACCTCTCCAACACTAAAAGACAAGAAAAACTTTTTTTCGGCTTTTTATTATACAAGCACCCAAAACCTTAATAAATACAAAACTATAATGCTACCATTGGATTCCCTGTAAAATTTTACTTGGAAAATTATATTATAGATCGTAGTATAGGGCTTTGTTTTTAAATTCATCCCAAGACAGAAAGAGACAACAGGTTTATCATAGATTCCCTTGTTCTTTTCTACCAATTTACTTTCTCATTATTTAATCTTCTTCAATCAAAACTTTCTTTCTTCATAGTTATTAGTGAAGTTTCTCAGAGCATACTCGCATCCAGTGAGAATATGTTTGAGGCTGACAGTTTTCCCACATGTTTTGCCTTGATCGAATGTAGTTAAACCCCAAACATGTAAGTTGACTGGTGTCCACAAAATGTCATAGACTGCCTTTATAAAGAAAACTTAAGTTTTTTAGGCTCCATGTGTTTGAGGACACGCAATGTGATATCTTCCACTTGGTCCATGTACTCTGTTTGCTTAGTCGTACAGCTGTAGCAATATGCTTGACTTCCTCAACAAGATGATGAATTTCTTCTAAAACCATTTTGTTTACTGTGGATTCTTGGGACTACCAACGCTTTATATATATATATAATTTATTACCTACAGACATCGATGTTTCATGCTTACACAATCTTCAGTGCAGGAAACTAATTCTCGACGGGCGCAAACTCCGATCACAAATCGCCACTGATTCACAGTCAAGAGAGTTACCAGTTGGCCACCAGAAATTAGCTTGGAATTTTAGGAGGAATTTAACTTTGTAAATACCAAGTCGGTGAGTATTCACAGCAAGCGGCGCAGAGTGATCAACAACAACAACAACAACAACAACAAATCGTGTTGGATATATATATATATATATATATATATATATATATATATATATATATATATATATACTAGGGTGGATCAAAAAGTCTGTGGAATATGTAAATAGTAGTAAAAGTGTCAGGTTTAAATAAGTTAAAACATGTCAGAACACTTAACCGGGTGTTTACCTTGCTTTATTTACATGCGATCAATTTCATGCAAGCCTCTGTATTGTTCAGACCTTCTAAAAGAGAAGCTACTTTTTAGACCATGGAAAACAGATATTTTGAGATGAGGTCGAGTATCTAATTTTTGGTAAAACTCGAATGGAAAGGAAAACAGATCATTGAGACTTTGGAAAAAGTTTATGGAACTCGTGCTCCAACAAAGACTACAGCCTGCAAGTGGATTCAGCGATTTTTTTTAAAAAAAGAGACAACTTTGAAGACGACCCTCGCTCGGGAAGTCCATGAACATCAAAAAATGATGAAAACATCGAGGCTGCTCAAAATTGAATTAAAGAAGATCGGCGAATAACTGTCAATCAGATAGTTACGTCTCTAGACATTTCCTATGGGTCAGCAATTCAATTCTTCATCATAATTTGGGACTGAGCAAGTTTCCAGCATGATGGGTCACAAAAGCGTTGTGGCCTGACCTTGACAGAATCTTCAAAGTGATCTATCCTCAACATTATTGAACAAAATTGAAACAGACCAAGAGCAATTACTGGCGAAAATTATCACCGGAGATGAAACTTGGATTTACCAGTATGATCCTGAGCCCCAAAAAACAGCCAAAGCAATAGGTCCCATGTGGCTCTTCATGAATCATCAAGTTCAAATCTCAAAAGTCGGCTCAAAGAGTGATGGCCACGGTTTTCTGGGATTCAGAGAGTATGATACTGATAGATTATCTTGAAAATCAACGAACAGTAACAGGAGTTTACTATGCTGAGGTTCTAAGGAAAGTAAAGGATGTTTTGATTAAAATACAGAAAGGAAAATTTCATGGTAGTGTCCTGTTTCATAATGACAATTCATCAGAACATTCTTCGAGGGTTGTGCAAGATGTCCTTCGAGAATTCGGATGAGAAGTGCTTCCTCACCCACCATATAGTCCCGATTTAGCTCCATCAGACTTCTTCATTTTTCCAAAACTCATCATCAAAGGGACCCGTTTTAATGACATAGAAGAAGCAAAACACTGTGCCACTACTTGGCTCCGAAAACGTCCTCCAGAATTCATCAAAGACGGACTTCAAATCTGGAAGCATCGACTTGAGAAACGCATTTACCTGAATTTACCTGTTGAGAAATAAGCTCATGTATATGTTGTTTTTGTAAAATAAATTCATTTCTTGAAATTTCGGCGAACTATTTGATCCACCCTATTATATATATATATATATATATATATATATATATATATATATATATATATATGGTTTCCTCTCTCTCTTTTTTTCTCCTATCCCACAATCCTAAGTAATTTTCATACAATACAACAGTTCGTCTTAGGTTTTATTGAGAACTTGTTTTGCTTTTGCCTTTGAATCCGTTTAATAGAAAACAGGAAGAATTGCGTTTTCTCAACATGGCAAATGTTATCTGATCCCTCCTCCAAGGACTACGGACTTGGGTGGAATCGTCGTCGTTGGATTTCTACACAGATTTTTCTGGATTTACCAATATATCTGAACCCCATACTACTTGGATTTCCGTTTTTTGGTGATTTTCATTTACATTGGAACATACACGTTTGAACTTTAAAACCTTTTAAAAACTTTTTCGAATTTCGAATATTGACTGTCCTCACCTGTCAACTTATCAATCATTAACCTCCTCTGATGATAAGATTTTAATCTTTGAAAAGCCTGGCTTAAGAAATGAAAGAGAAGAAAAATAAATATTTTTATTCACTAGATGCTCCTTGTTCTGAACAACTGAAGATATTGAGTTGCTTCCATTTGCAGGTCTAATTATTTTTCATTGACTTATCATATTATATATATACTCTAGTGGGCACCTCCGACATTGCACTGAAATAAATGAGCATGTGGATTCCTACTCTCAGTCCTGAACCTCATCTTATGTTACTACTTTATTATTTTTTTTATCTCTATAATGTTCAATGTTCATGTTTTTGCTTTTTATGGATGTCTGGCGAGAAGATGGACCCCACAAAATTATCGTAAACCACCCAAAACAACATTCATACCATTATTAGATTCTTTTAAGGTTTTATTAAAAAAGGTTCGATTTGATTTTGGTATAGAACGTTTTTTTTTTCAGTTGAATCCCCGGATAGAGAGACACCACATTTATGCTAGAAGAATACCCCTCTAAAGACGAGTAAAATTAATTCTCCGAACAGAACAGTTTTGCACCGTTTTTCTGCTTCCTTACAAAAATTAAAATCAAAATATAATTATAGACTTTTTGTCTAGAATCTTTATTCTAATTTTGATCAAAATCCATTACATGATTTTGATTCTAGAAAATGTCTAAAATTTAATTCTTTTAAGAAGAAATTGAAATTCAGAGACTCTTGCTTAATTTGTATCTAATGACTATGGATCAAATTGAAATTCAGTGAATTTGTCTTAATTGGTATCTAATGACTATGGATCAAATTGAAATTCAGAGACTCTTGCTTAATTTGTATCTAATGACTATGGATCAAATTGAAATTCAGTGAATTTGTCTTAATTGGTATCTAATGACTATGGATCAAATTGAAATTCAGAGACTCTTGCTTAATTTGTATCTAATGACTATGGATCAAATTGAAATTCAGTGAATTTGTCTTAATTGGTATCTAATGACTATGGATCAAATTGAAATTCAGAGACTCTTGCTTAATTTGTATCTAATGACTATGGATCAAATTGAAATTCAGTGAATTTGTCTTAATTGGTATCTAATGACTATGGATCAAATTGAAATTCAGAGACTCTTGCTTAATTTGTATCTAATGACTATGGATCAAATTCAATTCAAATGTGATATATTTGAATTTTCAAATGAGAAGTTGTGCTCATACTGTACCCCCTTAAAACCCTTTAAAATACTCCAAAGAAAATGAAATTTGGGGAATATTTATTAATTGAGGTCTAATACCTATTGTTAAAATTTCACAAAAAACGGAGGTATCTAAATTTTCACAAAGGGCTTCCATTCACTTTTTACTACCTTTGAATAAAACTAAATGAAACTACATATAGTCCATATATTGACCCATTATGCCTAGCAGCTGTGTTCCAAAATTCATAATGATCGATCACTTAGTTTAGGAATGAATCCTTTGCAAATATATAAATATACCTAACTTTATAAAGATATATGTATGAAAGACGAATTGGAAAAAACAAACACAGGAAACATTGTTAAAATGTATTTAATTGTTTTTACATTTTGTCTTTCGTATATTCTATTTCCATGACATTTTATTTTATGAGATATCGTGTGCTTTATCCCTATATATATATATATATATATATATATATATATATATATAACAATGATTAACAATAGTATTTTCCTATCGGTCTCAATTCATCATGTATAAAAAATGATAATGCAATTAAATTATGAGATCAAATAACTAAAGCAAACAATGGTCGGAATTGTGAAAGGTTTCTCTTTGATCAACACATTACTTATAGAAAATCTTTATTTGAATGAGCTTCAATAATTCTTCAGTGGTGTGTAAATTTCTTTGAATTATCTGGAGTTGTCAGATGGAATGGAAATATACTTGGCCTTTGCCGATTTCTCGAGGCATTTTGAAATCATTTTCGAAATGCAAAACTTTCCCACCGGGTATTGGTGGTCTTCTAATCGTACAATCATTGTTGCTTTGAAGATATTCTTTTCATCTATGTTAAAAGCACTTTTAAAAACATTTTTTTTTTTTTCAAATCAATCTTTTACTTGTCATTATTACGTACGCACACACACACACACACACACACGCGCGCACACACGCACACACGCACACACGCATGCTTCAGATATTAAAAACTTTATCTGCAAGAATTTTTTGTCTTTCACAAATAGTTTGTCGGATCGATCTTTTGTTGCTTTGTTTCCCCGAGGGAAGGGAATTCAGGATAGTTTTTTTTTTATTTATTTTAATTTCTAAATGAAAGAATGAAATGAGACTGAGAAATTGTCAAAGGTCAATTAAGTTGTCCTGTCGGACTTATTCAGAATGTGGTGAACAATTATGGAAGATTTAAAGGGAGCATTTCTCCCGTGTCTATAAATAAATTCAAAACACAGCGTTTTCCGCACTCATCTGATGTGTTTATTCATTTTCAGTTCTGCTTTTTATGTATTTATCAGTAATTTATCAATGGTTTGGAAAGCCTTTCTTTTATTGCCTCCACAACAATTTACTGTGAAAGAGGTTTATAATTGAATTTTCTTTTAAGTTGGCTTTCCCCAAAATTCTTTGATGATCGTCCGGACTTCCATTGCTTTATCTGCTGCCTCCTCTTTCTTTGAGTCTTTCAGTCTTTGTTTTGCTGAAAAGAAATGGATTGCTGTGCATCTTCAATTCCTTCCTTTGATCTGCCTGAACATATTTTATGAATGATGCTATCCACACTGGGAACAACAAATAAAAAAAATAATTATAAAAGCATTGAAAAGAGTCCTTAATTAAAATGAAAAAAAAAAAAAAAAAAAAAAAAAAAAACGAACGACACTGACTGTATAAAAATTAGCGGGGGGGGGGGTGAGGAAGTAATAATAATAATATTAATAATAATAATAATAATAATAATAATAATTAATAATGAAAAATAAAAATAAATAAATAAAAAAAATAAAATAAAAATATAAAAAAATAAAATTTAAAAAAAAAAATTTTTTTAAAGTAAAA
>OY744530.1:81205251-81210251 GCA_963556195.1 Sepiola atlantica
CGGATATTGGGAACATAGTACGTTTGAGATATATATATACAACTGATCCCCCACTAAATTCTGACATATTTGTTTTTCTTTAACTCCATTTTAGATGGTGTTAACACACAATCGCCTAAACAAAAAGCAGAATGTCATTTTGTCGGGGGGGGGGGGGGTATCGGGGGGTGTTAATCTGCAAATTTATCCATATTTAAGTTTTTTAAAATCTTATACATTTTTTTAACTATACGTCCCTTTTAATTTTAAGCAATTGATTTTAGTTGTGTTTACTCTTCCCGTTAAAATTAAATAAAAAACTTTAAAATTATCTAACTAATTAAATACCTTGTTTTTATGGTATAAATAAAAATATTAAAAGTTTGGATATTATTGTAGATGAACACCCATCTCCTGATAAAATGAGATTCTACTTTTTTAGGCGATTACGTGTGAATACCCTAAAAAAAACTGATGGAAAGAGAAACAACAAAAAATATTTTAGAATTTAGACTGGGGGATTAGTTTCGCAAATAAATTTAGCGTAACATGATCCTCCATTTTCGGGCCATTCTAAGGTTTTATGGCATTAACCATTTTTTGCCATTGAAGATGAATTCTGTACGTTATTGTTTTGGGGTGATTGTGTGTGGTTTTATGCCCTTGCCAGTCGAACTTAGGATTAGTGGTAAAAAATATATTAGTTCACTGCCCTAATAATTTAGAATGACCGTAAAAAGAAGAATCTCATTTTTTAGGGGAGGTGTAATTTAGCTGAGTGTGTTAATCTACACATTTACCAAAGTTTGTTGTTCAAATTTTGGAATTCTCTGAGTAATTTTTTTTTTTTTGATTAACGGCCTCCCATCCCAATTCTGGTGATACCAGATCAGGCTGCCCTGTGGCTCCCTGAGACGAAATTCACCTACATTGACGTTTTTTTTTTTTTTTTTTTTTTTTTTTTTTGTAAAACTTAATTATGTTCTACAAAACCAAAAACAAAAACAACAGCCCCTCTCCCTTTCTCCCTCCCCTTTTTTATTTTATTTTTAGAACTTGAAGCATAAATCTTTTACTATAATGACCAGATTCGGCATTAAATAACCCAAAAAGGGTTGATATGCCGTAAAACAAAACTACCAAACCAAAAACGATGATTAAACATTTGAAGATATAAAGAACTTGAAGCATAAAAACTTTTACTATAATGACCAGATTCGGCATTCAATAACCCAAAAAGGGTTGATATGTCGTAAAACAAAACTACCAAACCAAAAACGATGATTAAACATTTGAAGATATAAAGAACTTGAAGCATAAAAACTTTTACTATAATGACCAGATTCGGCATTAAATAACCCAAAAAGGGTTGATATGTCGTAAAACAAAACTACCAAACTAAAAACGATGATTAAACATTTGAAGATATAAAGAACTTGAAGCATAAAAACTTTTACTATAATGACCAGATTCGGCATTAAATAACCCAAAAAGGGTTGATATGCCGTAAAACAAAACTACCAAACCAAAAACGATGATTAAACATTTGAAGATATAAAGAACTTGAAGCATAAAAACTTTTACTATAATGACCAGATTCGGCATTAAATAACCCAAAAAGGGTTGATATGTCGTAAAACAAAACTACCAAACCAAAAACGATGATTAAACATTTGAAGATATAAAGAACTTGAAGCATAAAAACTTTTACTATAATGACCAGATTCGGCATTAAATAACCCAAAAAGGGTTGATATGTCGTAAAACAAAACTACCAAACTAAAAACGATGATTAAACATTTGAAGATATAAAGAACTTGAAGCATAAAAACTTTTACTATAATGACCAGATTCGGCATTAAATAACCCAAAAAGGGTTGATATGCCGTAAAACAAAACTACCAAACCAAAAACGATGATTAAACATTTGAAGATATAAAGAACTTGAAGCATAAAAACTTTTACTATAATGACCAGATTCGGCATTAAATAACCCAAAAAGGGTTGATATGCCGTAAAACAAAACTACCAAACCAAACCCATCCCAATTAATTGCTGCCCGGAGGGTGGGTATGTTTTGCTAGTATATATATAAATAACTAGATCCGGTTTGGATTGAATAATTTGTGTATTATAATCATTAGTCATTTATTCAAGTACAAAAAATTGTTATAAGTCTACTTTTTCGATAGATTTCTGTTTAAATCTCTTTACGGTTTCTCAATTTTTCTTTTATTTACTCGTATTTTTACTTTTATTTAAAAAAACAATTTCATATTCTTTCAAAAACAGCAACACTTGAGCATGTTTTTTTCTGCGATTACAAAATGTATGTTCTGTCTGCTATTAAAAAGAATGCAACAGCAAACGAATCGAAAACTTTGGCTGTGTATCTGTTCACATCTGATTTTGCTTGAAATCTATTTATATCCTATAGTTTTAGATACATTTCAATTCTCATTTTAAATCAAGGGAGGCGCGAGAACGCTCTATCCCTTAATAGACTTCAAAAACGGTCTATGCTAGAAATCTCATTTCTTTGATCAATCATAACTCAAAAACCAATAAACCAAATTAGTTAAAACTCTGCACAAATTTTTTTTTTGATAGGTTCTATAAGTGTGTAGAATTTCAGCATCATTAGTCAAGGCAACCCAGAGATCCAGAAAGGTCAGGCATGATTTTGTGTTATCCGTGTGTACGTACGTACGTACGTATGTGCCACCCTGTATCTCATCAACTATTTGATGGATTCAGCTGATTTTTGGCAGAGATAGAGGTTCTAGGGTCTAGTTGATGGCATTTTAATTTCAGTTTACCATATACCTTAGTTTTCCAGAAAATTAAAAAAAACCTTTAAAATGACCATTGTATTGAGGCATAGCCTTTACAAAAGTAGTGACATTCCATGATAAATGACAGTATACTGAAATCATATGCCCTTAATAGGGTTAAGATGAAAATTCATATACACTAAATGTACAAAAGCAAGGAAATTCCCAAATTTTCACACTTTTATTGTCATTAAGGGTATGCGAGCACAACAGGGCTGTATATTTTACTGGTAGGAATTTTTCTTCAGCGCACTTCACACACTTCATCTACTCATGCATAGAGATTTATACTGTAGTGATGTGATAATGAAATGGTTTGGTTGATATGTAGTCATACCCTTAATGATAATAAAAGTGTAAAGATTTGGGAATTTCCTTGCTTTTGTACATTTAGTGTATATGAATTTTCATCTTAACCCTATTAAGGGCATATGATTTCAGTATACTGGCATTTTTCATGGAATAAACATTAAACTTTGTCAAAACAAAGCTTATCAGCCTCATCAAATAAATGATCAACACTTTCTCACTATATCATTTTGTTTGCTTTGTTTGTTTGTTTTTTGGGCTTTGTTTTTTTAATTTTAATGTTTTTCTCATAAATTCCAATTTTGTTCACAATTCTATTCCGTTTTTATTGCTGAATAAATCACAGATTTACAAACATGTAAAGCAAGTGTGGCCGCCCCTGTGATCTCACACCTACAAAGAATATTAACTACTCCAACCGAATTAGCAGTTTGTTAACAGGAAATGAAGTCATATCGATTGGACTAAAAACATTAGAAATAATAACCAGTAAAACATGCGTCCCCTCCCTCCCCATCAATCACCGTTTGAATAATATAAATAAATATTGATCACATTTTTTTGGGGGTGGGGGATGAATAAATTAATTTTTAGATATTTGTAGAAAATTGCAATTTTTTTTACCATTTGGTGTTCATTATTAGAACTCTGGGTGTGGGGTTTCTTTGATTCCCATGATTCATGTAAATCATTATAAATCCTAAGTTTTGGTTAATTTCAGGTAAAAACTAAAAAGACTTTTTATATTACGGAAAATTTGCAATTTTTGTCAATGTGTGTGCTGGGAAGGGTGGGGGGGGGGTAGGTATTTTGAAACTGATCACCAGTGCTTGGTTTATTTAAGGTAACATTGATTACAATTTCTGTTTGATTTTTTTTTGGGGGGGGGGGGATTAAAAAATGAATACTATTAGATATTTGCCTGTTTTATGGCCTTTTCCACCACTGGCAAACCACAGCTTTTCCTGGGTTCAATGATACATGATGCACAAAAATAATCAGGGAGATGAAAACGCCTCCTCTCTCTATTTGTAAAAAAAAAATCCGTGCATTCGTTTTTTGCACTAAATAACTAAATCAAACAAAATTTTGTGATCAATATTTTTTGATAATATTCACGTGGAAGTGATTATGCGGGGGGGGGGGGGGGGGCACATGCTTAACTTGTTATCATTTCTCATGTGTTTTATGATTCAATTTCTCATGTGTTTTATGATTCAATTTCTCATGTGTTTTATGATTCAATTTCTCTTGTGTTTTATGATTCAATTTCTCATGTGTTTTATGATTCAATTTCTCATGTGTTTTATGATTCAATTTCTCATGTGTTTTATGATTCAATTTCTCATGTGTTTTATGATTCAATTTCTCATGTGTTTTATGATTCAATTTCTCTTGTGTTTTATGATTCAATTTCTCATGTGTTTTATGATTCAATTTCTCATGTGTTTTATGATTCAATTTCGCTTGTGTTTTATGATTCAATTTCCTCTTAATAAACTTCTATTTGTCTTCCTCCCACAAGGTAAGATGTGACACAAGGTCGGGAATGTGGGATTTGAAAAACCAGAGCCCGAGAATTTGAGCGCTCTGGTCATTTAAAAATTGCCTTGGTAGCCCCGTCGGCATTACTCGGTAGGGGCGCCTCAGGCGATTAGCAATAAACTAACCCCCTCTCAAAGGGTGAGAAGGCAAAGCCTGGGGGGGATGCACCTCCTAGAACTGCACAGGACGGACAACCGATAGACTGGCGTAAATCCAGACCCGAAGGCCCGGACAATACCGGTTTATTAGATGGGGTTCCTCTTAATAAACTGTTAACATTCTTTGTGTATGTTTATTTTTGGTATGTAAATAATAAGTTAAACTCTTCACCGA
>OY744530.1:81215251-81260251 GCA_963556195.1 Sepiola atlantica
GCATTTTTTTTAGTTTTGTTTATCGGTAAAACGTCCTTGCTTGTTATTTGACGTATTGTCCGCGTCTGATGTAACTTCGCGGCTCTATGGTTGAACGGAAACGCATCGGGCAGCATGCTGGTATTTTAGGATATTGGTAGTTCAACATTTTTTTATTTTTTTATAAGCATCGAAGAATTAGTATTAAATTAGGAATAAAAAGCCATTTATCAATGCAAGATATATTTATTTTATTTTTTTTTACATGTATCTTATCAATTTCGGAGATAAACTATATCATCAGAGATATTTCTCTTCTTTTGTTTATTTTTAATAAACAAACTTTTTTTAGTTTTGTTTATCGGTAAAACGTCCTTGCTTGTTATTTGACGTATTGTCCGCGTCTGATGTAACTTCGCGGCTCTTTGGTTGAACGGAAACGCATGTTGGGTATTGATTTACTCCTCTCCAGGAGTTAGGCACAAGGCCAGTTGTTATCTTACTCCCACAAGTAAGATGTGACCCAAGGTCGGGTCGGGAAAGTTAGGTTTGAAAAGCCAGCACCAGAGAGGTGAGCACTCTGGCCATTAAAAATTGCCTGGGCAGCCCCGTCGGCATTCCCCGGTAGGGGCGCCTCAGGCAGTAAGCAATAAATGTCCCAAAGAGGGAAGGCGAAGCCTGGGAGAGTGGACCTCCTAGAACTGCAGAGGACAGACCCATAGACCAGCGTAAATCAAGCCCCGAAGGTCAAGACAATACCAGTCTATGGAGTTGGGTAGCCCTGCTGAAAAAGAAAAGAAAATAGTTAGAAAATGTACGTTCTTTTAAATTGCTCCCTCTCCCTCTCTCTCTCTCTCTCTCTCTCTCTCTCTCTCTCTCTCTCTCTCTCTCTCTCTCTCTCTCTCAGTTACGTTTCTGAATGTTTCTCTAATCATTTTATACTTAGTTTTTACATTTTTTCATTTTTTTTTAACTGCTAGTTTAGGTAAGAACCTGCTCTGTGACGCGAGCTAGTCCTGTGTTGAACTGACCGACAGGACAATGTGGTCACTTTATAAGTACACCCCGTGGACGTAGTCGTAGACACAATTTCTGTCACTTCAAATGTGTTTTACTCTTATAATATTTTCTCTCCGGTATAAGTTCTTTTTAACATCGCAACTTACAGTTACGATATTTGTTGTTTTTTTGTTAACATAAATTCTGTGGAAATTTCTAGATGTTTTTCTAAGTAAGTCAACGGTTACTTCCCTTTGTTGAAGGGTCAGGGGGGCCCTACGTGCAGGTCGAAGGTCATGTGGATATTGCGTGGGTGTTATGCCGGGAAGGCCATGGTGTGTCACGTGATTTCTATTTTTAGCAATGATGCATTGTTGTGTCTGGAAATATCGGCGCGAAATTTAGTTAGAACAGAGTTGGACGCCGAGGCCGACACATGTTAAACCTGTTTCTCCGTCCACGTGGGGGACGTTAAATTTGTAAAGAATTTCTACTTGAGGAAATTCAGGAGATAAAATTATCTCCGGGCAAGAATTGCCTTTTTTATAAGAACAGATTTGAACGTTGGGAAATCAAGACCTGCGAACTGTTTCTCCGTCCACATGGGGGACGTTAAATTTGAGAAGAATTTCTACTTGAAGAAATTTAAGAGATATGATATCTCTTGGCAGAGTTGCCTGTTGTGTATGAAATATTTTCCCCTCGGTCGAGAATGTTATCCTTGGGAGGAAGTTTCAAGTCAGAGACTTGGAATGAAGAAGTTGAACGAGATAGCTACGGGAACGAAGTTGCCTATGTTGAAGAGCTTAGCTCCCGAGAATTGAAATACTTTGCTGTCGAGAAGATTCTAATCAGAGATTAAGAATCATAGAGACTGATCGTCTTTGCAACACAGATCGATTTGAGAGATACAACTGTGCCAGTTGAATCCGTACATTCGCGCGTGATTGCCATTCAAGACAAACGAGAAATAGCAAGTATTATGTTTATTTGAAATTGGTATTGTTCTTGTGACGTATATATTACGTTGGATTTGCTAAAAGAAGATTATTGAAGAAAAAGAAGAAAAAAAGAACTTTCTGACAGACGTTTGATAAAATAAAAAAAGAGTTATTTTTATCGTGGAAATTATGTTCGGCCTTCAGCACGGTTTGTTAATTTTATTTATTTCGATTGTACTTTGGTGAAAAGAAAAAAAGAGACTTTGATTGATTTGTAAGAATACGGACTTTATAGTAAGTTCATGTTTTAAAAGGATTTATTCCTTAACTTAGATTGTGTCAATTTTTTGTTGTATCTAACTTTAATGTTCAGAAGTACTGATGTGTATTTTTTTGATTTTTATTTTTTTGTATGTTATCCAGGAATAATTTATTTATTCCAGCTTTGGAAAAAAAAGCAGTCCAGGCTACCTTTTTTTTGTAAATAAAACTTTATTTTAACTTTTACGAACATCTTGTATTATTCCATTCCTTATCTCTTGTTATAATTTTTTTTATGATAATTGTCCTAGATAACATAACCTTCGTTTAGAGCGGATTTTCGTTAACGCCACGAAAATTTCGATAATTCTAAACACAGTGTAAATTTCGCATTTTACAGCATTTTATTTTCCTAGAATCAACCATTATTTTTTAAACAGTAATGGCTCACACAATATTTAAATGTATATTTTTATTTTTTTTATCTTTCACTACAAGCAAAATTAAATTGTTGATTTAAAAATGAAAAGAATTAAGCAAAAATACTGCATTTTGAAAATCAATTTTGAACTGCTGAATTCAGTGTAAACACATGTGTTTTTTTCTAAACTCATGTGTAGTTTTTCTTCTTCTTCTTCTTCTTATTATTATTATTATTTGTACTCACTAGGAGTTCTCACACAGGTCATCAGTGATTGCTCACCGACAACCGGTGGTATTCTCTGGAGTCTGAGTGACAACAAGTCTCCCCAGATTTCCAGTGTTCTCCACCTCTTTTCGATAGCCACCGCAAATAACCTTGCAATATCGCAACAGCCGTTTACCATTGATTTCTCGCTGGTAAGGGGCATTGGTCTTCTCTGGGATTTGGGTGGCAAGAAGCCTCCCCAAGGTCCCAGCACTCTCTGCATTTCTAATGGAGGTCTGTTTGTGCCGTCCCTCCTCGGTCTTCTCATCCTCCTTGACCCTATGCAAATATTTTGTGTGGTGTCAGCCTAGGCTGGTACCATTTTTTTTTCTGTTCATTGGTTTATTTTTGTGTCGTGTTAGCTGAGGTCGATGTAATTTATTGCGGGGGGGGGGGCTCATTAAGTGATGTTTCTGTTCCTTTGTGATGTGGTGTTCTTTCTGTGGTTTTGTTTTCTCTCTGTTGTAGATTCTATGTGACCCTTCGTAGCATGCGGGTTGGTTTCCGCATTCGAGGATTTTTCTTAAGATTGCAGTTGTTTTGATCATTGCCGTCCTTTGTATAGTTTCAATGATCCCTTTGATTCCAATTTCTCCCAGTTTTTTTTTTCCAGGTTTTTTGGGATTATTCCTAGTGCTCCTACGATTATTGGTATTATACTGACTTTCTTCATGCTCCATATTCCTTTCAGTTCTCTGGCTAGTTTCATGTATATTATTATTATTATTATTATTATTATTATTATTATTATTATTATTATTATCATTATTATCATTATCATTATTATTATTAGTAGTATTATTAAAAAAGTTGATAAAGATTTATAATATGGTGTTGGAATTTTGAAAAATATATGGTAAATGATATTTACCATATATTTATCAAAATTCCAATACTATATTATAAATCTTTATCAACTTTAACTAATTCTTTAAAATCTACCATATATTCTCTTTAATCGAATTTAATCAATAAAAAAAATTCGTATTTAATAACTGTGAAACATTATTCCTGCATTTCACAGAACATTTTAAAAGCTTAATTTATTGTGAATAAATTGTTTGTTTACTGAAAAACTTTTAAACGTTAATTTTTTTAATATAAGAGGTTGGAACCTGATATTTCTGATTTGGTTACAACGGTAGGGTTGTGTTTTCATTATGTTTAAATCTGTCATCGATTTATTGGGTTTTGCAGTAAATCCACCATGGCACTTATCGCGTTTTGCAAGAAAACCGATTTTCCAAAGCAAAACAAATAGAGAAAATATCAAAATGTGTAAAAAATGATTATGGTGTTTGGTAGAGTGTTGAAATGTAACCGACCATGGTAGTGTTAACTCTAAAAAATTGAAAATTGCTTTTATCACATTTTGGATTAAACTCTTCAGTTATATATGGGTTTTATAACTTACATCTACTGTTGCATAATCCTTAATTTCTCGTACCTTCTCTTCTTCGTCGTATGGAGGGGTGTCGTCTCGATGTTGTCTAGTGATTGAGTTTCTTTCTTCGTTTCTGTACTGTCGTGAACATCGCCGTCCGCTGTGTCTACAACAAAAACCTTCATACCACGATTCAGGAGGAAAACAATCTTTTAAATTCTGATTCTGTTTTTATTCAGGCGTCAGTCTACCGTCGATCTTGGAGATGTTTCACCAACGTTTAGAGAGAGACCAAATTACTACTTTATCGTAGTTAATTCCTAGCTTAAGTCCTTAGCTATTCGAGGAGGGGGAAAGAAGGAATCTCATGCCTGTATTCTCTTAGGGAATTTAATTCTCCTAATCATTTGAAGACTACATAGAGAAATCGTCTGTTCGGCTTGCTTCCAAAACCCAGACTGGCAAAACACAGTTTCCCACACAAAAGCCCGTGACGTCACAGAACCCCTATGTGCAGGTGCACCTTGACCCTTGACCTGAAGTCTCGTCAACGTGGTGTTCCTGTCAACGTCTGTGAGCTCTGACTGTGAGAACAGCCCTATCTTGCACTCGGTTGTACGGGTTCACCCGCACTAAATCGCACAAACCAAACCAAACGATCCCTCACACATACGCCCACTTCAACATGCGTCCGGCCCCACAGGGCCATTATCCAACAGTACAAGTCGAGCTTTTCTATAAAGTCAATGTTTGCACTGTTTCAAGCATGATTCTCAGTCTAATTTTCGTGAACTCACAAAATCAGCTTGTCTAAACAAGTTTAAATGAGCTTAAATAAATTGTGCTACAGGCCATGAATAATTAAAAGAATATGTGCAGTTCCAAGTCCTGACTTCAGAGTTGTTCATAAATGCATCAAAAATTCAAAAGGAGCATCTTTAAAATGCACTAACTTTCATGACTTCATTTAAATATTTCCCGCCATATTCAGTATAAAAAATAAAGATCGTTTTTCTAGTAATGAGATTAACTTGAAGACCATATTTTCTAGATTATGTGGTCATTCAGTGAAATCTTTCATGAATAAAGAAAGAAATACTTATTCAGATTAATGATTCTAAAATGCATCCGTAAGATGATCGGCGGGGGAGGGGGGTCGAATCATCCAAATCACATTATTTTGATGAACAGGTGTTGACCTCAATTTATGACAATGCTATTGAGCTTAGTGATTATCAAAACTGACAATGCTATTCTGCGTAATGTTTATCATTTGTCTAAAAATCATTACTGCCATTAGTTTTAATTTGAAGGGAAACCTTAACTTTTATTTACAAAATTTACAGTTTAAAAAAATATTCATTTCATTATCAATTATCTAAAATATGTAGAATCATTTAAAGCTTAACATTTGTCACATAAAATTTTGTTGGATAATATGGAACGTTTACTTTTTTTTTATTTTGTGGTGCGATGCTTGGAAAAGTCAATATAGTTGAATGATAATTAAGACAGATTTACTATATTAAGAATCTTGATAAAACGATCATCTTTTCAAAGTACAATAGAAATAATTATTCAATATTGCTACTGGTGATACCAGATCAGGCTGCCCTGTGGCTCCCTGAGACGAAATTCACCTACATTGACGTTTTTTGGTTTTTTTTTGTTTTTTTTTGTAAAACTTAATTATGTTCTACAAAACCAAAAACAAAAACAACAGCCCCTCTCCCTTTCTCCCTCCCCTTTTTTATTTTATTTTTAGAACTTGAAGCATAAATCTTTTACTATAATGACCAGATTCGGCATTAAATAACCCAAAAAGGGTTGATATGCCGTAAAACAAAACTACCAAACCAAACCTCAATATTGCTAACCTCAATATTGCTAACCAAAATATTGCTGTAAATTTTATTTCTGATCCTAATTTTATTAAAAGCTTAATTGAATAATATATTTTAATTGCTGAACTTTTCTTTATCCAAAGCAATTTTGTTGGATACAAATCATAAAGTTTTAATGCATTAATGTCGAGGCAATTTCTTGACGTCTCTAACTAGCAAGAGTCAACATCACCTGAACATAATGTACAATGACGTTTTCTGCTTTGACACAGATCTAGTTGTCAGCTTTGCTGGAGTATTTGGAAAAGCAACTGAGGCACAAAAATAAAACGAGTTATAAGGAAATACATTTGTACAAAGACAAAAATCCCTTCCATTACTCATCTCTTGCAAAAGCAATATTCAAGATGAATGTTTTATTTTCTTAGAGGATCAAGTTTTCAAGAAATCCTGCTTTTCATCAGTTCAGATGTCGAAATGAAATATTAGTAGAGATTTAGTAAAAAAAAAAATCTGTGATTAATTATGAAATGATTGATAATTATAAAAATCAGTGTTAGCACAAAAACCTGCAATTATATCTACCAATGCGTAATAAGATGATTACAATAAAGTTCCATTCTATTTATCTGCTAGAAAAAAAAGTGTTTTAGATTGAGATGTCCTGATGAGCATCAGTGTTTGTTTTAGAGGATATGATGCTTTTTGAATCAGTTATTTAAAAAGGTTATTTGGGAAATTAGTTGTTGCGCCATATTGGATTTGATGATAAAAGATCTTGAATGCATTGATGCAATTGTTGTTGCACAATCTCGATATAATAATAATAATAATAATAATAATAATAATATTGAATAATAATAATAATAATAAGAAGAAGAATAATAATATTGAATAAGAATAATAATATTGAATAATAATAATAATAAGAAGAAGAAGAATAATAATATTGAATAATAATAATAATATTGAATAATAATAATAATATTGAATAATAATAATAATAATATTGAATAATAATAATAATATTGAATAATAATAATAATATTGAATAATAATAATAATAATATTGAATAATAATAATAATATTGAATAATAATATTGAATAATAATAATAATAATAATAATATTGAATAATAATAATAATAATAATAATAATAATAATATTGAATAAAGGCAATAGTGTATTTGTAGTAAAAAGTTTCATTTGTATTCACTTTTCTGAATTGAAACATCTATTTATAACTGTTTTTCTTGTAGTACGTTTGAATAACTAAACTTTTAAGGGGGCTAGATTCAGGCTAGTTCTATAAGCGTAATGCTTATAGAACTAGTCTGAATCTACCTCCTTACATACTCAGCAAATTTCTGAGAATTTTGAACCGAAGCAGTTTTTTTTTCTCTTCTCATTCCACATTTCATGCATTTGTTTCATTCTTTAGTACCATCACCAAGGATTGAACTTCCAACCTCAATGTAGAATTCACTTCATAATATCATCTTAATCAACGCTTGTATCCACTAGGCAATGTGAGATAATGTTGGTAGATAATAATCTAAAGTGAATTTCTGGGACTTATAAACCTAAAGTATCGAATATGATTTTATAGCTTTACGTATATTGCACGCTGGGGGGGGGGGAAGGGGGGCAAGATATGTATTTTGATAAAGAGAATAGTCATTGCACAGGATAGTGACAGTGGTTAAGTGGATAACGACGACGACTTGGGTGTGCCAAGTTCGAATCCAGTCAATTCCATAATACCACTTTCACTTAAGGATATTGGCAACAATTATGTGGTCCCTTCTGCAAGAATGGCAACACCAGAATCAAGTCGGTCAACAAATTTGTACCATGTTGATCACACGAATTTACTTTAGGGTTAGGGTCAATTCAATCTGTGCCTAACTTATTCTTTGTGATAAAAATCTGGGGGATTAATGTTCCTGTGGAGCCCATTCAGGATCACACCTCCGTCCGCCTGATGAGACGACTACCAAAGTGCTCCCCATATAATTGAACGGCAATAAAACAAAGTGTTGGACATTCACTTTCACTGAGGGATGTTGGCAACCATTATGTGGTCCCTCCTGCAAGAATGCCGACAACAGAATCAAACCTGGCAACAAAGTTGTACCATTCTGATTCATACGTATTTACTTTACTATTGTGCATCGATTTCAATTGTTTCTCTAACTTAAACTAAAGAATGAGGTAATTTCTTGCCTCATTTAAAATGTAGTGCATGCTTTTGTATTCACCTCATGAAATATCTGATTTGTAAAGAAATATAACTTTGACTTTGAGTATAAATAAATGTTATTAAAACAAAATAGACACTTTTTCTTTATTGATCCTATTTTATCTGTTTTGTTTAATCAAACTCATTTTAATGAAAAAATGCTGCATAAATGTACACATTTTAAGTGTTATTAATAGAAATAGTTTCCTTATTTATAGAAATAGTTTCCTCATTTATAGAAATAGTTTCCTCATTTATAGAAATAGTTTCCTCATTTATAGAAATAGTTTCCTTATTTATAGAAATAGTTTCCTCATTTATAGAAATAGTTTCCTTATTTATAGAAATAGTTTCCTCATTTATAGAAATAGTTTCCTCATTTATAGAAATAGTTTCTTTATTTATAGAAATAGTTTCCTCATTTATAGAAATAGTTTCCTTATTTATAGAAATAGTTTCCTCATTTATAGAAATAGTTTCCTCATTTATAGAAATAGTTTCCTTATTTATAGAAATAGTTTCCTTATTTATAGAAATAATTTCCTCATTTATAGAAATAGTTTCCTTATTTATAGAAATAGTTTCCTTATTTATAGAAATAGTTTCCTCATTTATAGAAATAGTTTCCTCATTTATAGAAATAGTTTCCTCATTTATAGAAATAGTTTCCTTATTTATAGAAATAGTTTCCTCATTTATAGAAATAGTTTCCTTATTTATAGAAATAGTTTCCTCATTTATAGAAATAATTTCACGAAAACCTTGGAAACATGTTAGTTTTGACTTAATGGTTATTAATCAAGCCTTTCATTAAAATAGCATTAATACCTAATTAATAAAATTGTAGAGTACGAAATATAATACAGTGTTCAGAATATCTTGATTTTTATGACATTCTGTAGTGGATACAACATATGTGTTCAATGAATGAACAAAAACACGTCGAAATGACAACTAATTTTATTCACATGAGAAGAAATATCTTGTTTGAAGTGTTTTGCTGAAAATAGAAAAAAAAAGTCAGTTTCTATGCAAATTTGTAGAGAAAATGTGTGAGTGAATCCAGCAGCTTGTTTGTATATATATGTTTATGACGAACAGACTAATGAGTGTGTGAGTCAGTGTTGTCAACTGCTGCCTGTGTCAGTAAAGTGAGTCTTGATTTCTCACACTTGATGTGTGAGTATGTTTATGATGTATAGATTAATGTGTGTGTGAGTCTGTAAATTAGTGAGTCGAATGATATATTTTTCCTGACTGATTGTCTTGCTCAAAACTTGCTTTTTATGTTTCAGACTTGCTCTTGGCAGTTTGCATGAAAAATCTTCAATGAATTGAGGGGCTATATTATCGATAATGTTTTATGTTTGAAGTTTTCTCTCTGACTATTGGAAAGTTAGTTTGTGAAACATGATATACCACAATTCAATTTATATTTTGGGTCTTAAATAATGATGACGAAGTCAACTGGTTTGTCACTGAACCCGATTTGTAGAATAACTTATTTTTGTTGCTACGTCGGCTGACAGTTATTCGATATTATTTTCTGCTCTGATAATTTGACAACAGGAGACGGATAATAAAATCATCGAAGAAACCCTATATTTTATATATAGTAAAATCTACAAGAACTGTAGACAATTGCCTTTGTTGCTACAGAGAATTAATGCTTCATCGGAGCATGACATTTCTATTTTCCATGGATACTCTGAAAATGAATGTGTCATGTCTATAGTTGATCTTAAAACTGTTCCAAAGAAACTTAATCATATTATTGTTTCTATTATGGATGTTTCAAACTTCATGTTTGTGTTTCCCTGTTAACTGAATTTATCTTTAGGCATGTAATATATGTGGGGTTTTTTTTATTATAAAACGTTTCAGTCAACTACAATGCTTCGTAACTTAGAAAATAATGCAAATCCGTAAAACTTTTTTCCGTCTAGGTTTCATGCTTTCCTTGTATGCAAATTCTCTGAAATGGTTTGTAGCACAGAACATTGAGATTATAGGTAATAATATCCAAGAGTAGATGAAGGCTTAAATTGCAATTACTGGTCTGTGATATTCTGTTCTTTGTTTTTTCTTTTAAATGTTATGCGAATGCTTATTAGCATTCTAAAAATGTTATGTGAATGTTTATTAGCATTCTAAAAAATGTTATGTGAATACTTATTAGCATTCTAAAAATGTTATGTGAATGTTTATTAGCATTCTAAAAAATGTTATGTGAATGCTTATTAGCATTCTAAAAATGTTATTTGAATGTTTATTAGCATTCTAAAAAATGTTATGTGAATGCTGATTTACATCAAATAATAATTAACTGTTTTTACTTTTTATTAGAAATATCACATTTATTTTACGAGGATCGAATTTATTTGTAAGTTGTCTGTATATGCAACCATGAATGGTTCTTTATGAGAGTATCTCCAGGAAATTCTATGCAACTCCTCTCCAAGAAAGGTTACAATATTTTTACTTATATTTAAAAAGCATTTTTATCTAATTCTACAAATATAAAACCAATCAACATTAGAAATTCGTCTCATATATAGTTTAAATTAAATTAAAGTGTATTTTTACTGAATATTTCCAGAATCAAGTTATTTAGCTAAATGTTAAAACTACTGAATTTGATATCATGAAGAAATTGATGGTTTTATAGTATACATTTTTAAAATTTTAAACTAGCATGGCCATCTGGCGTTGCCCGGGAGAGTAGTAATTTATTTTTATCAATAACAATTAATTTCCTACTGTTGTCATATGCGATTACCTCTTACTTTAAAAAATGAAACAACTAATCGTGGTAAACCTTACAAAAAAAAATTGTTAACTTTTACTTAACAAATACACGAGTAAAGTTTAACAAAAAAAATATGTGAGATGAGTTTTGCTTAGAAAAATTCGCTGTCCCTCTCCTGAATTTGTAACTAAAGCATCAGTGTGCCTCGAGATTAATTCCTATTTTAGTCACAAAAACTAGTAAATATTCTTTTTGTGTCCATTAAAGGTGAAAAAAAATTATTTTATTTTTTATCATCAGTCATTAAGATTAAGCCTCCTCTTCTTTGCTCATAAAAATAAATTTGCATGAATGATTATTCAAGCAAGCCGGACACACGTACGTTCACTTTTATTATATTTAAAATGAATGACTCTGTACTCGAGGAAGTCCGTTGTTAAGCTCCTAGAGCTGACTTTCACTCCAGACCTGAAATGGAAGACTTACATCAAATCTGCTGCTAGGATTGCTAGAAAAATGGTTGGATCATTCTACCACTCCAGAAAGTACCTGAGTCCTGATGCAATACTCTACCTGTATAAGATTCAGATACGTCCTAAGATAGAGTACTGCTGCCACATCTGGGGAGGTGCTACTCGAAGCATTCTTTCTTGCCTTGACCGACTTTGCAATCTAGCAGAGGGGGGGGGTGATCTCTTTTCTTCCCTACAGTCTCTTTCTCACAAAAGTGACGCTGCTAGTTTTTCTCTACTCTATCGTTATTTTCATGGTAGATGCTTGATTGAGCTCCAATCTATAAAAAACAAAAAAGCATTCTCACCAAGAACTCGTTTATTTACCACCACTGAAAAAAAAAACGTTCCTTTCTTCCCTGTGTACCTAAATCCAAACAGACCTTCCATGAACAGTTTCTTTCCAAGAAATTTCCATTTGTGGAACATAATACTATGGGACTGCTTCTTTGCTGACTACAACATAGTCGTCTTTAAGTCCAATGTCAACAAATACTTGTCGCGTCATATTCTTAAGTAATAAAATCTTGCCCTTTCCAATCATTGTTTTCAATCCTCTCATAATGTTGTTCATCATCCAATTGACAATCTCCTTAATTTATCCTCAAGTGGCTTTTGGCCTTGGTAAGTAGTAACCTTCTGGTAATTTTAAAGTGAATACTTTATTTAACCACTATGCTTATATTGTTCTCATTTCACTGTTCATAATTATTAAGGATATCTTGTATTCTTTTAATTGTAACTAAATTGGGAACTGAACTTATGAACACCAAGTAGCATTAATCACTTAAGACAAGTGTTTTTATTCAAGAGACGATGACCTGAAGGGAAACGCCTAAAAAAGTATCTGAAAAAATGTTACTGAAATGTTAATTAAACTGTAAATAAAATGAATTATAACTTTTTTATATGAGAAATTCCGTCAAAGACAATAAATCCTATTTTTATATCGAGTAACACTTGAAAAAATTAGGAAATATGAAAATGAATAAGTTTAATTATTAATCTGAGTCGATGCAAATAGGAAATGATTTCCAATTCCTCAAAATATAAAGTTGATGATTCCTGAAACTACTGATGAATTACAAAATAATTTTCAGTTACCTATATCATTGTGCAAATAGATTTTTTAAAAGACAAGAAGAAAAAAATCAATGAGACAAAATGGGGAAGAAATATTGTAAAAAAAATGGATGATTTCATTATCAGCTTGATGCTGGTTTGTCTCTTATGGTCTGCTTAATCTTATTTTTTCTTTAGTCTATTTCTGTCTGTCTCTTCTATTTCTTGCCAAGACTTACATAGACTTTGTTTAGCATTGATGCCACCAGCTGATCATATTGTCTGCATCTTTTGATGGAATCAATTACTAATGGTTTATTCGGAAATGTTGTTTCCACTACAGACAGAACAGGACAGAATCATTTCAAGAAAGTTAACCATTTCTTTTTTCTTCATTCTATAAAAAGAAATAGTAATAAAACGCTGATTTTTTTTTTTTTTTTTGCAATATCAAAGATTTTAATAGTTTTACCATATAATATTAACCAGGTGACTTTTTTTAAAGAAACTTTTTATAAAACTTTTTCTTTTTAATCATTTAATTAGGGGTGGGACGTAATGGGTGAAAATTTCAGATTCATGCGGGTTGTATTTTTTTTGTGTTGATTTATACATAAATAACACTAAACAATCAAACATTTTGAAAATTTTGCAAAATTCAGAAGGTGCAGGCCACTAGTTTTTGGCTATTTTACATTCATGAAAACCCTTTCACAACCTGAAAATGGTCCTAAATTAAAGTACTATATCAGATTTAACCATTTATATCCATTCATAGCTTTTGAGGATGTTTTAGGACCTGCAATGTCGCATGAAACCACTTGTTCACCGCAAAATGATGGATGTTGAGTCCCGTGGAGCCCTAACGGCTATTTTTGGCCTGCACCTTCTGAATTTTGCAAAATTTTCAAAATTTTTGATTATTGTTTAGTATTATTATGTATAAATGAACACAAAAAAATACTACTCGCATGAATCTGAAATTTTCACCTATTACGTCCCACCCCTAATTTAATTAATGTTTAAATTCATGTCTTAAAGTATGTGCTTTTTGTTTTTATGAACAAATCTTCATCGTATTAATTTTTCTTCATTTAATATTTTTGAGAATGGAGTATTAACACAGCTTTTAAATGAACTGTCAAAATGATATTTAAATTGAATGGAAAGAACCTCTTTGATAAATACAGTTCTAATAGAGACAGAAATATTCCAAATAACACCAGGAATCTGTCCATCTTTTCAGTGAATTTTAATTGGCTTGTTTTGAAATCAGTTTTTCAGCATGGATGATCTTAATTTCGCAAATTAGATTTTGATTCAATTAAAGACATTTTAATAGTTAATTGATTCCTGATTAGATTAACACGTTCGTCTTTAGTTAAAAGGAATCAAAAGAAAAAAAGACATGATTTTCATTTCTATTTTAAAAAGTAATTCATTTTTAGAGATACATTGGCAAACCTTTACATTATTCCCAATATGAGTTCTAAAATGTTCTGTGCATTTTGTATGATTTTTAAAAAACAAAACAAGATATGTTCATGTTATGATTCAGTTATTATTATGAATAATGTAATAATTGTTTACGATTATTAACTTCATGTTAAGATTCCTAGATTTTAAAATGTTATTACATCTCATTTTATATTCTGAGATTACTTTAAGAGCTCACATATAATACTCCCTCCATTTTGATAACCAAATCGCCTGGCAAGGAATAATATCTGATCGGTGTTATAGGTAATATATCTCGGAAAAAAATTATATAATCAGTTTTTCTTTAATGAATTATATTAGTTTGATATTTAATTTACTTTTCAATGATATTTTTTATTTTTATTGGTTTTGATTCAAAGCATATTAAACCCGAATGTTACAACAATCTGAAGTTCATTTAATAATAAATCCTTTTTTTAATATTTAATTTAAACCAATAATTATATCATGCATCATTAAGTTTTCAAAATAAATTAAGATCAGATAACTGTTATCAAGGCATATAGTATTATTGTTATCAAGGTATATAGTATTATTGTTATCAAGATATATAGTATTATTGTTATCAAGGTATATAATATTATTATCAAGGTATATAGTATTATTGTTATCAAGATATATAGTTTCATTGTTATCAAGATATATAGTTTCATTGTTATCAAGATATATAGTTTCATTGTTATCAAGATATATAGTTTCATTGTTATCAAGATATATAGTTTCATTGTTATCAAGATATATAGTTTCATTGTTATCAAGATATATAGTTTCATTGTTATCAAGATATATAGTTTCATTGTTATCAAGATATATAGTTTCATTGTTATCAAGATATATAGTTTCATTGTTATCAAGGTGTGTAGTATTATTGTTATCAAGGTATATAGTTTGATTGTTATCAAGGTGTGTAGTATTATTGTTATCAAGGTATATAGTTTGATTGTTATCAAGATATATAGTATTATTGTTATCAAGGTATATACTATTATTATCAAGGTATATAGTATTATTGTTATCAAGATATATAGTTTGATTGTTATCAAGGTGTGTAGTATTATTGTTATCAAGGTATATAGTACTATTGTTATCAAGACATATCGTATTATTTTTTATCAAGGTATATAGTATTATTTTATCCCGACCTTATGTCACATCTTACCGCTGTGGGAAGTAGATAAATACCAGATATATAGTATCATTTTTATCAAGGTATATAGTATTATTGTTATCAAGGTATATAGTATTATTGTTAATAAGGTATATAGTAGTATTGTTATCAAGGTATATAGTATTATTGTTATCAGGGTATAGAGTATTGTTGTTATTGAAGCATGTAGTAGTATTGTTATCTAGGTATATAGTACTATTGTTATCAAAGTATTATCGTTATCAAGGTAAATAGTATTATTGTTATCCCGACCTTGTGTCACATCTTACCGCTGTAGGAGGTAGATAAATACTAGCTATATAGTATTATTGTTCTCAAGGTATATAGTTGTATTGTTATCAAGGCATATAGTATTATTGTTAATGATGTATATAGTATTATTGTTAATGATGTATATAGTATTATTGTTATCAAGGTATATAGTAGTATTGTTATCAAGGTATATAGTAGTATTGTTATCAAGGTATATTGTATTATTGTTATCAAGGTATATTGTATTATTGTTATCATGGTATATAGTATTATTCTTATCATGGTATATAGTATTATTCTTATCATGGTATATAGTATTATTCTTATCATGGTATATAGTATTATTGTTATCATGAAATACAATGTTATTAGTATCATGGTATACCCCATTATTGGTATTTGTTTCTCGTAAAATCTTGTATATTAAAAGAAGATATTCAGAAAGGTTTTTCTCTTTAATCCTTTTAGCAGGTATTAATCTCTAAAGTTTAATTTGAACTAGAAAATTGTGATTGATGAACTCAAACTTGTTATCTTCATACAGATTTAGTAGTTTTTATTCTCAAATATGTTTTGTTTATTGTAAGTTTTATTCTACTCCGTAACCTAATATGTCATGTTTGTTTGTTTTTTGCTTTGAATTTTATTTTTGAAAAGGGAACATGCAATCTTTGATTTTTACTTTTCTCGATCCTCTTGGGATTATGTAGATTTCTTTCAGAGGGTTACTGTGAACAACAGTAAGAACAATGGTAAGAACAACAACAACCCTAACAGCTAATATGATGGCAAGTGGTTTGTTTTTAAGTTAAAGATTCAACGAATATGGAATGAGTGAAACAAATTATCATTTCAACTTAAACTAGTCAATATTTAAAAGAAATTTCAGATTTTACATGAAAAAACATGAAATGTAAAGCTGTGAAAGATCTGGTAACATTTAAAAAATCTGCCATTAGCTCGAGTGTGAAAAAAAATGCCAACTGTTTCTAAAAGTATTTAGACCATATTGTTAAACAAATTTAAGTGTTTTTGTGTTTTTTTTACACTGATTTCAAATCTGCTGATATCTATATTGTAAATGTACAGACTACTTCAGAAAAATGAAAATAATTCAAGATATTAAATTTATAGAAAAAGTAATTTTTATGGTTTTTCGTAAGAAAAATTAAGTTTAAGCAAGCTATTTAATGCACTTAAATGTTAACAAGCGTCTGAAATATCTATGTTCAAGTATTGTGTGTCAATTATCCTAATCAAGGATTTTCAAAAAGGAAAATGAGTTGTATAAATTACATAACTCAGAAAGTGTTACTCTTCCTGAGCTGATTAGATTCTCAAATTGCAAATGTACTCATATAAGTAATGTGCATAGATGAAAAGCATTTACATATATTTCCAAACATTGTGTCTCTGCTACAAATGATACATGGAAGAGCTGTTTCCAATACTTGTGCCTTCCAAAAAAAAACATAGAAGAAATGTTTCCAATACTTGTGCCTTCTAAAAATGACGCATAGAAGAACTGTTTCCAATACTTGTGCCTTCCAAAAAAACACATAGAAGAAATGTTTCCAATACTTGTGCCTTCTAAAAATGACACATGGAAGAACTGTTTCCAATACTTGTGCGTTCCAAAAATGACGCATAGAAGAACTGTTTCCAATACTTGTGCCTTCCAAAAGTGACACATAGAATAACTGTTTCCAATACTTGTGCCTTCCAAAAGTGACACATAGAATAACTTTTTCCAATACTTGTGCCTTCCAAAAATGACACATAGAAGAACTGTTTCCAATACTAGTATCTTCCAAAAATGACACATAGAATAACTGTTTCCAATACTTGTGCCTTCCAAAAATAACACATAGAAGAACTGTTTCCAATACTTGTGCCTTCTAAAAATGACACATGGAAAAACTGTTTCCAATACTTGTGCCTTCCAAAAATGACACATAGAAGAAATGTTTCCAATATTTGTGCTTTACAAAATGGAAGAAATATTTCCAATACTTGTGATTTCCAAAAATGACACATGGAAGAACTGTTTCCAATACTTGTGCCTTCCAAAAATGACGCATAGAAGAAATGTTTCCAATACTTGTGCCTTCTAAAAATGACACATGGAAGAACTGTTTCCAATACTTGTGCTTTCCAAGAATGACACATAGAAGAACTGTTTCCAATACTAGTACCTTCCAAAAATGACACATAGAATAACTGTTTCCAATACTTGTGCCTTCCAAAAATGACACATAGAAGAACTGTTTCCAATACTTGTGCTGTACAAAAATAACACATGGAAGAAATATTTCCAATACTTGTGCTTTCTAAAAATGACACATGGAAGAACTGTTTCCAATACTAGTACCTTCCAAAAATGACACATAGAATAACTGTTTCCAATACTTGTGCCTTCCAAAAATGACACATAGAAGAACTGTTTCCAATACTTGTGCTGTACAAAAATAACACATGGAAGAAATATTTCCAATACTTGTGCTTTCTAAAAATGACACATGGAAGAACTGTTTCCAATACTAGTACCTTCCAAAAATGACACATAGAATAACTGTTTCCAATACTTGTGCCTTCCAAAAATGACACATAGAAGAACTGTTTCCAATACTTGTGCTGTACAAAAATAACACATGGAAGAAATATTTCCAATACTTGTGCTTTCTAAAAATGACACATGGAAGAACTGTTTCCAATACTAGTACCTTCCAAAAATGACACATAGAATAACTGTTTCCAATACTTGTGCCTTCCAAAAATGACACATAGAAGAACTGTTTCCAATACTTGTGCTGTACAAAAATAACACATGGAAGAAATATTTCCAATACTTGTGCTTTCTAAAAATGACACATGGAAGAACTGTTTCCAATACTAGTACCTTCCAAAAATGACACATAGAATAACTGTTTCCAATACTTGTGCCTTCCAAAAATGACACATAGAAGAACTGTTTCCAATACTAGTACCTTCCAAAAATGACACATAGAATAACTGTTTCCAATACTTGTGCCTTCCAAAAATGACACATAGAAGAACTGTTTCCAATACTTGTGCTGTACAAAAATAACACATGGAAGAAATATTTCCAATACTTGTGCTTTCTAAAAATGACACATGGAAGAACTGTTTCCAATACTTGTGCCTTCCAAAAGTGACACATGTAAGAACTGTTTCTAAACATAATGTCAATTAAATTGCTTTCCTTCTTTTCAAACTGCTATGTAAACTGTCAATGTCATTTTTCAAACATCTTAATTGAATAATGTGAAAAATAGGATTTTTATATAAAAAAAATAATCCAAATTTATTTCGGGTCTCCCCATTTTAATTCATCCCTTTAATTTTTAGTTTCTATTGAGATTTACATCATTTAAATACTATCAATACACGCATCAAATTCTGTTCAATATTTCTGTAAGATATCCTCTGGTATATCAACGTGATGCACCTGTGTCATTTCTGTTGTAACCCAGGTTGTTGACAATGAACGGCTGTTGATAGAAAACCACGTGGACGCTGGTTTGGTTTTAATCGTTTTATTTAAACAGAACAGAGACAGAAAACTGAAATGCACATGTATCAGAGAGCGAGAGAGAGAGAGAGAGAGAGAGAGAGAGGTAGATAGATAGATTGTCTCGCTAGTCGTAGCTACACTGTACGCAACTGCCCCCCCCCCCCCCACCCCCACGGGAGTGGCGATGCTCACATCCATTCAGTTTAGCTGTCAGCAGGCAAAGAGAATCAGGCACTCTCCTGTGGAAGTCACATCATTTCTCGAATTTCGCTTTTAAGTTCCCTCCTCCTTTTAGAGCGCTCTCCACCCGAGCACCTCTTTTGCTATCTAATATTTCATCTGATAGTTCTCAAAAATGCTGTTAATTTTTTTTTTCAATATCATTTCTGAATTCATTTAATTCAATCTTAAAATGTTCTACACTATTGCAGCACTAAATCTGATCTAGCAGTTTATTCCAAAAATATCTTTATTAGCAAAAACAATTTAATTGGTTAGTAGATCTATTTGTTGCCTTGATGAAAAATATCAAAAAATAATGTCTATCATTATAATTAAGAATGCTATTATTTTAAAAGTCTCAATTAAATCACCCCTCATTCTTCTATCCAGTAAAATAGTCAATCCCAATTTCTTTTCAATATTTCCCTGTAATATTTTACTCTCGTTTGTATGCCTTTCAATGTCAACATTACTTTCCAATTTTTGGAAACGAGACCTGAGTGCAATGCTCTAAATGGAGTTTTATTAGTATCTTTAAAACAGCGTTTTGCTCCCTTAAAATAATATTTCTAGCCATTCATGAAATCATTCCCTTTGCCCTCGATACAATAGACAAAATGTCATTGTTAGCTTTAAATGTATCATCAAAACCAACTCACAAATCACATTCATTTACGTTTTTAACTTCTATATATTCAACTTTAATATTCCTGGATCAACCATGTAGTATTTTATATTTTTCTATGGTAAATTTTGTCTGTTGGCACCAATTCGATTGGTCCAGTGATTAAGCAACTTGAAGTGTCTAGACCAGTGAAATAAGGTGATTTGCATCTCTTGCCAATTGTCAATGAAACAAGGGAGACAACCAACTTGTCTAAATGTTACATACATTTTCTCCCAACAAAAATAAAAGCATACAATAAATGAAATTATTGAATTTTATCATTTGAAAGAATTTAGGAGTTTAAAATAATTGAACTGCACAACCTTAGATTGTATAGGGCATTACTGTTTTATAGAAACAGTTGCAGACCACACTGATGTTTTTAGAATTATTCTGCATGTGAATAACAGAAAATACTTGGCTAAGAGAAAAGAGGCCACACAAGAAATTGAAAATATCTTTGATTTTGGATTTGACCACCCGGAATTTGATTTATCTTTGAAAAAAAAGTAAATGTGTTTTTAAACAAGAGTTCATGCTGAGAGATAAAGCCTCCAAAAAGTAATGAGTTTTCAGATAAGAGGTTCCCTGTTGTGGTTATGACTAATTCAGGGACTTAAAAATTTAATGGCTGTCCAGATACGGAACCCTTCGGCAGTAGATGTTTGTGTGTTCATCCATAAGGTTGTCCATTATCTCAAGTGGTCAGTTTCTTGGTGGTCGAATGGGGATGACTGAGAAAAAGACCGGACATCTAGGATTTCCGGTCAAAAGTACATATATTCGAGAAGATATGCAGGGGAGGGGGGAAGTGAGAGTTTGCTCTCTGGGCGTCACACGATCAGTTGTGTTTTTAGGGGTGTGACTCACAGTTGGGTCTGTGCGCCTCTCGGAGAGAGATAGCCCTTGGTCTCTTGAACTTGTGTTTTGATTTGGGCGGGCTGATTTCTCACTTGCAATTGTTGTTCAAAAACGAGTATCATTGTAATGCCCAACAAATAAACTTCTGTTACATATTTTAAACTGGAGTTGTTGTTTTATTTCGAGGGAGAATACTTCTGTTGCAGCACTGACTGAGACCAGAATGGCTGACATTGCGCCTGGCGTCAGAATCAACTTGAATCGGCACAACGAGCGGACGATCACGGCTAGTGCAGTGAACGCACACAGAACACGTTAACAGTCATTACTTCTGTTAAATAGTTCAACCATTTTGCCAAATTTCCAGAAGGGCCTGGGTTCAGCTGAGTATGACATCATCGGTGTTGATTTTGTTGTAAGATTCAGTTTCGTGCAAGTTTCTGTGGCTTTCCTGTAGACTGAGCAAATACTCCTTGTGCCGCAATCTTTGAATTTAGTCAGCGTTTTTCTCTATTTTCCGAGTTGCTCACATTCACAAGGAGAAACCCAGTGATATGTTCTGCCTTCACCAAATTGGCCGTGTCATATTGGAAAGAGCTCACGGTTTACATTTGGATGAATGAAGTAATTAAGTTTTAAGGGAAGTAGGTCGATATATATATAGAACATCTGTAAGTCAGTGGTCTGAAGTTCACTACCTTTTGAATGTCTGATAATAAGGTTAAGATAAAAGAAACTTCTTTCGCCTTCTTGTAACAGAGAGTTAATAAAATAAAGACTGAGTTCAAACGGGACACCGAATTGTCTTTTTGGGTCTTTTCACTACCAACAGTCCAAACACGCACGAGAACGACGCGACGTTTACAATCAAACTTTACGTCCAGAATTTGATTCCTTTTTCTTCTTTCTTTTTCTTTTTGCACTCGACGTAGTCACGTCAACCTTTCTCGCTCTTCCCCCAGAGCAAAGTGTCTAAGCTTTTTATCACGATGAGAATTAACCCATGCAAAACAAGGCTCAGTTGCATATATGAAGTCTCGTCGCATGACAAAAAGCACGCGTTTCTATTTGGTGACTAGAAAACTCTGGGTTCAATCCCAAATGGACAATGCACGGTGCAATCCTCACTCTTTTTTCCTTCTGGACCTGCATGATGGCTGCTACAGGCTTTTCTTATATATGTTTCATTTTACTTTAGTCAAAGTTCTCAGAAATCAAGAGGCCCCTTCCTGGGGCTAACACTTGATCTCTATATGAGGTACATAGATATTCGAATATTCTATCAAAGTTATCCTTTATTTCTCTCAAACGTTGACTTAGTAAAGAAATTAAGAACATTAATTTTCTTCTTTCCTATTGACCAGTTAACTATGTTATAGTATATATTTCTTGCGGTCTCTTGGTCTTACCAGATTCCAGGACAAGAATTCATCTAGTCTGGTGGAGTATCCAGCTACGTGGTGTTACTTTCTCATTTGCATATGTGAAGTCTCGTCGCGTGACAAAAAGCACACGTTTCTATTTGGTGACTAGAACACTCTGGATTCAATCCCAGATGGACAATGCACGGTGCAACCCTCACTCTTTTTCCTTCTGAACCTACATGATAGCTGCTACACTTCTATTTTGAATAAACAAGATTTTATTACTCTGATCATCCTTTTCCAAGTATTTCCAATCCATAGGGGGGGAATATAATGGTATTTTTATCTTTAATAACAGAGTTTGTGTATGAAAGAACTTGTTGATGTTCATGTGATGCTTAATTACATCACCACCAAGGCTGTACTGAAGGATCGTATGTGGGGCCTAGGTACACCATAAATATTACAAAACCTAATAAAGGCTTGGATGGAGGCTTGTGTGTTCATATCAGGTACAAACTCAATCTGTATTCATTCTCTCATTCCTACATGTGGATACATGTGAATATTATACATGTGAATATTAATAAATACATTTTGTGAGATCATCAATATCATATGCAACCCATGTAATCAATTCCAGTTGGAATGGATTTACTAATATAACTCTGTCTTTTGGTAAGTTTGTCAACCTTACAAATAGAAGTAAAGCACTTGGATATCACTGATTTTAAACACATGGAACTCAATATCCAGATAAAAGCTCAATAGCCAAATTCTAACACAGGAGATGTTATCAATTAGTATCAATGTTGTGTTGTCATCTTTTCTTTCTCGGGTTCTAGATCGTCATCCTTTCTTCCTTGGGGCCCATGTAGTCATTTCGCCGCTACTTCAAATCTTGTTGTAGTCAAAGTCAGAACAGTTGAGAGAAGACCCGGTTTCAGAAATGGGGGTTTATTAAGAGAAAAGGTTAAAGAAGTCAGTAGTACAATTTACAATTAACTATGAGAGAGACAGAAATCCTAACCTAGGGTAACTATTGGGAAGTCAGATAGATAGAGAGAGAGAGAGTGAGAGAGAGAAGAGACAGATATTAGTGCCCATGACTGCGTGCGAGACTCAACAGTTATCTCCCTTAAAGCATTGTTTCCAGCGACCGGCCGCATCAAAACAAAAACCGGTACTGATTCAAAATCTAACCGTTCTTTGTCACTTTGGTCCCACGTGACATCACATCCATTGGATCTCATCCAGACATTGCTTTCAGTCTTTCCCCTGGTGCCAGTTTATTCGTAGTACACTCTTTCAACTTTCTTTGTTCCACACACGGGCAAGGTCGTCTGCACTCATACTCATTTACCTATGCTAAGATATATACTATTAAACTTACCCATGCGTTATCCAACAGTAAAAAGGGTTATGTTTGGCAATCCAAATTGAGTAGACCAAATTATATCCATATCTTGTTCAATTGGAAATTTTCCCATCTACTCTCAAAGTCTCATCAAAGTCAATAAAAACATCGAGATTTTTTTTTACTAGTAACAGAATTTCTTTATTGAGAGAATCCTTTTAGCAGACAATTTCGTCGTTAACTGCTTGCAATTGTATAAGTTTTGATCTAGTAAGTTTTTTCAGCTGATTGTTTTGGATCAAACTGCTCTTTTACTCTTTTCCATCTGTTTATAGATTTGAATATGACGGCAGTTACGTTACATAGCTCGTTTAAGTCTGAGAACCTGTCAGATGGAATCGCTCACTCATTAACCGTTTCAACCAATCTATTGAGGGAAAAACTTTTTACAGGACACTTTTTTCTCAGGGTTCAGACAAATCAAATGGCTTGTTGGCCATTTTTATGGTTCTTTAACTAGCCAAGTAGGTCTGTGTGCCCAGTAGTTCGATTTCTGTTTAAATTTATATCACGAGAAAAAAGATAAGCCATGTCGTCAGCAGAGGGAACATATTGTAATGAATGTCCACCGCAAATTCTTTGCTCAACCACTCCCACATTTTCTTTAATCTCTTCTTGCTGAACAGACTTTTTGCTTTGATTTTTTCCTGAATGTGCATAGGTGATATTTTGGTTTTCATTAGAGCTAATTTAACCGTAGAAAATATTATACGAGACTTCTCATTTTGAACTCGATAAACAACATAGACTTCCCATTTTGCACTCCATAAACAACATAAGCTTCCCATTTTGCACTCCATAAACAACATAGACTTTCCATTTTGCACTCCATAAACAACATAGACTTTCCATTTTGCACTCCATAAAAAACATAGACTTTCCATTTTGCACTCTATAAAAAACATAGACTTTTCTATTTTGCACTCCATAAACAACATAGACTTTCCATTTTGCACTCCATAAACAACATAGACTTCCCATTTCGCACTCCATAAACAAAATAGACTTTCCATTTTGCACTCCATAAACAACATAGACTTTCCATTTTTACTCCATAAAAAACATAGACTTCCCATTTTGCACTCCATAAACAACATTGACTTCCTATTTTACACTCCATAAACAAAATAGACTTTCCATTTTGCACTCCATAAACAAAATAGACTTTCCATTTTGCACTCCATAAACAAAATAGACTTTCCATTTTGCACTCCATAAACAAAATAGAGTTTCCATTTTGCACTCCATAAACAACATAGACTTCCAATTTTGCACTCCATAAACAACATAGACTTCCTATTTTACACTCCATAAACAAAATAGACTTTCCATTTTGCACTCCATAAACAACATAGACTTCCCATTTTGCACTCCATAAACAACATAGACTTCCCATTTTGCACTCAATAAAAAACATAGACTTTCCATTTTGCACTCTATAAAAAACATAGACTTTTCTATTTTGCACTCCATAAACAACATAGACTTTCCATTTTGCACTCCATAAACAACATAGACTTCCTATTTCGCACTTCATAAACAACATAGACTTTCCATTTTGCACTCCATAAACAACATAGACTTTCCATTTTTACTCCATAAAAAACATAGACTTTCCATTTTTACTCCATAAACAACATAGACTTTCCATTTTGCACTCCATAAACAACATAGACTTCCCATTTTGCACTCCATAAACAACATAGACTTCCCATTTTGCACTCCATAAATAACATAGCTTCATATTCTTGAGGAGACTCATCACAAAACAAATACAATTTCAACCAGCTGTCACTGTCCACAGAATTTCTTGAGAAAGATGCATTACACAGACCAGAGAGATCTTGGTCAAATTCAACCAGAAATCGATTATATCTTCATCCCAGCCAATTTTAAGAGACCAATTTTCGGAGAAGCATTTTTGTGGTAACTGTAACAGGGGCACACAGTGACAAGGAGTCACATATTTGTCTGCCACAGTCAAAACATCTCTTTTCAAGAACATAACTAAAGTGTTCACAGTGCAATCTCAGGTGATATTAATACCTTAAAACTTTCTTGTATTCGCTATTTTGTTGCACACTTCTACTGTTTTCAGTTATAAAACCTTACCAGTAGAGTTACATGATCTCAACTGGAAATTTTACTTCTCAAAACGAGGTATTTCCTGATTATGTCTCCGGTGGAATTACTCGTTATTGACATAAAATCTTGTCGACTGTGGATATAAAAAAAATTCTTTTATCATTTCAGTAGATGTATCATTTGGAAATTGACTAATATGTTACTTTAAAGCCAAATTTCACAGTTGAATAATGAGATAGTCTATTCCCATCTTTAAAAAAAGACTTCTATATAATGTATTTATCGTTGACAAATAAGAGTAATACTGCGTGTTATTGACATGTGTTCCCTTAATAGTTTATCCATCAATGAAGCATCCTATCTTCCATCTTGAAGGAGCAGTTGAAAATAGGTCTGATTTTTGTAGTTACCCTTTGATCAGATTTGGAGAACGGTCTATAAGATATCCAAATGTAGAAATGTGGAGCGACGTCAATTATTCCTAGGACGCCTTCGGTCTCTTTCTGGCAGAATATATTGTAGACTTTATCTAATTTCCTTTCCTTTAGAGAAATATTCGTTTAGCAAGCACTTTAAGAGAAAATGAGAGGCACAGAATTAATCTTGTCTTCATGCCAAGGTAGCTTCATATAATGTGTTGTCCTTGAACTAAATAAATTCTTTAAACTTAACTTATTTTTGTCATAATCACTTAGAAGTTATTCCTCAAGGAACGCAGCAGTTGAAACTACAGCAAACATTTTTCCTGTTTTTTTTCTCTCCACATTTCAAAGATCAAAAATATCCGGTTACAGTTACAAGTATAAAAGCTTAGTTGTTCATGGCAAGAGACGTGCTTAGAAATAACAAAGTAATAGTTGCCAAGCACTTTGGATGCGTTTTGATCCCACCAGAGTAATTTGACATTTAATAACCATGGCATCTTTCATGAATTGCTATATACCCACCCCGAAAATGTCCCATATCTTTATTTGATTGCTTTGGTTATTACTTAAAAATGCCAACTTGTATTTCTATCTGTTAAAGTTGGTTTTTATTTCAGGGAGGTTATTAAATTCAAATTGAATATTGAAAGTATCGCATAACAAAATGTTTATAGGTAGTTTTCTCTCTTTACCTACATTTATTTCCCATTTATTTTAGGGAGGGCCTGTGGACGAATGGTTATAGCACTTGTCTTTGGGCTGGACGACCCGGGTTCGATCCCACTCACAGCATGCGGATTTTCGGGTCTGAAAACTCCCTCTGTTCACCCAGCAGTAAATGGGTACCTGACTAAAACTCAGGGAAGGTTCAAGGCAGCGGAAGGAGAGGGATGGGCTGCGCCTTCCATATGCTGTGCCCTAGACACGGTGATTCTTAACAAATCACCACCGCTACGACCATGGGCAGTGTGCGATGTCGGCAACGACACTCGTGCGTGTCCAGGCTATTTACTTTTATTTCCCAAACAAGGTGTTCCAGTATATTTACTGAGACCCATAAGTAGGTGTTTACTTGGAAATCTACAGGATTAGAAATCATGTCAGGTTATACCAGCTTCTTTAATGTTCTCGTGAATGGAATCTACTATATTAGCAAATCGATTATTGATATTACTGCAGTTTGAAAATAAACTCACTGCTTTGGTTCAACGTTTTAGGAGGGCCATATTGTGACCTCTATATTTGAAGCATAGGACATGACTATCAACCATTTAACAAAATTGTTTAAACTACCGTTACATTTTTAGTCATCAACAAATAATATACATTGTCTATCTGCATGACATGTACAGTGTTTATATGCGGGGGGGGGGGGGGGGGGGCAACAAATTTGAAGTCCCAAAGCAGCTTGTTTCACCAGAGTATTTTTTTAAAATTTCTTCATAGTATTATCAATGTTTTTATGACCCCGAGCAACGCCGGGTAGCCCTGCTAGTCAATCATCAACCTCTCAACTGCTTTTTTTTTATTTCCTTAGTTTAATGAGAATCATCGTCATAACTGTACAGATTTTTCAAACTGGTCGGCTGATCGCGTTGTAGCACCTTTCATTTTTCAGGTGTTTTTTGTCCGTCTGTACTTCACCCCACCGTTTGTGGATTTGGTGTTTGTCCTGGAGAACTGGGAGATCGTTTTTTATCATGTGGCCGTAAAACATCATTGCTGGATATGTGTAGGTCTTAGAGGGTCAGTGCTGTCCATTAGTATTCATTTAGATGTTTTGACGGCCAGTTCTGACCATCCATTGTTCTAGATGTAGTATGCTGACAATGTGTGTATATCTATCCCAGTTTTCCAGGAACTTATATTCCTGGGAATGTATAATGGTGGTATTCCATCTGATATTTTTTTCCAGGACACTGTATATGCAGAACCAGTAGCATAGAGTCTCATATACAGCTGAATTGACCTCTACCCATTCCATATATCTATGTACATATACTATATGACATTTTCCTTGAAGGCTGAAAAAAATCTGTCACTATCTTCTGGAATGGGAATACAGTGGTTGACAATGGCATCAAAGGTTCCCTAGGTTGTGAGATGGCGATTGTGTCGCACGTTTTGCATTGTGTTCTGCTCTGGTGAATCTAAGCCCTGGCCCAAACCATTGTTATCCGGCACTTGCCATTAATGCTCTGATGTGCAGAGTGGAATGACTCTAGTACTTCTTTTCATAGTTTTCTCGTTATGACTATTTTCTTTTTCATTATTGTTATATCTTCTAAGCAGTATACGACTTCTTTAATGGGTTCAAATCGATGGATTATCTCCGGTAGTTCATGCTGAGAATTGGTGAATTCTTTCTGTGTGTATTTCATAATAGACCGACATTCCTTGTCCGTGATTATTGTGCTTACGTGCCATTTGAGTTATCCCCCTTTGCAGATTGGCTGTTTGGAGTCTCTAACCACTAGATGGCTCTGGTGGGGAGTCAATTTGCATAGGGGTGTGGTTTAGTGCCATTTGAGTTATCCCCCCTTTGCAGATTGGCTGTTTGGAGTCTCTAACTGCTGGATGGCTCTGGTGGGCAGTCAATTTGCATAGGGGTGGATTGAACAGTATAAAAACTGTACTCTTGATTGAAGAGTTTCGTGATGTGAAGTGTTCAAAGTGAAGTGGAGAGAGAAAGAGGTGCAGTTGGCAGTTGGTGGAGAATTCATAGATTTTTATTTTTCAAGTACTTTCCTTTTACGGATAGACCAGAATTATGACGGGACCATTGTGTTGCACGTTTTACATTGTGCTCAGGTGTAGTGAATACCTGCATTTAGACCTGCCCCAAACAGTTGTTTGGTCTTTGCCAGAATGCCATTAAAGCCCTAATGTGCGGAGTGTAAGGATTCTAGCACTTCTTCCCATAGTTTTCTGATTATGAATATTTTATTCTCTATTATATTTACCTTTTACAAGCAGTATAATGCTTCCTTCATATGTTCAAATCGGCAGAGTTATCCCATTATTCTGCAGATGACGCTTCTCTCTCACATCCAATTATCATTCTGTTTTCACATTTGTTTTTTTTTATGCTACCTACAAAGGGAATCATTTTTTGCTATTCATATAGTAAAAGACAATTGAATTATCAAGAAACAACATTTATCATAATTGATAATATGTTTAAGTTTTATCAATGCCCAAAATAGATTTTTGAATTATTCATTGTTGGATGTCTGGAAGTAAAATGAAATACAAATGAAGGAAAGCACCATAGCACTGGTAAACTGATCAAAATTTATTCTGAAACTCAATTTCACAATTACAAAAATTGGCGCTAAAAAATATTAGCAGCAGTAGCAGCAATAACAACAGTCATGCATACGCCTTCACACGCATACCACTATCATGAACAGCGGTAACAAGTTCTGACTTACGCACACACACACACACACACACACACACACTGAAATATTAACAATGTTGAAGTGTTTTGCATAATTTTCATTAACACTATGTTGTAACCTGGTAATATGTCGCATAATTTTCATAAACAATATGTTGCAACCTTGTAATATGTCGCATAATTTTCATAAACAATATGTTGTAACCTGGTAATATGTCGCATAATTTTCATAAACAATATGTTGCAACCTTGTAATATGTCGCATAATTTTCATTAACACTATGTTGTAACCTGGTAATATGTCGCATAATTTTTATAAACAATATGTTGTAACCTGGTAATATGTCGCATAATTTTCATAAACAATATGTTGCAACCTTGTAATATGTCGCATAATTTTCATAAACAATATGTTGTAACCTGGTAATATGTCGCATAATTTTCATTAACAATATGTTGCAACCTTGTAATATGTCGCATAATTTTCATTAACAATATGTTGTAACCTGGTAATATGTCGCATAATTTTCATTAACATGTTGTAACCTGGTAATATGTCGCATAATTTTCATTAACATGTTGTAACCTGGTAATATGTCGCTTAATTTTCATTAACAATATGTTGTAACCTGGTAATATGTCGCTTAATTTTCATTAACAATATGTTGTAACCTGGTAATATGTCACATAATTTTCATTAACAATATGTTGTAACCTGGTAATATGTCGCATAATTTTCATTAACAATATGTTGTAACTTGGTAATATGTCGCATAATTTTCATTAACAACATGTAACCTAGTAATATGTCGCATAATTTTCATTAACAACATGTAACTTGGTAATATGTCGCATAATTTTCATAGGGGATTTAATATAAGCGACTCTATTTTCTTTTCTTTTTCCAATTGAACATTTGAGAATTGTTTCTCAGAAGATTCCATTTTATGTAAGGTTTTTGCTTTCAAAAGCTTCTTTGTGCCATTTCTGCTTTTCAAAAGAACATTAAATTAATTTATCATGTTGCTGCACTTGTTGGACAAAATATTCACTTTGTGAACAGGAAATTAAATTTTATCATAAAAGTTACTAACTTAAGTTAGTAACTTTTATGATAAAATAGCAATTATGTTGTTTTCCATCTGAATTTGTCTTCCTCTTATGATGAAAAGCATTTTGAAAATTATTATAGAATATTAGATTTGCCTTAAAATATAAATAAGGAAATCATTTTTAAAATATAGAGAAATCAGTTTTTTTAATTATATATATATATATACATATATATATATATATATATATATAATTATTAATGACAATATATGTATTAGCATATACTATCAGTGCCTTTTATACTTTGCAGTCTCTTTAAAAGATTCAGCTCGCTGATTGTCAATTAGTACCAATAGAGCATATATAAGTCAGGTTCATTTTATATTCAAATAACCATGTTTTTATTTTATTATTTTTATTTTTTCACATTTCCAAAAAACATAACATTTCTGTGAGATATATTCTTATGGTCCGTTTCAATGACAAATGAAACAGAACGTAAAAAATGTTTTTTGGAAATGTGAAAAAATAAAAATTATAAAATAAAAACATGGTTATTGGAATATAAAATGAACCTGACTTATATATATATATGATATGGAAATCATTTACATATATATATATATATATATATATATATATATATAATATAGATCTTCCATAAACTTTATTACGATATATATAGTTTAAAATGATTTCTGTCTATATATATATATTATAATGATTTATATATATATATATATATATATATATCAAATATAAACTAAAAGTAAACTTTTAGTAGATAAAACCTATAGTGAAATGGTTTAAGCTCAATATACGAGATAGAGCAATTATAAAGGTAGAAGAAATAAGAGTGATAAACATGTACGAATGTCCAGATTCATTTCAAACTTAGATTGTTGAATACAAGGTATATTCTTTAATAAACTAATGTTTATTGTTCTTTTCTTAAGCCAGAAGCGCTTGAATATTTCACCACTTAAGTCATTTATTTTTCTACTGTTGGCCCAGGAAGATTTTAGAATGGCCAGATTTCTCATATCAATTCCGTTTAAACGCGCTCCATCAACGATTTAAATTTGACTTCTCACCATTAGAGTTACTGCCTCTACGAAAAAATTGTTTGCTCCATCTTCAAAATATCCATTTCATTGGACACTATAGTAACGGACAATTACCATCTGGACAAATCCCATATCTTTTTCACACGAACTCTTTTTCACTCCATTTTTAATAATAATATTTTTTCAAATGTTTGAACTTTGGCTTATCTATCTGTATATCTATTCTGATAAGATTTCGATCTTTGAAAAGCCTTGGCTTCAGGAAAGAACAATAAACATTAGTTTATTAAAGAATATACCTTGCATTGAACAATCTAAGTTTGAAATGAATCTGGATATTCGTACATATTTATCACTCTTATTTCTTCTACCTTTATTTATATATATATATATATATATATATATATATATATATATATAATGTGTGTGTGTGTTTGTAAGGAAAATTTTTCTTTTTAAATTAATAAAGAACTTCTCCTACCACAACACATTGCACTATTCCTTCAACAGAAATTCAATTAAAGTAAGTTATTCCTGCCACCAATCAAGTCCAAATTCATAATTAGGCCTACGCCTGTAGTGATGCCAACTTGCTCATGCACACCAAGTAATGACTTCCAACTAGGAAGGACATGCAAAATAAAATCCATTGTACATGAGGCTAAAATAACACCCAACAAGCCAGATATACATCGGGTGACAAAGGGCAACTTTAAATGGTGGTTCTATGCCCATAGAGCATCTTACAGACATGTTGATAAGCGATCAGTGCTGGCACGAGCCGATAAAGCATGGGATTTACAGGACAACAACACCTTTTACACCATCAATTAAGGAAATGTAAACATGCATCGCTGAAAAACTGAGGATCTTAAAGCCAGTCACCTCAGCACACACTGCTTATTTTAAGCATAAATCATAAAGTTTTTCGACATATCTGCATTAGAAGGGCGCAACTTAAAGCCAAATTTTAAAATGTCTTTCTTCTAAATTATTAAATATATAATAAAATATCTAAAGAATATATTGGCAATTTCAAAACTTCAATGTTCTTTCTCTCTGTCTTTCTTTCTCTCTCTTTCTTTCTCTCTCTCTCTTTCTCTTTCTCTCCCTCTCTCTTTCTCTTTGATTTCTTATGATTTACTTTTCTTGCGCTCTATAAATCAATACTGAATTGAAGAAATAATTGAATTTATAAATAAAATTTGCTAGCAGCCATTTGAGCAATTCACGTCTAACTTAAAACAATAGTTTTCTTAGATAACACATGAAAATAAAATTTATAAAATTCTGCTTATTTTTTCTTCAGTGAACATCGTTAGTTTGATAACCAAGTTTAAATTTGGGTATGCTCTAACGATGCTCTCTTCTTATTTGTATATGGTATCTTTTTTTATTTCTGTAAAACAATATCGAAATAATTCGAATATTGAAATGTTCCTTAGCCTAAATCAATAAATATATCGTTTTGGATAATTTCATAATTAGTTCTAGTGAAATAATTCAAAATAAATGTACTAATTGTACCATTCTTATCTAGCTGAAGCCATTCCAATTATCTTATGGTTTTTGTTTTTGTTTTTGTTTTATGTAAAATTATATTTTGCAGTTTTTAAAATATTGTTTGGGAACTTATTGAACAAAAAGTGTGTTCACTTATTTGTACTTTTCTCACCAAAATATACTTTATCTTTTCTGTTAAGACGCTCTGTTCTTGAGATATTAGCAAACATTCATTTATATTATATTATATTATATTATATTATATTATATATTTTTCGTTAGTGATTATTTTTCAAATGTGAATTTAATAAACTTTATCAAGAATTTTATTTCTTTTTCTTTTTTTATATAATCAATAAAGTAAATTTCTTTTCAGGATCATTTTCTCAGTTTTTGTCTGAAAACAAAATCTGAATAAGAAAATGTTTAATTTATAAATCAGTGCCTTTCATTTCAATCAATATTTCAAAATGTTTTCTCATTATGAAATCAGATTAAACATTTTTTTAATTCTTTTATTTTTTCCCCTCTTTGACTTTGATTCCAAGAAAATGTTTTCCCACATTTTTAGCAAACTTGATTTCACCCTGCAAACATTGAGTTAATTGCATTGATACTGTCTGCATAACCTTCTAATTAAATCAAATTACTCTTCTGTATTTTTCTGCAGTTTTCGGGTTTCGTGCTTGTTTTTTCGTTTTCATTTTTTAAACTTTTTTTAAAAACTTTTTCTTTCCGTTTCCAGCCCAGTGCCAAAGGCAGCTCTTTGATCCGCAAACTCTTTGATCATGTTAATCTCTTGGAGAGAGATTATTTTGGCCTCAGATTCCTCGACCAGAATAATCAACCTGTAAGTAAGCTTCTTTCACTCTATTTCTGTATTCAAAAAATATAGCAGCGATCAAATTGGAAGATACTTAAAATCGCCTTTGTATGTTCACACACTTTGATGTCACCCAAAATACAGTCACCCTGTGCTATCCTGCACCTAAGTCAAATTAAATGATGTAATTAAAAGTAAAAGTTTAAAAATTAAGATCAAATATAAATCACAGAGCTTTCATCTTGGATAATTATTCATTTTTTCAATGTTAGCGTTATTCAAAATAACCCATTTATTAATTTTTTCATAACATTATATGCTGTAAAAAACCGAAAATATAATAAATTATCGAGTTTAGAATGATTTTTATAAAGAACATCTCGTCATCTAGAAAAATTGGTCTGTTGAAAACTTAATAAGTATCTATCTCCACCTGGTCGAAGAGAGATGTTTTTACTCCCCCTCTCCCCCAAGTACAAGCTATCATTTCAGACTTTTCAATCTTCCTTTAGGCCTGATCAAAGAAAAACCAAACCGACTGGTTGCACAGTGCATATCACCAAGTTTATGTCAAAAATTGATGCAATAATACTGTGACTCAAATCGTTCTGCTATTTTTGAAAAAATAAAAATCCGATGAGTGCTGAGTACATTTCTTCAGTCAGAGATTGACTATCTTTTTCAGAAGGAAAGAAAAATCATGTATGTTAATAAAGCTGTCCTTAATCTCCTTGCTTCATTGTTATCCATGAAATAAATCCATTTAATATTATTTTTGAACAGGAATCCTGTGTGCGATATATATATATATATATATATATTTCATACTATACAAGGTAAGGGACAAATCCCCCCCTTAGTTTCGCATTTAATAGAAACTTACTACTTAAGTGAAAAATTCTGGGTAATTAATCTTATCTTAGTATTGATTTAAACAATGTATGAATAAATACTAAACATCTTCCACAAAAACACCGAAGTATAACAATCTTAATAGTTGCTTGAATAGATGGCTGAGTCTATGAAACTGGCTTTAAACTGTTGAACTTAAAAGAGACCAGCTCCGTTGTTAGCTTCGTATCCAAATGACCTAAATAGACATTTGAAGGCTAATTAATATAACTTTAGACATTAAAAAAATTACCCTCAAGTGAATTAGAATTTTTATAAAAGAAATATTACTGAATTAAAATTTATAAATGTCCACACAACTTTTAGGATGTACTAGCTCTGAACGAAAAAATTCAAAATGGCGTATTAGTGGTTTCCCCCACGTGTGAGTTTGCTCTTTTCTTTGTTTTTTTGTTTGGTTTCACCTAAAAATGAACCCCTGTATAATGTAGGTTTTTTCAAGACACTTTAATCCAAGAACTTTTTACTCTTAGTGAATTTTTCTGATGATTTTGTAATATCGCAGAGACGATATTAGCATAAAAATGTTGTTTGGCACAAGACAAATGAAACGGGCCGTAAAAATATATCTTACAGAAATTTTATGTTTTTTGGAAATGTGGAAAAAATTTAAAAAATAAAATTAAAAAATGGTTATTGGAATATAATATGAACCTGACTTACATATATATATATATATATATATATATATATATATATGGGAAGAGAAGGATGAAAGTAATCCGACGTGATGGGAAAATGAAAAAGGAAAACCAAAAAATGGATGTTTTTTATGTGTACATCAACGTTTCGTCTTTATTTATAAGACTTCATCAGGATGATAAAATAGAGAAAAAATGTCATGCAAGCACAGATACATGTAGGGTAGACATATTGGGAAAAATAGAATGAAATAGTGGCCAACTGCTGGATGGACGTCCGTATTTGTTGTCTTATAAATAAAGACGAAACGTTGATGTACACATAAAAAACATCCATTTTTTGGTTTTCCTTTTTCATTTTCCCATATATATATATATAATTACACACATATTTATATTAATTAATTCATATTAGTATACCAAATTATTTATTCAACACATCATATCAATAGTATTTAAAATAGGAACTGATTAAAGTCGAACAGTAATTCATTTTTGGAGTGACGTTATATATTAATTAGAGTTTTCCGATTTCACTTAATATACTTAAAAGGTTTATTTTTCATTTTTTTGTAGTACTTACTTAAATTTTTAGAGATATTATTATTAGGATTGTTTTAATGGAAGCTTCACTTTCTTAGAAGAGTTGAGTTGTCAAAAACTTAATACTTTTGGGGAGGAGCCACAGTTTTAATTGGCAATTGGAACAGGTGTGTATGAAACTAAAAACTAAAATACCTTCTTATATATAAAGTAAAGTGAGATTTCCCCTATTTCATTGGCCGTAATAGCTTAATAAAAAAAAGGCTGCATAAAAAACTGTTTTCATTATAAATCGGCCAGTGTCATGAAAAAATAAGATGTTGATTTTAATCCCATTCATCGATTTCGCTATTTAGTTTATTTTATTTTTCGTCTTATTAAAAGAAAGATGGAGTTTTTACCCTCTTATTAACATCTACTACACCCACCACCTATGACACGGGAGTATTTTATTTAGTAAGATACATATTTTCGTTTCACCGGTTGATAACACTGTTGATACGCATTATAGTAACAATATTTAACATTTTCTAATAATATTATTTACAAATTGGTTTAAATGTTTAATGACTAATTATTTAGCTTACAGCGAACAACACTGATTGTTTATTAGTCCCTATTTAGTTGCCTCCCCACAAGAGAAACACAAGGCCCGTTTTTAATGCGAAGAAAACACAGATCCCTAAAAAGGGGCACACTGAATTGTCCCAGTCTAGAAGAATCCTTCCTTCACTGACCAAGGACAGAACGGATGAAGTGCAGTATCAGAACAGACACCACTCCCTGATCCCAGCCAAAAAGCCAAACTGTTAATCATGTTTTTTTTTTCATTTAATTTTATTAACAGCACACATCACATACATTTTATAAAATAGATAAAAACATTACTGCTGTTGTTACGGGTACGTGCTTCCATACATTACTGCTGTTGTTAAGGATACGTGCTTCCATACATTACATTAGATTTCAGTGTTATCATTCAGATTTCGTTACTTTGGGGAATCGTTTTAATAAACAAAGTTGTTCAGGGTTGTATTAACTATTACTGATTTAGCAGTCCAATTATTTTCTAATTTATCAACGTCTTAATAACAGTAATATAGTTGCTTCAAGAAATAACTACATGTTTATCTGAAAGTAAATCAGATTTTACTTACATTCTATTAACATGAAATATTCATAAAAAATACATTGTGCTTACCAGAGAAAATGTAAGGTATAAAATGTTTTGAATTGAATATAATTTGATGTCTACTTAGATCTTATAGTGTGACATTGTTTCAGTTGCAGACACATGACACACCACCAAATTATCATAATAATACATCTGTATTATTAATAGAAAAAAAAATGGACAGTATTTTTGTGAACAGTCACTATCAATGGGGAAAGACATTGTTCTTTGAGACTGGCACCTAAAGAACTAAATCATCAATGCAGCAATCTTCATTATTCTTTGAGGACAATTGGTAATTGCATGGATCTAATTGGATCCAATGATCTCATAAGTGCGTGCCCTCTTAATTTGTTGACATTATCAAATTTAATTTCTCTTTCTTTTTTAATTAGCACTGGTTAGATCCATCAAAGAGCGTGTCATCTCAATTAAAAGGTAAGAATTCGGTTCTTCACAAGTTCCATTATTTTTCTTCATCTTTTAAAATCGATGCTTCATATTGTAACAAACATTAAAGATAAAAAACACAAAGTTTTCTTGTCAGATGATTAACGATGATGAGATACAGAATGATATATTTAACCATTGTCAATCTCAATTTGTTACAAGTGAGCCGATGTGAACAACTACCTATCACAGTTAGTGTACCCATTATTCACAGCACAGGTGATCCTATGTTGTTTATGTCGGGAGGATAGGCTCTGTCCATTACACCCGCCTCCCCGCATTATCACACGTGCAACAGCTACAGGGCAGTCTCTTTTCTTTGTAGCTTCTGCAGTGTGCAGCATAGCAGGTTCGGTCGCTTCTTTAGGTGCTCCTATTGATCTCTATAGCTGTCATTGTTGCTTGAATGATGAAGGCCATAATCGATCAAGCAAGCAACTTCGTCATCCATCACTGACATGCGCATTTCACCATCAATTGAGAAGTTTCACTTTCTCCAAAACCACTAACCATCTGAAGACATAGGCAGAGGTCTTGTACATGGTAAGGCACTCCATCCACATACATTGCTTGAGGACTCACCTATTTTATCACAGTCCCTATCCTTCATTCATTGTACTATTTCTGCAATGGAAGTGCTCACAAAGACCATATCCACAAATTTTCTCTGAGGATTATTTCTTCCTTAGAAAACCACTTGGTGCTCATAGATCTGCTGTTTTAGATCTGAATAGACTCTTGTGGTCAGTTTTCCATTCTTCAGCAAGTCAGCTGGTGCTAATCCTTGGTTTTATACTAGAGACTGAGCCGATATTGCAGGAATGTTCTTCATACATGCATCTATATATATATACTTTTTGAAGGATCCTTTAAAGAATTGCTTGGCCACTTGTTGCAGTATAGTATGAGAATGAGGCGATATATTTTATGGCATTTTCTATATATATAAAATGGAGTTAGTTTTTCCCCTCCCAAATCAGACTAGACAATAAAAATAATGCACCAAACTTACCGAAACAGATCACTTCATTCGACTACTACCATCGATGGTGTTTCAAGAAAATTCAACTTATTTTTAAAACCTAAACAAAATACACTATTTTAGTCCCTCTCTAAGCCTCTTCCAAATAAGTAAACCAAAGAGAGGGTAGTAAATTATATTCCTGCTAACAATTAAACTCAAGACACTCAAGACACCGCCTAGCATAGCCAGCCTATTATTTCACAAAGAACAAAATACGAAAACATCGGTTCCGGAATTTGCAAACCAACCAATCATCGATCACTAAACAACATTTATAATACGGCGGAACGCTTTGCTATTTTCATAACTTTGACTTTATTTAATAAAATATACATTACCGGTAAGTAATTACATATTTTCTTCACATCTCATTTATACACGTAAAAAAAAACATTCCGTTTACAACGCGAAGTTAAAAAAAAAAAACTTTTTGGATGTTGCCGCAAGCCAGCCAAAAGCTTCACACTAATCTTTCTAGACCTCTCGCACACGTAATGATTACAAGATAAATTTATTTTACGGATTAATTAATTTTAATATCAGTTTAATTTTCATTTAAATACACTTATATTAAAATATTAAAAAATATAACAATAACAATTCACTTAAAAACAAAACAAAAACAAGACTTAAGATTAAAAATATAAAAATGATTCTACATTTTCTTTATTTACAACAAAAAATAATATCTTGGTACTTCTACAGAATTTTTACCGAACTGTTTTTTGGGGGATTTCTTTGGAACGCTAAACTAACCCTAAACTAATCCTAATCTTATTAAGTCTAGTTCGACAAGTCTGTTTGGTCCGGTTCGGTTCAAATTTTGTAGAAGCACCTTAATCTTTTAGCCCCGGATAAAACAAAATAACAGTAAAAATGCACCAACGTTAATTATATTTTCTAAATTAACAACATAAATAAAAATTGGCACAGTCTACAACAATTTGCTTTCAAGGCCCGAGGATAGATAACAGATCGAACACTATCCGTTGTGACCTATTTGCGTTCTATCAGCTGTTTCTCCTGGGCAACAGCAGGTACCCACTAATTGATCAAAAATTCCTCAGAACTAAACTAGTAAAACAAGTAACACATGGAACAGGAAAACCATTTTGTGAAGTAAACAAAATTCGATTCAAGGTTACATGAAACTGTTAATATTTTAAAAAAAATTTAAAACGAACCGGTGAGGAGCGTCATCGTCATCGTCGTCGTCATCATCATCATCATCATCATCATCATCATCATCATCATCATCATCGGTTTAACATCCATTTAACATGCTGCCATGTGTTAGATGCTTTAAGAAATTGAATTCCAAACTAACCTATTTCTGTCAGGTCTTTATTTATCCCTCTTTCTCTCAAGTTCATTTTTATAACTTCCTCCCATATTTTTCTTGGCCTTTCCCTGTGAACTGGACCTTCTACCTTAAATGTTCAACATCTACTGACCAAAGAACTCTCATGTAAGCAGCCATCATGCGGGTCCACAAGGTAAAAGAGTGAGAGCTGCGCTGTGTCGTTAATTGGGGATTGAACTCAGAGCGTTTCGATTACAAGATATAATCTTGTTATTTCTGTGCAAGGACAAGAGTCCACTTATGCAAATGACCATTGTTTTGTATGGGCGAATTTTCGTTGAAATAAAAAGAGATGAAACTTTCCAGTATGTGATGGTAACATTACGATACGTCGAATGTTAAGTGAGAAAAGGAGAAAGAAATTGAATTGCCGTTTTGTGTCGCGTTACTCGATTGACAAGTCATGTTTTGAAGAATTGTTAATTACAACTGTAGAGTCGGATTTTTGTTTTTAGGGTTGGCAGCGTTGTGATATCTTTGAGAATTATAAATTACAATTGTAGAGTCGGATTCTTTGAGAGTTGGTGTCGTGTTTTGGAGAATTGTTAATACAATTCGGGAGTCAAACTTTTTATTTTTTTTCAACTTTCACTTCTACATCTCATCTATTCTTTCAATATGGCTTTAGAAGTCTTGTGTTCTACACATACTATACTGTCCAGATTTAATCATAACTATCGAGTGCTACTTCTTTACCCTTGTAACAATTCCCAATTGTCTTTCGGATAACCTCTTTTATGATCTGATTTGTAATGTTCATGATCATCCAAATGCCTGTTTCACTTGCAACCTCTAACATTTCTACAACAATGATGGTTATGCAACCTCCTTCTTCTTTTTTTTTAAAATGGAAATTGCCCCAGACAAGACATGAATGCACTTTATGATGTAAGGAGCTAAAAAGAACGAAAGAAAGGAGATGCGGTAGTCTTTAAAAGATCAAGGCTATAGGTAGGAGGAAAACGGTCAGTATCGGAAAACTGAAGAAAGATTTGAAAAGCTTCTTCTAGAACAAAATGAAAACATACTATAACATAAAAAAGAAGCTGACAATAAGCTTCTAGAACAAAATGAAAAGCTTCTAGAGCAAAAGAAAGTAGCCGACGACGGACTACAAAAGACAGAAGATAAACTTTGAGAACAAAACAAAAAGATTGAAGGATTAATGTAAACAATATCGCTTAGAGGCCAAGGTAACAAAAACGATAATGCTTTATTCCCCTGATGAAGAGAAAACTTTTGCTTCGTATTTTAGAAGATATGAAGACTTATATAAAATTGATTGCGAAAATTGGGCTGACTCTAAAAAGGTTCGCCTGTTACTTAGGAAATTATTCAACATCCACATCAGTCGTAAGTAAGCACTGCAACGATTTTAAATTAGCCGAACTTAGTGCTGATAATTTTAAATGCTTAATCTTTCTTCAAGGATTAGTATCAGGAAAAGATGCTGAAATAAGCTGTAATAAATTAGAAAATGAACTGAATTTAACACTGCAGAAATTAGCTGAAGACTGCCAGATATTTATTAGTGTTAAGCAGGATTCGAAGGACATCGAGCAGTTGAGCATTGCACACATACGAAAAGTATGTCAAAAATTGAAATTTAACTTTCATCAAAAACAATTCAAAGCAAAACACGGGATTTTCACACCTCAAATACAAACCAGCCTTAAAAAATAAATTACCACCGAGCCCTTGTTATCGGTGCGGGAGCCTGCTTTGGGTAACAGAATGCCCATATCATTTTAAAACCTGCCTGATTTCTAAAAAAATCTGACACAAAAGTTTGCATTGCAGAACGATTAAAGGAAATAAAACGCGGGTTAAATCTACAAAGACTATCAATAAATAAAAACGTAAAACTACAATTGGATTCGGGTTCAGACGTATCACTCAACATGCATATGTGGAGACGGTTGGGAAAACCGACCATATTCAGAACCAATCAAATTGGCAGAACAGTGACTGGTGAAAAATTAAATTCACTTTTCTGTTTCTGATTTTACTTTTTTCCATTCTTCATTCCTTAGAAATGGGAGTTTTGTTTTGTCCTAATTTATAATTTCCTTGATGTGTTGGACTTTCTCAGTGAGTTCTGTGATTTCGTATTCATTAGCTCTGCAGTTTTGGTGTTTATGTTGTGCCAAACTTCTACTTGAGAGGAATTTAGTTTCGTCCTCATTCACAATTTCTTTGATGCGTTCGACTTCTGCTGTATCTTCATCAGTGAGTTCTGTGATCTTGTAATCATTGGTTTCTGCAATTTTTGCCTGTTAGATTTATCTGTGGGGTGTTTTCTGATGTTCTGTTACATCACTTACCTTTCCATCAATCCCAGCCCAAGAACCCTCATCTCTTAAGAATGTGTCTTACTTGATCTGTAATCCCTTGTTTTGTTGCCTTGTAGTCAGTCGACATGTCATATAGCCTCTTTGCGTTGGGTTGCTTTGTAATAGCATTCTATCACTAGCCTATTTTCCTTTGTAGTCTATTTTTTCCTTCATGTTATTTTTGGTTTGCTGCATTGATCATTTCTACTTACTTGTATTCAGTTTCTGTTGTTCTCGTGCCTGAAATTAGCTAGGTTACTTTTCTGTATTTGGTCTATGATATTCTCATTCCTGAAATTAGAGAATTTTCATGTCTGGTCTTGATATAAGAATTGAGAAACAACTGGTACAGGAAGTTGTGAGTAAGATGAAAAAAGGTAAGGCTGCAGGACCTTTAAGCATTGTTGCAGAAATGTTGAAATAGGCAAATTACTTTCTAGCAAATTACTTTCCAGCAAATTACTTTCCAACAAATTACTTTCCACAAATTACACAAAATATTTAATAAAAACACACTCAAACTTAGTACTAGTTACACGAGAAACTAATAATAAAACGACAATAATAAAATGTATAGTAGACTACAAACATAAAAAACACGTGTTAAACTTTTATTCACACCAAACAACGCATATTACAACTAAGACGTAAGAAGATACTGTGATTAGGCCCAAATTTATAAGAGACATCCTAAGTAGGGAGTTGTGCAGCAAAGTGTTTATAACATTTACAAGGAACTGTATAACAAAATATGACTGAAGAAAATGCATGGACACATTGAGATGATCACAGACTTTACAAATCAGATCATCAAGGAAGAGGTTGTTCTGAAAGACTAGGATATTAGTAAAATTGTGAAATGTTACAAGGGTAAAAAAAGAGGTCTAGATAAAAGTAATTACAGAGGCTCAACGTTGATGGATCAGGTCTTGAAAGTGGCTGAGAGAATAATTGAGCAGCAAATAAGAAGTCAGATAAGCATAGATGAAATGTATCAGGAGGCAGGTACTCTCTGGAGGGATAGAATGCTCCAACCATTTTCCAGCAACCTTAAAAACAGTTTAATTATATGTCTTTCATTTTAAATCTAGAGTGAAAGCACTTAATAGAGGTAATTACAGAGGCTCAAAGTTGATGGATCAGGTCTTAAAAGTGGCTGAGAGAATAATTGAGCAACAAATAAAAAGTCGGATAAACATAGATGGAATACAGTTTGGTTTTATGCCTAAGCTAAGTACCACTGATGCTATTTATTCTGAAACAAATGCAAGAGAAATATCTTTGTAAGGAGAACTTAAATGTTGCTTTTGTGAATTTGAAAAAAGCTTTTGATATGTCGTATGGTAGGCTTTGTGTAAATTAGAGGCAAGCGAGTGGTTGGTGAAGATTGTTCAAGCAATGTACAGAAATGCTTAAAGTTGTCGTAGAATCACCAAAACATTTAGTGACTAATCTAATGTTAAAGCGGGAGTACATCAGGTATCTGTACTGAGTCTGTTGCTTTTCATCTATGTCTTAGAAGCATTATCTAGGTAGTTTTGTATGGGTTGTCTGGAAGAGATGCTGCATGCCAAGTGCTTGCCTGTTAAAGTTTGAGACTTGTAGGAATGCTATGGAAATTAAAGGTCTGAGAGCGAATGTTACCAAGACCAAAGTGATGATCGGTGCTTATAATGTTGGAAATCTCCCAAAAAAAGAAAGTTTATATGCTCAGTTTGTGGAAAAGGATTTTCGAGCAACTCTATTTTTGTTGTACTTTTAAGCATTGGGTCCACAAACAGTGTAGTGAAATTACAGGTAAGTTGATAAATACAGTTTGTGTGTTTTATAACCTCGTAATTTAGGTTAATTATAAATAATAACTTATAAATAAATGGATGAACTATCAAGAGAAACGTTTAACAGATATATTAAAATTGAACACAGAATGAATTAATGAGTTAATTGGCCGCTAGACGCGATTGATATATTCACAGTCTGATGCCGTGGTCGTTGTTTTCTTTCTCTCTGGGCAGACGACCCTTTTTCCTAGGGCGATAAGTCTTAACTCCCGAAATGGTTCAAGGGAGGTAATTCCGTTTTCGTTAGGTGTCCTAACAGTGTGCAAGTAATGTAAGATAATGGAGATAGATGATAACTCAGATGTGGAGAAAGTATATTTAAATTGCGATGTTATTGAGGTTGTTCAGAAGTTTTGTTACTTTGGTGATACCATTGGAACAAGGGTAGGAGCTGGTGCTAGTATGATTGCAAGAGTTAAGAGTGGATGGAGTAAGTTCAAGGAACTTCTGCTATTATTAATTAACAGAGCGTTACCACTGTCAACTGAGGGAAGGATATATCAGTGAGCAGTGTGATGATGTATAGAAGTAAAACCTGACCAGAATAATATGATGGATCTTTACTGTGAGTTTTAGAGACAGTCTTAGATCTGATGACCTCAGAGGAAGATGAAATCTGGACAGTGGGTTAGTAGATATAGAATATTTGAGGTAACAGGGTTGGTTGGCAGGGCCAAAAAAGCGGTATATTGTTTTAAATAAATAAAATGTA
>OY744530.1:81267751-81352751 GCA_963556195.1 Sepiola atlantica
AATTTAATTTAGATTCATAGAACCGTTTTGAAAAAGAATGCATGCGTTGGGCAGACAAAAAAAATCTGATTGCTATTATGGAAGCTGCGAATGATAGAACATTAAAAATTTTGTAACATTTATTCTTCCAAGAAGATCAGCAAAAATATTGTTTAACAATACAGTGAAAAGTTTTGTCTACAGTGTATTGAGGGAAAGTCTCTATTTTTCACACAAGATATTAGTTTTTTACACTAAAAACGGGAAATACAACTTTTCCATATATGCAGGAATAGTGAATCGAGAGTGTGAAATATGCAAATTAAAACCTTTGATGAAAGACTAGTTAATCTTTGTTTAAGAATCTAAAATGTTTTTTTGTTGCAAAGGTTTCGGACACGAAATATGTCTGCAAATGGGTATGATGTGATAGGAGTAAAATGGGTATGATGTGATAGGAGTAAAATGGGTATGATGTGATAGGAGTAAAATGGGTATGATGTGATAGGAGTAAAATGGGTATGATGTGATAGGAGTAAAATGGGTATGATGTGATAGGAGTAAAATGGGTATGATGTGATAGGAGTAAAATGGGTATGATGTGATCGGAGTAAAAATATGTAGTATGTTACAAAAAATGACAGCTCAATACCGGCCTCGATTTATCTATAATCTTTAGAGAAACTGGGACCAAAAATAGCTACACATAAAATTGAACAGAATTATTGTGCAACTCATGTGGGGGAAAATCTTCAAATAAAAGACATGATTAATTGCAACAATCTTGTTTTATGATAAGATAAAAACCTATATATATATATATATATATATATATATCAAATTTATTAGGGGTGGGGTGGGGTTAGGGTTATATATATATATATATATATATATATATATATATTTGTTTTTTGTTTGGTTTCACCCAAAAATGAATCACTGTATAGTGTAGGTTTTTTCAAGACACTTTAATCTAAGAACTTTTTAGTCTTTGTGAATATTTCTGATGATTTTGTAATGTTACAGAGACGATATTAACATAAAAATGTTGTTTGGCACAAGACAAATGAAGCGGACAGTAAAAAAATATATCTCACACAAATGTTATGTTTTTTTTGGAAATGTAAAAAAATAAAAATAAAAATTATAAAATAAAAACATGGTTATTGGAATATATGAACTCGACTTTATATATATATATATATATATAGCAAATTTATTAGACTCAAAAGACCTGTCAGTTTTGCTTCTTCTTCTTTCATTTGCTTCACAGCATCTCACTGTCAGATCACCAGCTCGGTTGAGAAAAGCCATGCTAATGTTTTGTTGTCTAGTGCAGCTATGCCGGCTTCGCCGTTGGGTGGTCGATGTTTAAGGCATGACTCGATGATGTGGTCTACTGTCTGTTCAGAGTGACCACAGTCGCAGACAGCCGAGTCCCTGAGTCCCCATCCTTTCATGGTCGCAGCGAAACGACTGACACCTGTCCTGAGGTGGTTGAGCATTGTCCATTGCCGGTGAGAGAGGTCCATGCCTGGTAGGTTATCCAGGTCCTCCACAAATCTGTGCAACCTTGATTTATCTGCTGCCATTAAAACACAAAACAAAGAATTGGATGGACTAAAAAAAATTATATAAATTTCAGCAGTTTTTCATCTCCATATTAATGTACAACTCTAATTCATTTGGATTATTCCGACTGCTATTCTCATCTTGGTTGCTATTTGGGTTCTGGGCTCTGGGCTCTGCCTATCATCCGGCGTTTGCACTCCTTCTTTGTCTATTAGCCAGGCACAGAGGTACTAGTGCAGGGACACCTCAAAGACACCCAGTGCTTAGCCTTGTTTCCTGACTATGACAATGAGCACCGTCTCTCTTTCTCTCTATCTGGGCAACCTGGAGAAAATATTTTGTCACTAAGTCTCACATGACTAGTCTGGGTCGCTCTTATTCCGACAGGCTGAGTGTACAGGTTAGATGGCTTGTTTGGCTGCTGTTTCCGACTGGTAGTGTAAGAACCCTAACTCTTAGGTAGCGCTAAGAGCTGCTGCTCCATCAGCAGTTGTATAATATCGTGGGTAACTGTACGTGCCATATTGTGCATGGAAAGGGACCCTACAGTTATCCCTGGTGAGCTTTCCTGAGGCCACAACCCACATAGATCAAGTCTTTACTAATGGTCTGGTTGTGTGAGCTTATTGGCACCAAACAAACACCCACTTTGCCCTCCCCACTCTACCTATAACCAAAATGAACAAGCTTCTTGCTGCACAGCTCCCAATATAGGAGGACCCTCCATGAATTGAGTATTGTTGTCACATCTTGGCTGGTGGACCATCCAATAGTCTCTTCGTTTTAAACAAGGTCCAAAAAAGAGTCTCTAATCTAATAGGTCTCTCACTATCGACCAAGCTCCAACCTTTATCCAATCGCTCCAATGTTGCGTCCCCGTGCTTGTTTTACAAGTAATTCAATGGAATGTGTTCCGATGAACTTGTTGCTCTGATGCCCCCTCGACATACATACACTCGACCAACTCGACAATCAGCTAGATCCCATCCGTTATCTGTGGAGATCCCCAGATGCCAAAGAGCCTTCTACTTCAATAGCTTCTTCCCTTTAGCTACCGACTTTAGGAACTCCCTCCCTGCTCCCCGTTTCTTGACCGTACCGACATGCAGAAATTTAAAACTAATGTAGAAAAGCATCTTGCTGCACAGCTCTTAATTTAGGATGACCCTCTAAACTTTCACTCTAATTCTCAGTAGCCCCTTACGTCTACAGTGGTAACTTGCTTTTTTTGGGATGAACAAAGTTTTAAAAAATAAAAAAATTTCATAACGTTTCGACTGATGTAATATCCAACCTTCTTCCAGTACATCTTTTCGAACTTAGGAAATATCATGTCAAATTTGGAAACTTATATGAAATTTGAAATTGCATGTAGGTTTCCAAATTGGAAAAGACCAGAGGAAACATTGTGAAAATACCAAACAAAATGAGAACAGTAGTCCAAATAATACACATCATCAATCTTTGACTAAATAAATCTGGAAAAAAAAAAAAAATTTATTTTATGAAAGAAGATATTGATGACAACTTTTCTAGTATTCATTTTTCCTTTATAAAAATAATATAATTGTCTGTATTATTTCGTTCCTGTTTTTTTTTTTTTATTTAATGGAAAATAGAATTATTTTGATAAAAAATAGTTCATTTAATTATTTTTGATAAAAAATAGTTCATTTAATCTTGTTTTTTTTTTAAAATATTTAAATGTTTTGTTTTATGAATATTTTGAATTTCAATGATGATTATTGTCATTTTTGTTTTCAGGTATTATTTTTTTCTGCAAGTAAAGAAAGACATTTATGATGGACGATTACCGATTACGTTTGAAGAAATTATTGAGTTGGCTGCTTACATTTTACAATGTGAGTATGTGCTTCCTACTATTGTAAGTTTGAATCGTCATTTTGTCACGATTTAAAATCCTCTAAAACAGGGGTGGGCAACCTCCGGCCCTCGGGCCACATCCGGCCCGCGAAGGCTTAGCATCTGGCCCGCCACCCTGCTAGGCTTTATTATTGCAATCCGGCCCGCAGACCTCCTAGTAAAACTTATATCATTTTGAAAATAAAGTACACAAGGTCTCACCTTCGCTCCCAACTCTCGGACCGCCACCTCAATGACATTCTTCTGTTGTCTACCTCAACCATCGAGCCAGACATGGAAATACTTTTTCATGGTAAACAGCACCAACAGTCTCATTGATTTGTAGAGTGTTCAATGCAATTTTTGTACAATTTATTCATGTAAATAAAATATAGTAATTCTGAGATTTCGTTTTTCACTCCGGCCTGCAATCTCCTTCCAAAAGTCTCATCTGGCCCTCACTCTGAAAAGGTTGCCCGCCCCTGCTCTAAAACATTGTTGCTTTCCTCTGCATTTCACAGACGTAGATGTTATAAAGCATCAATCGAAGAAATCTACTCATACAAATGTATCTTAGAACGTATATTTCTACCTAGTTATGTGTTCTTGAATTTCTTTTATTCTGCTAATTTTGTTCTATATGTTGTGTAGCCATTTGACTATACAATCTCATGAATTTGATATTTCGCTATATTTGGTATTGAACTCAGTAATGGAAGCTTATTTCTTCTGCACAGTGTATGACTTAGTTTCATTTCAGACCTGTCATCTTTTTGTATTTCTACCTGGCTCATATGAAAATGAGAAACATGACTATGGTCAGCTGGAGTATTCACAGCAACTTTCTGTGTCAAATCCTTGACGGCAACTGATATATTTTAAATCCTTTTTATTTTGTTTTTAATTTTAATCAAATTACTTTAAAAGGTCTTATGTTTAAAATTAAATGAAATACAATAAAAGTATAATTTTAACAAGAACTTCTGCTGATCCTAAGTTTAAAACACTCGCTCTAAAACTAACTTTGCCTTTCGTGACATTACATTTTTGAAAACATTATGTACTAAATTGACATCTCTGAGCACATATTTTCATTCCCAACATATTTCACTCTCTTCTAATGTAGCATATAAACAGATTCCTTCAAATTCTGATACTTTAGTAGAACAATGGAAACCAAGAATATGTCTGTAGTTGCCATTCTCCATTTTCAATACGGTTATCTTTTAGAGGAATGAAATGGCATGTATGTTGAGTGACAAAGAAGAGTCTGATTAAAATATTCTCATCTGCAGTTACTTTTTTTTTTTAATTAATTAATGTGAAATTGTATATAATAATCAAAATATGAATTAAATAATTTTTACATGCAATGTGAATTTATTTAATTCAATTTGTGAGCATTATGAATTATTAATTTCCTGTTAACATTTTTATTCAACTTTTAAGTTTGTTCATGAGATCTTTTTCTTTATTGGCATAAATAATTATATCTACATTTTGAAATGTTCGTAACATTTCCCTTTGAATTCCAAACATGTCTTCTTTCATTAAGTATAAATTAATCCACGTTTGGGTGTCAGCAACTGGAACATCTCCTTTATGGCAATACGAGGACAACTTTATGTATCAGCCAGTCATCTTGGTGTCCATTCTCTTGCCACTGTGTCACTTCTGGAGTGGGGACTATGCCCCTCCCCCTTCTACTCCAAAATGCAAGTTTCACTCCTCACATCCTGTACTATTTACTTGTTTTTTGGATCAACTTCGTGATAAAAGTTCTACAGTGATGAAGCGAATGTGGTAAGAGTAGGCAAACGATGTTGCTGGGAGATGTGTCTCTTCTCAACATAGTGGGTGGTCTCTGGAGAATGGTCAATAGTTGTCCAGGGCAGAAACTCAAGACAAATAGGTAGGACAACAGTGCGAAAACATTAAGTTGAAGGACAGATCTAGAAAAGATGGAATTTGTGACTGTAATACAAACAGATTCTGGCTGTTCATAACATGGCTGAATCTGTGCTTGGCCTATAGCAAATGCAAAATTTCAATTATTGAATAAACACAAAACTACCTAGATGCACCCAACTTCAAAAGACTCGCATCTCGTAGATTGTACAAAAGTGCAACCGAGATATCTAACAAGATGCTTTGACTGTTATCACAAACAGCTCTGCTACTTTTCTTCTTATGTTAACAATGTTTGCATCTTTACATTATTGAATGGTATCGTCAACTCTAAGACCATTTGATCAGTTGCCATGTTCATTTTTGGCCAGCAATAGCTGCTATGTCTTGTTTGGAGGTGAGTATTGTGAATTTGTCAGATGATGAGGATACCAGATATTTCCTCTAGGATATTAGAAGTTTTTAGTTCATTTATTCAAAATATCCTTCTGGTTCGATATTAAGGTCTATCTATAATTATTAAGGTGTATCTATAATTATTAAGGTCTATCTATAATTATTACGGTCTATCTATAATTATGAAGGTTTATCTACAATTATTAAGGTCTATCTACAATTATTAAGGTCTATCTACAATTATCAAGGTCTATCTACAATTATCAAGGTCTATCTACAATTATCAAGGTCTATCTACAATTATCAAGGTCTATCTACAATTATCAAGGTCTATCTACAATTATCAAGGTCTATCGACAATTATCAAGGTCTATCGACAATTATCATGGTCTATCTACAATTATTAAGGTCTATCTACAATTATGAAGGTCTATCTACAATTATTAAGGTCTATCTACAATTATTAAGGTCTATCTACAATTATTAAGGTTTATCTATAATTATTAAGGTTTATCTATAATTATTAAGGTTTATCTATAATTATTAAGGTCTATCTATAATTATTAAGGTCTATCTATAATTATGAAGGTCTATCTACAATTATGAAGGTTTATCTACAATTATGAAGGTTTATCTACAATTATTAAGGTCTATCTATGATTAGTAAGGTCTATCTATAATTATTGTGAATAAGTGATGGAACTTTGTGGACAGGGCAATAGGCAGATTTCAGGCAATGTCAAAAAATGCTTCTGGTTTCTCTTTGTCTTCATAGCTCGGAATTTGCCCTGCACCACATGTTTTTCATTTCTCTCAGCTTTCACCATGTCCTGGCTAAAATTTCTGCATATCTTGTTCAGTAAGTGTTCAATTTTCAGGTTTTGCTCAAAGAACCGGTCTGGGTTTTTTTTTTCCATGTTTAACTTTAAGAATGCTGAATTTCTGCAGAGTTCTCTCATTTGGCAGTAAGTTCTTCAAAAGTCTTATATTCATGAAACCTTATTGTGAAGCTTCGTGTAGAGCAGTTTTTTATCTGTCATGCATCTGTATTTATCTTTGGAGCTGGAGTGTTCCTTCACATTGTGTATCGACAAGATAGATTCTACTGGATAATGGCCAGTGTCCTCTTAAGCACACCTCATAACATGGCTATTTTGACATCCGAGATATCCCGGTTGCACTTTCGTACAATCTATGAGATGCAAGTCTTTTAAAGTTAGGTGCATCTAGGTAGTATAATCTAATTCACATATCTTTTTTAATTCTTTTACTTATGTTTTTATTTCAGCTGAACTTGGTGATTATAATCCGAAATTGCACACTGAAGGTTACGTGTCTGAATTTCGATTCATTCAACATCAAACAATTGAACATGAACAAGCAATTGCTGTGCTGCACCGGAGACTTGCGTAAGTATCATTCTAATTAGCATAACTCCTTGGACCAAGCAACAGTGGTATTATCTCTAGAGTAGGTTTATAATGTGACAAAATTTCAATTTAGCCAGGTTACTTGTGAAAAAAAGGGCTTTTCTCAATATTTTACTGTTCATATAAATGTGGAGGAGTAAGAAAGAACATATCCTTATTTTTAATTTACTCTGATTATGTTAGAATTTGTTAAAGCCCCCCTCACTGATTGGCTGTTGCCATGTCCCTTAAGAGCCTCACGGATTGGCTGTCAGGCATTGCAACCCCTTTTTAGTATAGGTGTCACGTGAGCCAGCCCTTAAAAACCCTTGTATACGGCTTCCCACCCTCTTTTTCCACGATTCTGCTCGAGTCAACAACACATCGGGTGGCCTTATCAGTGATACAGCCCACGACGGCATCACAGAGAAAGACCCCCCGCCGTTACCAGAACTCTAAAACAGATAAGTTCTAGCGAACCAAGTTTTCGCAATTCAACCAAACCCAAACCCCCAAACCTCAAACCCATCTCTCTACCATCCTCTCTATGATTTACCAATGCCTAATGAACTGTTTGAAACTGTAAATATTCGCTCCAACTTTCTCTTTCTTACTAAATGATATGAAATTACACCCTTGTGTTTTGTGTTCCTTCTTCAGACTTCCGTCCTATGTATCTTTGATGAATTTATCTGCACATGGTTACCCCATTCTCACGTGGGAGAATTAAAATTTATTTCAGGATTATTTTAATCCCAACAATTATGTTATGCATAGCAATACATTATGTGAAATTAAAATTGAATAAGCGGAAGACCTAAAAAGCTCAACGTTTCGCCCAAATGTTATATGGGCTTTGTCAAGAGCAAACGAAAGAATGCAAAAAAATGACAAAAGACGAGAAAGTCTATAAATTATAAGAAATATATATAGTGGTAAGGTTCATGTAGAGAGGGAAGATATGTAAATGTGCATAGAATCAAAAGTAAATAAATAGCAAAAAAAAAAAAAATAGTGTAACTGGAAAGAAAAGAAAAGAAAAGAATAAAGAGTAGAAAGGGGGTCCAAAGGAAGACTAATTCAAAACTCAGGGAATCAACCGGTGTCTAGATATATCTTATTTTCATGAATAATTGCTTTTGATAGGTTAGGGGAGATAAAGTAGAAGCCCATTCACTGTTTAATTTTATTTGTGGAAAAGGCTATGAGTGCAGATTCAATTAGTCGACGTGTTGATTTATTATGTATTATCTTGATTAAAGTAGATTTATCATCTATTCAATACATTATGTATAAACAGCATTCACATGCAGACCCCCCCCCCTACCTTTTTACAATGAATTATAATGGATTTGTAATTTGACTTGGATAGTACATATCTTTAAAGAATTTCCCTGTTTATGCTAAAATAAGAGACATATCTATGTTTGTCTGTAAACTACTGTTTTAATCTATTAGACCTAGGAATGCGAAATTTGGTATGAATGATGAATAAAAACTACTATAACAAATGTACGATTCAGTCAATTATTTTAAGTATATGTAATAAATAAAACTAGAATTTAAATTTCTAGTTCTATTTGTTTAAAAATAAAATATCTAAATTATTTGTTTTAAAAAATATATATGTAAAATCAAATGCAAGCTCTGTTACAAAAAATGTTGTAAACTTGAGTAAGTTTTTTTGTTTACAGATGTTTGTGTCTAGAATGTAACTGAGACTTCAGATATACTCGCCGCAATGGAAGTGTTTTCTCACTCATCCAGGTTAAATCCTGTTCATACCGCCATATACAATATACAAAAATACAAGAGACGACACAGCAATAAATATTTGTTTGCACTGAGGGAAAATGAAATGATTGGATGGATGGATGATTAGAAATATTATTTCAAGGGAGCAAATGATGTTTTAAAGATATATAAAGCTCTAATAAGACTTCATATAGAGTATTGTACTCAGACTTGTACTCTAGTGTCTAAACATGTAATAGAAATGTATTATTGAGATTGGAAGGCATAAAAAGAATAGTAACAAAACTAATAAAATAGTAAAAGATTCAAGTTACTGCGAAAGATTGGCAAAATTAGGATTAACTACTTGGTACTCATTATTATTGCTGACAGTAGTATCAAAGGTAATTGATGTCCGTCCCCTTTGATTAATGATGGAATGTTCTACATTTCACCCCTTTGATTAATGATGGAATGTTCTACATTCGTGTATATATTAAGAGTGAATATTGAATACTATTTGTGGCAGTAAGCAACGAATAGTTAAATAAAACTTATCCGTAAGTTATGTTCGGCTTCCAGTTTTTATTACAAAATGAAAAGAGTGTTTTCACAATGGAATGTGTATCATAAAACTGAATGTGGATCCTAAATTAAAGAAGGCTCAAATGTTATGAAGAATTTGACTTATTTTCTATGAAATGATATTTGGGAACTATTTGGGTTTAAACTAACTATTCACTAATCAAATGACAGAGCTGATTACCTGTTCAATGAGGATGTATGGATGTATACCAAATTGTTTTGTTGTTTGTTTTTTTTTCAATATTTTTTTAAAGATTTACTTGTTATTGGTCAATCTGATAATATATAATTTCAAAAGCCTAAATGTTTTCAAGGTCTTCGGATTTACAAATCTTTTCTCAGAATGTGATGCAAGCATTTTTCTTAGGTAAAAGGATCATTCCACAACCAGATGTGACATAGAAGACTAAACACAAAACCAAATCTTGAGTTAACTATAACAGAAGTTCACATTCTGAGATCCCTTCTTCTTTAAGACAATCTATTATTTTAAGTTTTTAGACAGGAGTTTATAAACGATGATATTAGTATTTTTTACTACTAATTTTTACAGGAGAGGACATTTTACAATGTGTGTCAAATCCAGTTTATGTAGTTTAAACTGCAGACACTCAACTATGATCCACAGACGAAAACTTAAAAAACACTTCATTAAAGTAATAATTATTATATATAAAAACCACTCCATTAAAGTAATAATTATTATTATTAAATATAAAAACCACTCCATTAAAGTAATAATTATTATTAAATATAAAAACCACTCCATTAAAGTAATAATTATTATTATTAAATATAAAAACCACTCCATTAAAGTAATAATTATTATTATATATAAAAACCACTCCATTAAAGTAATAATGATTATTAAATATAAAAACCACTCCATTAAAGTGATAATTATTATTATTAAATATAAAAACCACTTCATTAAAGTAATAATTATTATTATTATTATTATTAAATATAAAAACCACTTCATTAAAGTAATAATAATTATTATTATTATTAAAAATAAAAAACACTTCATTTATGTGATAATTATTAAATATAAAAACCACTTCATTAAAGTAATAATATTATTAAATACAAAAAATACTAATAATTTACAAATCTTGAATTCTTTTTTAAAAGTCTTGAGAATAAATGCATAAAAATCAGTTTTAGAAATCATTTTTATGCAAATGCCATCATTTAAATAATATACCTTGTAAATGCACTATTGATTATTGGTAATTAATCAGTTTAATAAAATAATCTTTTTATTTCATTTACATATTTCTGAAAATGTCTAATTTTAATAACATATTATATCCTCATTTTCCCTTTTATTTTAGTGGCCAAGTCCCTGCTGTTGCTGAGTACCGGTTTCTAGACAAGGCCAAATGGCTGGAGATGTATGGAGTTGATCTCCACCCGGTCAAGGTATATAAATATTGTGATTATTTATGAATCAAATTGAAGACAATATTTAATGAGTGTAAGTGAGCAGACTGTTTTAAGTATAGTATTTGCTGTGAGCGTCCAGTGGACAGGGGCAGGAGAGAGAGGGAAAGAAGTGTTTCCTCGTTGCTTGCCGGGGTCTCTTTGTCGACTGCTCATGATTCCCAAAGGAGCTGAAGTAGTTCTTCATCCGACAGAAGGAATCAATGCGCCCTGCAGGCTGATTGGTCAGTGTGTGACCCGCTCATTCAATGGGGACAGTTTTCGGAGGGAGAAAAAAGGTCTATGTTTATGACCGCTACAGTTATCTTGCAGATTCCTAAAGTAAATTCATATGATTCGTATAAATCAGAATGTTGACCGGCTTGATTCTGTTGTCAACATTCTTGCAAGAGGGACCACCTAATGGTTGCCAACATCCCCAAGATTCGAACTTGGCACACCCAGGTCGTCAGTCCGCATCGTTATTCATTTTTCGGAGGGAGAAAATACGTCTGTTTATGATCACTACAACTTAACTTGATGCCAACAAATAGTCCAAGGTTTATTTTACCAGGAAACAAAAGTGTTCAACTCAAACAATAGTATAAAAACATCAACATAACCATTAATTGTAAATACGTTCAAATGTTTTGTTTTGTTGTCACCATAAACCACAATGTTACCATTTATACAAGAAGTTTCTTTCAGATTAATTACTGAAACCCTTTTTATTTTATGGTGCCATTGCCTGAAATTAATATGTGCAATGATAAAAGAAGAATGAATAAGAATGCCTTTCGTAAAGGTTTTATCAGCTTAAAATATATACACGTGTTTGGCAAAGTCAATATGGCGGAATCCTTAGTTCCGGCCAAGGGGAATAACCATGACTCATTTCCTGAAGAGTTACAGTAATTTATTATAACATTTTCCCCTTCAACAATAATCAAGTATGGAATTACAGAAGTTAAATTTAGTCTGTTCTGTACTAGGTTAAAAAGTCCTTATATTTACTTGGAAATCGCCGCATTCTGGACGATCTCCGCACTGACTCACAGGGATTTTTGTTCTCAGCATCCACATCGTGGCTAGTATGGATATGTTCAGGATCAGGTAAGGGATTCTTCTCCTCCACGTCGATATTGTTTTCGTCAGGTGGCGGTTCTTTATGGGCTTCAGGGCTTGCAGTATTGTTTTCATCGTGTTCGTCTTCTTGGTTTGAGGAGTTAGGGGCCAGGTCTCGCACATTGACAGTAGTTTCTGCACCAGAGGGCAGTCGTACATGAGCATAGTAGGGGTTGATGTCTAATAAGGTAGCAGGGGTTACTGGAGGGTCGAGCTTACTAGACTTAGTATGGTTTCTGACATATACTGGGCCTGGTTTCGCCCAAGTGGGAACAGAAGTTCCGGAGGAAGATCTACGACTATATTTGAACATTCTCTCATGAGGAGTTATATTGGTGGCAGTGCACAGTAACGACCTGATTGAATGGAGAGCGTTTGGTAGTATCTCTTCCCAATGAGGCAGTTTCATGTTGCTAGAGTGTAAGGTCGTTTGGATGGCCTTCCATAAAGTTCCATTGAGCTTCTCAACTTGCCCGTTACCCTCAGGGTGATACCTACTTGTTTTAGAGGTGGCGATACCTTTGCCACGTAAGTAATCTTTGATTTCTCCTGCAAGGAAGTCAGCAGCTCGGTCAGTGTGTATCATATCGGGCATGCCAAAAATAGCAAATAGTTGGTTTAGGCAATGGATCACGGTTTTACTAGTCATATCCTTACAGGGGAAGGCAAAGGGAAAGCGAGTATATTCATCAATTATGGTGAGTAAGTATTTGTTACCACGTACAGAGGTAGGTAAAGGGCCTTTAAAGTCGATGTTTAGTCGCTGGAAAGGTAATATAGCCTGTATGAGTGTTCCTTTGTTACAACTGGCAAATTTAGGTTTCAAATACTGACAGGAGGGGCACGAGTCTGTTATGTTTTTAATTTGTTCTAAAGAAAAAGGAAGGTTTCTTGTCCGGATGAAGTGGCTGAGTCGCGTGACTCCAGGATGGCATAGTGTAGCATGCAAGTCGCGGAGGTCTTGCAAAGTGTGCGTTAATGCAGAGATGCGAGAAAACGTATCAGCAGTTGTATTTTCCGTTCCTGGGCGGTAAGTAATGCTGAATTTGAATTGTGACAGTTCGATCCGCCAACGACATATCTTATCATTTTTAATTTTTGATTTTCTCTTATTATCGAACATAAAACTGACGCTCTTTTGATCTGTAATAACTTTGAAATGTCTCCCGAGTAAGAAGTGTCGCCACTTTCGAAGAGCTTCGACAATCGCAACAGCTTCTTTTTCGACCGCGTGATGTCTAATCTCGTTCGGACTTAGTGTCCGAGAAAAGAATGCAACGGGTCTACCCTGTTGGTTCAGCGTAGCAGCAATGCAGTATTTACTGGCATCAGTTTCCACTACAAATTCTTTGTCCGGGTCAACAGTTATAAGGGTGGCATTACTTAAGTCGGTCTTCAGCGTCTGAAAAGAATTTAGAATAGACGGGGGTAGTGGAAACTCCCTGTTATGGTTCAGCGGCAGTATCTTATCAGAAAAATTTCGAATGAATTTACTATAGTAAGAGAACATACCAATTATTCGTTTTTGCGACTGTAGATTTAGAGGCGGTGGCATTTCAAGGAGTGGTTTTAGCCTCAGGTAATCAGGAGTAATTTGGTTGTTCTGGATTGTGTACCCAAGAAGTGTGATAGAAGTAGTAGAAATGATGCTCTTACTTTGGTTGAGTGTGATGTTGCATTTTTTTGCTACATTATAAAACCTTTGAAGGTTGTAATCGTGTTCTTGTTGATCCTTTCCGCATATCGTGACATTGTCTACATACACAAAAGTATCTGTTAATTTTTCTCTTTCTACAATGTCATCGATGCATCTTTGAAAGGCACTCACTCCGTTAGTGACTCCAAAAGGGATACGAGTAAATTGGTAAAGTTTTCCATTTACTTCGAATGCTGTGTATTTCCGATCGGCGTGACTAATTGGGATTTGGTGGTAAGCAGACTTCAGGTCAAGTGTTGTAAAAACGTTGTATCGAGCTATGTCATCAATCATTTTTGTAATGTTAGGCATGGGATAGGCATCCAGTTCTGTAAATCTATTTATGGTGTCGCTGTAGTCGACCACCATTCTTTTTTTTTTGATTCTCGTTAGAGGTCACTAAAACTTGGGCTCGCCAAGGAGATATAGAGGGCTCTATTATGCCTTCCCTCAGCATTCTGGCAGTTTCCTCTTTAATAAAATTGTTGTCAGTGAATGAGTGACGACGAGATTTGGTGGCAATAGGGGTCGTCCGAGTAGAAAGATGAGAGAAGAGGGGAGGAGGAGAAATTTTGATACATGGAAAACTGTTACTCTTACCCATCGCTCCAATAACAAGTTCTTCCCTGGGACCGTCGAATCTCAACGTCACAGTTTTATATTGTTTTAGAAGGTCTTTTCCGACAATCATATCCGTGAACAGGTCCTTAATTACTTCCACCGTCATGGCGTGGTGGTTTTTACCGTTTAGAGAGATGTCAACAACAGTTTCGCCGATGATTTTAGCATGATGATTCGGGTCCGCCAATGCTACGGTTTTCAGTTTGGGGATAACAAAAAGTTTCAGCTTTCTTGCTGTGTTTTTGCTAATGAACGTCCTCACGCTGCCGGAGTCTACCATAGCATTCACTACCTGCCCATTTATTTCGCATTTGGTGTAGGTGATGTCTTTGGCACCCGTTCCTAGTCAGGAGAGATTGGGTGGGGGGGAGTCCGGGTCGTACAACACAGCAGCAGGAGAGGAGGATGATCTACATACCTTAGCCCAATGGCCATTTTTTTTTACATTTTCTACACTCGGCATTACGTGCAGGACACATCGCCCGTGCATGCCGTGTGTTCCCACAGAAGAAACAAATTCCTTTTTGTAATGTATTTCCTTTTACAGCGGCTAAGGGAGTTTCTTCTGGTTGACCTACGGTAGCTGTTACGCTCGGGTGGTAATCGAAGCTGGCCGTATGCTTCTCCGCTTGTTCTAGGGATCTAGCCACTGTAAAAGTCTCTTGTAGTGTCGAGAAAGGTTTTTCAAGTAGGCGCTGACGGATAGACGAAGACGAGATGCCGCTAATGAACGCGTCCCGTATATATTGTTTTTTGTTTTCCTCGGCACTTACCGCTTGAAATTCGCAAGATTTAGCGAATACTTCCAACTGTTGCATGAACTCGTCGATGGTTTGTGTCGGTTTCTGTTTACTTGTCAGGAGTTGATGTCTGTTAAATACAATGTTTGTTGGTTTCATATAAATAGCGTCTAGCGTTTCTATGGCGCCGTTGTAATCCGTGGCGTCGCTTATGATTTCGAAAATTGTCGCCGAGACAGCATTGATCAATGCGAAAAGATTTTGCGCATTGTTTTCGATTTGGTCGTTATTTAACGTGCGTAGGTAATATTCAAATGTTAGTTTCCAATGTTTGTATATTTTTTCCGAATTCGGAGCAGTTGGTTCTGTGTTAAATCTTTCTGGCCGCAGTAATTTGTCCATTTTTTTTTTTTTTTTTTTTTTTTTTTTTTTTATCTTTTAAGCTGATAAAATTGCAATGATAAAAGAAGAATGAATAAGAATGCCTTTCGTAAAGGTTTTATCAGCTTAAAATATATACACGTGTTTGGCAAAGTCAATATGGCGGAATCCTTAGTTCCGGCCAAGGGGAATAACCATGACTCATTTCCTGAAGAGTTACAGTAATTTATTATAACAATATGTATCTTAAATTAATAAAGGCTCAAATCCTTTTGAGGAAGTTTTACTTTTGTATAAGATGGTTGTAATGACTAACGAGAACAGACATAACTTGGGAAAGCTTTATTCAGCACACAATGTCGGTACAGTATTAGTGCTACTATTTATAGTGGTTAGTAGAAGCAGGAGAGTTCTCCAAAGGGGAGATAAGTCAGAGTAAGGAAAGTTACTCGTAATTATTCATTACAATGGTATTGATTAAAACTAAATTGTAGACTTACATCTGGAGTTCTCAATACAAAGAAAATGTTTCTCTAATTGTGTAAGTTTATGGTTAGGAGATGTGAACCAGATTTGCAGACACAAATTGTTTGAATATTAATCGTTTTGCAAACTACAATTCAATAGACTCTTTTACATCAAACTAATAAATTACATGATTCAAATTATGTTTCATGTTGAACTACTTTTATTCAAGTTTTTAAAATCAACATTTTTCTATTGCTATCAAATTGGTTATATACATTATGAAAACAATCCAAGTAAATAAATTTGAAATACATATTTTCAATAATATATGCATACTATTTGGAATGGATCTTTTAAGTCAAACTACTTTGAAAACAGGATTCAATGAATGTAACATTCTGGAGTGTGGTGTGGGAGGCAAAGATGGAGAGAGAACTGCTGACCTAAACATATGAGAGAGCTGATTGATTACTATGCAAGGATGAGTTTCCAAAATTTTAAATTGAATTGAATGCTGTTAAAAAGAAAATGCTAGTTGCAAAAACTTTTTAAAAATTTATTAATAATAAAATTGGTTGGTTCATATCAACAAATTTTTCCAAAATTTTAAATTGAATTGAATGCTGTTAAAAAAAATGCTACTGGCAAAAACTTTTTTAAAATTTATTAATAATAAAATTGGTTGGTTCATATCAACAAATTTTTCCAGAATGAATCTTAAATTTTTATTTCACAGAGTTTAATTTTTTTACCAAATTTCACACTTAGAAAGTTTTAGTATTTGGCCTCGTTTGAATAGATAGATATCTTGGCTCATAAATCTCCATTTCAGTGGAGGATACTGATGTTAATAAAGATTACAAATCTGTATCTTCAAATATATTATATCAAGTTCCGTTCTCCATTGCCAATCTCTCCAATAGAAGCTCTCACCAGGGTGTTTATCATTTCTTTGAAAATCACTGAATATCAGAATTATCTTTTCTATTGGCAAAATCAAGATGTCAACCTGTTTGCCTATGTTATGTATAATTAAAGAAGTGTCAAATTGTGCTGATATAGAAATAAATTCTTTTTTTTAGATAAGTCTTAAGGAGACATTGTATTTTTTAAAAGCTAGGTTAAGAATAAATATTTCCATAAATAAATATATTTTAGACAAGGGAGATAACTAGCATATGTCATCATCATCATCATCATCATCATCATCTTCATATTCGGTATAACGTCCGTTTTATGTGCTGGCATGTGTTGGACAGCTTTAAGAAATTGACTTTCAAACTAACCTATCTCTGGCTAGGTTTTTATTTATCCCTCTTTTTTTCAAGTCTATCTTTATCACTTCTTCCCATGTTTTCCTTTTATCACTTCCTCCCATGTTTAACCTGTGAACTGAACCTGCTACCTTAACTGTTCTACATCTACTGACCCAAGAACTCTTATTCATTCTTTTAATGTGGCCATACCATAAAAGTCTCTTGTTCTGTACACATCTCCCTATGTTGTCCAGATTTAATCTTCCTCTGATGTCATCAGAACTAAGCCTGTCTTTAAGACTCACATTACACATTCATTGTATCATTCTCATATCATTTCTCTTCATGCAACGCATGTTCTAACTGCTCAGGTTTCACTTCCATACATCATCACACTGCACCCACATGTCTTATAAACTCTTCCCTTAGTAATGCTCTACTGGTTAGTAAAAGTAGAAGTTCCCTGAACTTACTCCATCCACTCTTAACTCTTGCAATCACACTAGCACCTGCTCCACCCTGTGCTCCAATAATATCACCAAGGTAACAAAACATTGCCATCCAAATATACTTTGTCCCCTTCTGATGTTTTCATCCATCTCCATTGTCTTACATTTCTTGCATATAAACTGGTTATCCTCTCGTTATAATTCCACTGCACTTCTTATAAATACCACAAAAGATTGAATTGCATCCGACTTCCTTTCCACAAACTGAGCGAGGGAATTGTCGTCTTTTTAGGAAGAAGTCTTTGCAATTAATATGATGAAGTTATGTCATTATAAAATATAGCATTTTCTTTTAATGTTGCTTACCTTATCTTAATTATAAAAAAATAATGGTTAACTATTAAGGCAACTGTTCATACTGTTTAGAAAATAACAAATTTTTGTGATGATAGATTAACTGAATGAAAATATTTCATAATTTGGATTTTGTTTTCAATAAATTTGGATATATGGTTTCAATAAATTTTGATTTTTTTTTTGTTTTCAATAATTTTGGATTTTTGTTTTCAATAATTTTGGATTTTTGTTTTCAATAATTTTGGATTTTTGTTTTCAATAATTTTGGATTTTGTTTCAATAAATTTGGATGTATGGTTTCAATAAATTTGGATTTTTTTTGTTTTCAATAATTTTGGATTTTTGTTTTCAATAATTTTGGATTTTGTTTCAATAAATTTGGATTTTTTTTGTTTTCAATAAATTTTTTTTTTTTTTTTTTTTTTTTTCAATAATTTTGGATTTTTGTTTTCAATAATTTTGGATTTTTGTTTTCAATAAATTTGGATTTTTGTTTTCATTAAATTTGGATTTTTGTTTTCATTAAATTTGAATTTTTGTTTTCATTAAATTTGAATTTTTGTTTTCAATAAATTTGGATTTTTGTTTTCAATAAATTACTCATTTATTAAAACTGTTAGGAACATTCGTATAAACATCATCACTTTGTCGAAGAAGATAGAAAAAGATGATGAAAAACAAACACTCAATATCTCACTATTGAAAGGCCCAATTGTAATTCGTCTGTTAACTTTACTCTTCGTAATATTCTTCTACTCTACAAGATCAATATTTAACTAAAGTATTACAACAGATTATTTGTACATTTCTATAATTTGGAAGATTTATTTCTTGCTGTTGAAATAAACTCAATAAATGCTGGGTAAACATTTCTGCCAGCAACCATTTTGCTATCAATTAAGAAAGTCTATACTCATATTTATTCTGTTTGAATTTCAAGTAAAGAAAGAAATTTCAACATATCTCACGATTTGGCTATATTCTGTATGAGTCGTTCTCTCGGGTAGATGAAGTCGGATAAAACCCAAACAGTAATTCTCAAATGTATGAAATGTGGATTTTAGTCTGGGAAATAATTTGGAAAACATTGAGGGTATAAGTAAAATTATGAAAAATCCTGAGACAGGCATTAAGAAAGGTGGTGAGCTAGGATGAAGAGAACCACTTGTAGATAACTTGTAGATAACTGCATAATTAAATAACAATTAAAAATCAATGTTAAATTTTGGATACGTTGAATCCAAAAAGGAGGAATCCCTTAATAGACTTCACGAATGGCCTATGCTGGAAATCTTATTTCTTTGATCAATCATAACTCAAAAACCAATAAACCAAATTAGTTAAAACTGTTTATTTGATAGGTTCTATAAGTGTGTAGAATTTCAGCATCATTAGTCAAGGCAACCCAGAGATCCAGAAAGTTCAATCATGAAATCATGTTATCTGTGCGTACATACGTATGTGCCACCCTGTATCTCATCAACTATTTGATGGATTCAGCTGATTTTTGGCAGAGATAGAGGTTCTAGGGTCTAGTTGATGGCATTTTAATTTCAGTTTACAATATACCTTAGTTTTCCAGAAAATTCCAAAAAACCTTATGAGAAGGCATTGTATTGAGGCATAGCCTTTACAAAAGTAGTGACATTCCATGAAAAATGCCAGTATACTGAAATCATATGCCCTTAATAGGGTTAAGATGAAAATTCATATACACTAAATGTACAAAAGCAAGGAAATTCCCAAATGTTTACACTTTTATTGTCATTAAGGGTATGACTACATATCAACCAAACCATTTCATTATCACATCACTACAGTATAAATCTCTATGCATGAGTGGATGAAGTGTGTGAGGTGCGCTGAAGAAAAATTCCTACCAGTAAAATACATAGCCCTGTTGAGCTTGCATACCCTTAATGACAAAAAGGAGGAATATTACCTGCATTTAGAAAAGTATGTGAGATTTTCTTGTTTTCTTCTACTCAATAAAATTATGTCAGCCGGATTTTTCAAGTTATACCTAAATAGCAATATATCTGTCAAATCAATATTTATTCTCACTACTCAGTCTTTTTTCGAACATCATCACTTTATGTCATTTGCCAGAAAAAAATGTATATCTGATCGATAACTGATCGTAACTGCTTCTCTCGTTGAAATCATTCTTTTTTTAATTCATTTATTTCATTGCCTTTTTAGAGTTTTTGAAAAAGATATCTATTTATGTCAATTTGTCTTTTTTTAAATATTTAGAATTCTTAATTTGGACTAGAAAAATTAAAGATCAGTGTTAAAAGGCAACCAGTCTCATTGTGAAATAGAATTTTGATCTCTTTTATTTTCAGGGTGAAGGTAATATGGAATACATGCTTGGAATAACACCAACAGGAATCGTATTACACAAAAATAAGAATAAAGTTGGCAATTATTTCTGGTAAGTAACACTTGAAGTTGTCTGAAGCAACGGCAGACACTGGAGAATCTTTGGACTTGTGTAAATGTCTTAAATGAAGAATATATTTTCTTGTATTGAATTGAAAGTGGGTTTGCATTTCTAATTATCAATTATATTCTCTTCAAAGTTAATGATTTCATCACATTTCCTTATTTTAGTTTAAAAGCTAAAGTACCTGTCTCTGCTGCCAGTGAGATTATAATTACAATTTTAAAGATTGCAGTTATAAAATTATGGTCTATTTTCTTTTGTGCTAACATGTTCTCACCCGTGGAGTGATTTATACTTTGTTCGATAAGAACACCTATTGTGTGGAAGTCACATCCGGCCAAACCTTTTTCCACTTTTTTTGAACAGCCAGTAAAAAGACGTCAAGTGCCAAGACGTCATATTTCCTTTCTCGACCTTAGCCACGACCAGGCTACGTGAGATGAGAGATTCAATGTCTATTGACTCAAGATATTTTTGTATCCTTATCTACGTAACTCTTCCCAGACCATGTCTGTTGTATTCATGAAATTGTATGAATAAAATTGATTTAAATTGTAGATGAACAAGTTTGTCTTTTTAACCATACTATGGTAACCCGTTTTTCTTCATAGTCTGCAAGGTCAGAAGTATGAATATACAGGGTGATTCATAAGTCACTTAGTTATTTATTTTTGAAATTCTAAAGTTAAAAAATACGGTAATACAAAACAGAAAGTTTATTCAACAAATTCATTTATGGGAGTTTAAAATTACAGCAAATTTTCAAAATTTCCACCTTCGTTCTGCATGCATAGCTCCATTCTTTTTTGCAAGGAATTTACGACTCTTTGTAGCATATTTGATTGATTAATTTTAACAAACTCGGCAGTGATTTTTGATTTGAGGTCGTCATTGCCTTTCAACAAGTGTGGGAGATTCATCAAATTTGGCCATATGAATAACAATAAAAATTCGCTCTTCAATTGTAAATGACATACTGCCTGGAAAAAAAAGCACATATGATGATTTACACAAATTTAAATAAATAAATTAAATAAAAATAAATATATATAGAAACAAATATATAAACGAACAAATTTAAAATAACAAATAGCAGTGATTAGAGAGTAAGATAACAATTATCAAAAGTTCATAGTATGTTTGTACTTCATATGGTAATCATTTTAAATAGCTAAGTGACTTATGAATCACCCTGTATATTCAGAAACCCTTTACTTCATACAACACTCTTCTCTTCTTCATCCTTCCCGAAGGAACCTTTAAACAAATACATCCCGAAATATGTTGTTATATATCTTTACTAGTGTTCCAATATTGTCAAAAATGTGGCAAACACTATCAAAGGCCTTTAATATGTCGAGAGCGATTGCCCTTGAAACAAAGCCCTTATCAAGCAATTCACTGATGTGATATTACAGTCAACATAGTAGCAGTTGATCTTGCAGGACGAAATCCATATTGCCTGTCACTAAGTAGATTACTTTTCAAAAATGACGACATGTCTTTCTTTCCAACCTATCTGCAACTTTTATAATTTAATTCACTTAGAAAAAAAGTTAGGCCTACTGTCTTGTTTACATAACAAACAATACTAATACATGGATATATAGTGAATTACCTCCCTTGGTGTTACATGCGAAAGAATAGCTATTTATAAATATAGATATCTGTTGATTTCTTGATAAAAGTTGTTAGCGAGTGGAAAGAACAACTAAGACATTAGTATGAGGAAGAAAGAAAGGTTTATTGCAATGAAGAGTACACTAATGGAGAGACAGACATTAGTAAAATATTACTAATTTCAGAAGCAAGATGCTCGTCAAAGTCGTGCTCACTCTATATATGGTAAGCTCATAGGAAAAAGGGGGTATAAGATATTCTATTGCAACAATATTGAAACAGAAAAATTACAAAGTTTTTTTCATAGTTGCTTAAAGGAGAAATGCTTTCCATCTGTTTGGAAAACTTTGTTGGTTTTCCCAGTATTTAAAAATACTGATGATCAGTCTTCTGCATCTTAGTACAGACTCATCAGTCTCCTGTGAATTATGAGTAAATTGTTTTCAATCTGTAATAAATTAAGTTGTCAACCACCTCAGAAAAATAATCTACTTAGTGACAGGCAATATGGATTTCGTCCTGCAAGATTAACTGCTACTATGTTGACTGTAATATCACATAGGATCAGTGAATTGCTTGGGCTTTGTTTCAAGGGCAATCGCTTTCGATTTATTAAAGGCCTTTGATAGTGTTTGCCACAAAGAGCTGCTCACAAACTGGCTAGCTATGGAATATCTGGAAATCCTTTCTCTTCCCGATCTTCATTAATCATCTTTCAAATCAGATCCTGAGATCATTTGTTGATCTCAGATAGTACAACCGTCTACGGCAGCACTTCGAAAGCATTTGTGGTGAAAGTTCGGGGCGGATTCAAGTGAGAAGTAATTTGTCAACAGTTCTCCTAAGAGATACACTTTGAATTTTGAGAATACATCAATTATTTCTTTTTTCGTTTCCTTTCCCAAAGTGTCAAATCTGTCTCAAACACCCTGTAGATAGATATATACTCTGCAAACTTATTTGGTACTTGGTCTTTTAGCTAAGATCAAAGTGTAGTATCTGTTCCGATGGATACTGCACCCCATAGACTGGTATTGTCTTGGCCTTCGGGGCTTGATTTACGCCGGTCTATGGGTCTGTCCTGTGCAGTTCTAGGAGGTCCACCCTCCCAGGTTTCGCCTCCCCTCTTTGGGGAGGAGTAAGTTTATTGCTTACTGCCTGAGGCGCCCCTACCGGGGAATGCCGACGGGGCTGCCCAGGCAATTTTTAATGGCCAGAATGCTCACCTCTCGGGCGCTGGCTTTTCAAACCCCACTTTCCCGACCCGACCTTGGGTCACATCTTACTTGTGGGAGTAAGATAAAACTGGCCTTGTGCCTAACTCTAGGAGAGGAGTAAATAAATACTCTGCAAACTTCAGCTGAAATTGTCTAGTAATCGCTTTCACTTGTAATATCTAGTTGTGGGTTTGAATTGAAAGAGGGGGAAAAACTGCCATGCTTATTGCTTAAGTACTTTTATTAGTTTGTAGAAATGGCATTTTTATGGCAATTAATAGATGAATAGAAAATATGACTTTAAAAAATCTTTTACTCAAGAAAAATTGTATTACTCGAATGTTGACTGGATGGTAAAATAAAACAAATTAACATTGAGTGGTGTTTCTTGGTTTCATGAGACACATAGAGAAGTAAAAAAAAAAAACGTTAATCTCATGATAAAAACACTACACACTGCAGGGGGAAAACAATCTCTATTTTCCTACTGTTTTAAAGAAGACTATGGTCTTAACACAAAATACGAATTAAAAAAAAAAAAAACCAAGATAATAAATGAACTAATATTTTCATTTTGATGTTATATACGATGTCAACATGATTTTTTAATAAATTTCTTTCTGTATTTTTGTATTCTCCAGGCCAAGAATAACAAAAGTCCGGTTCAAAGACAGAATATTCTCAATAAAAGTAAAAGATAGAAATGTAAGTTTTTTTTTTTTTGTTTCATTCAATAAAATATTAAAAATAATGATTATTCCCTCCAATTTTTTGTACATTCTTCCAACTTGTTAGATCATTCTCATAACTTTAATCTAAATTTCATTTTTAATTATTTCATGTTATTCTTTCAACTTGTTAGATCATTCTCATAACTTTAATCTAAATTTCATTTTTAATTATTTCATGTTATTCTTTCAACTTGTTAGATCATTCTCATAACTTTAATCTAAATTTCATTTTTAATTATTTCATGTTATTCTTTCATGTTATTCTTTCAACTTGTTAGATCATTCTCATAACTTTAATCTAAATTTCATTTTTAATTATTTCATGTTATTCTTTCAACTTGTTAGATCATTCTCATAACTTTAATCTAAATTTCATTTTTAATTATTTCATGTTATTCTTTCATGTTATTCTTTCAACTTGTTAGATCATTCTCATAACTTTAATCTAAATTTCATTTTTAATTATTTCATGTTATTCTTTCAACTTGTTAGATCATTCTCATAACTTTAATCTAAATTTCATTTTTAATTATTTCATGTTATTCTTTCAACTTGTTAGATCATTCTCATAACTTTAATCTAAATTTCATTTTTAATTATTTCATGTTATTCTTTCAACTTGTTAGATCATTCTCATAACTTTAATCTAAATTTCATTTTTAATTATTTCATGTTATTCTTTCAACTTGTTAGATCATTCTCATAACTTTAATCTAAATTTCATTTTTAATTATTTCATGTTATTCTTTCAACTTGTTAGATCATTCTCATAACTTTAATCTAAATTTCATTTTTAATTATTTCATGTTATTCTTTCAACTTGTTAGATCATTCTCATAACTTTAATCTAAATTTCATTTTTAATTATTTCATGTTATTCTTTCAACTTGTTAGATCATTCTCATAACTTTAATCTAAATTTCATTTTTAATTATTTCATGTTATTCTTTCAACTTGTTAGATCATTCTCATAACTTTAATCTAAATTTCATTTTTAATTATTTCATGTTATAAAAGTTCAATAAAATATACATATACATACATACATACATACATACATACATACATACATACATACAATCTTCAAGTAAAAGGCTAGACCTGTAATATCGGCTCCATGCCTGGTCTTTGTCTTTGCAAAAATATAAAAATCTGTTCATATTTGTTCTGTCATAAATATAATTTGTCTATTTTCCTGCCTCTTTTGTGGCTCGAATATTATGTCAATATTTGTATACCGTAACTGAATCTGATATACAATCTGTATTTTCTCAGTAAAATGTAACAATTATTCAATGCTTTTAGGAGAAAATTATGTTTGATTATATTTCAAGCCAAAGGTAATAGTTTTTTTTTACTATATATAAGTTTTCTAATAATTTAATTAACTATTCGTAGGTATGTAATCTTTATCAAAAAAAAAATTAAGCTACAATTAAAACGCTTTTATTCACTCTATGAAATGGTGAAAAAAAACTGTTTTTAAAGTTTTTGTAAATAAAAAAAAACATGTCTCATGGTTGTTCTCATTTGTTTTGTTTTTTGTTTTATAATCTAAATAATTGTTATGGTGCCGTACCTGTACGAAGAACAAATGAACTCGTCCATCCATAATAAAATGCGAGAAGCATTCCAACTTACAGACTTCTTCCAGCTCAGTTCTATACTGGCAGTCCAGAATACCACTTCTTGAATATACATTCTTTTTCTTCAATAATATATTATTTTTCCTGTAACCCTGTGTGTCTGTGTCTTTATTTCGGCCTCTAACAAGGTCACAACAATAATAAACTATAGAGTGTATAGTTCAGAAAAGAATCAATTATTAACAAATACCGCTGGGAAAAGCATCAATCTGCATTTTCTAACTAGTAAAAACCTGTTCAATTTCCTTTCCAATGAAATAAATAACATTTCAAATTGATGTTTTAATGCTTTCATTTGTCTGAACAGTTTCGGCTTCATCATTAGACATTTGCAAAAATCTATTATTAATGGAGATTTGGTATCTGTCTGAAGCCGAGGCTATACTATTACTTCTATTAATGTACAATTAAACTATCTTTCAATGCTCAATTTACAGGGGTGGTGTAGTATCAGTTTGTTTTCATGAGACCCCCCTCCCAGACACTACCCTCTCCTCTAAGGGTAGTGTAGTATATATTCCTTCGTCATGAGATCATCATCCCTGGAATTGCTTCCTCGTTTTGAGGGGTGTGTAGTATCTTTGTTGTTACCATGCTACTACCCTCTCGGGTATTACGTCCTCCTATTTTTTGTTTGTTTTGTTTTATTAAAAAAATTAAGCTACAATTAAAACGCTTTTATTCACTCTATGAAATGGTGAAAAAAAACTGTTTTTAAAATTTTTGTAAATAGAAAAAAAACATGTCTCATGGTTGTTCTCATTTGTTTTGTTTTTTGTTTTATAATCTAAATAATTGTTATGGTGCCGTACCTGTACGAAGAACAAATGGACTCGTCCATCCATAATAAAATGCGAGAAGCATTCCAACTTACAGACTTCTTCCACCCCAGTTCTATACTGGCAGTCCAGAATACCACTTCTTGTATATATATATTCTTTTTCTTCAATAATATATCTTTGTTCCTGTAACCCCGTGTTTCTGTGTCTTTATTTCGGCCCCTAACAGGGTTATAACAGCAATAAACTATAATTTTTCTGTCTGTTTTGTTCTTTTAGAATGACGAACACTGGTATGCTTTTGAATCTGGCAATAAAGTTGCATGTAAACATTTATGGAAATGTTGTGCTGAGCACCATGCTTTCTTCAGGTAAAATGGTGATAAAAATCTGTTTGTTTCCGATTTCATTTTGTTATAATAAAAGCTTTCAAAAAGTTAATAATTAATCCATGTCTCCTTATTAAAGCTAAACTATATAATCAATAGAATTTTGAAATATAGAAAGTTTTTTTTTAATATCTTCTTACACTGTAAAATTATTGGCAAAACGTATTAAAAAAAATAAATATACTAAATTTCAATTAGATTATTTGCTTTCTAAAAGAGTATTTATTTACTCCTCTCCAGGAGTTAGGCACAAGGCCAGTTTTATCTTACTCCCACAAGTAAGATGTGACCCAAGGTCGGGTCGGGAAAGTGGGGTTTAAAAAGTCAGCGCCCGAGAGGTGAGCACTCTGGCCATAAAAAAATTGCCTGGGCAGTCCCGTCGGCATTCCCCGGTAGGGGCGCCTCAGGCAGTAAGCAATAAACTTACTCCTCCCCAAAGAGGGGAGGCGAAGCCTTGACTTCCTAGAACTGCACAGGACAGACCCATAGACAGGCGTAAATCAAGCCCCAAAGGCAAAGACAATACCAGTCTATGGGGTGCAGTATCCATCGGAACAGATACTACACTTTGATCTTAGCCAAAAGGCTTTCTAAAAGAGTAAGATAATGTTGAAACACATTCAATAGTTAAAAATAGCACGAGTGTAGAAACTTTTAAGAATAAACTGGATGAATCTAGAAATAATAGTAAAAAAGGAGCATTTTTGATATCTGATTAAATATTTGAGAGAATTTGATTTGCATAGTAATATTGTGCTTTGTAATTGTAAATGTCTCTCTCTCTCTCTCTCTCTCTCTCTCTCTCTCTCTCTCTCTTATATATATATATATATATATATATATATATATTCCATGAAAAATGCCAGTATACTGAAATCATATGCCCTTAATAGGGTTAAGATGAAAATCCATATACACTAAATGTACAAAAGCAAGGAAATTCCCAAATGTTTACACTGTTATTGTCATTAAGGTTATGCAAGCACAACAGGGCTATGTATTTTACTGGTATGAATTTTTCTTCAGCGCACCTCACACACTTCATCCACTTATGCATAGAGATTTATACTGTAGTGATGTGATAATGAAATGGTTTGGTTGATATGTAGTCATACCCTTAATGACAATAAAAGTGTAAAAATTTGGGAATTTCCTTGCTTTTGTACATTTAGTGTATATGAATTTTTATCTTAACCCTATTAAGGGCATATGATTTCAGTATACTGGCATTTTTCATGGAATGTCACTACTTTTGTAAAGGCTATGCCTCAATACAATGCCTTCTCATAAGTTTTTTTTGAATTTTCTGGAAAACTAAGATATATGGTAAACTGAAATTAAAATGCCATCAACTATACCCTAGAACCTCTATCTCTGCCAAAAATCAGCTGAATCCATCAAATAGTTGATGAGATACAGGGTGGCACATACGTACGTACGTACACACAGATAACATGATTTCATGATTGAACTTTCTGGATCTCTGGGTTGCCTTGACTAATGATGCTGAAATTCTACACACTTATAGAACCTATAAAATAAAAATTTTGTGCAAAGTTTTAACTAATTTGGTTTATTGGTTTTTGAGTTATGATTGATCAAAGAAATGAGATTTCTAGCATAGGCCATTCGTAACGTCTATTAAGGGATACAGCGCTCTCGCACCTCCCTTGATATAAAGTAAACAAGATTTTGTTACATTCAAAAGGCCAAGATTTTATTTATCACACATAACATTTTCAAAACAGTCGATCGTTGATACAATTTTTTTTACAAATGGTTTCGTTCATGGGAGGACCAACCAACATTAGTATGTCAATATTGGATCTATCTTCCTTGAACACTTCACAAAGGACAAATAGTTCTCGGTTTGAAAAATTATACATTGTAATTTGACAAAAAACAAAAGTTCCTAACCCCCAAATATGCTCACTGTAGATTTCCCATATTATTCCTATCAACGCGGCATGCAGCCATCTTCAAAATCTTGGCCTTTATATGTAACAAAATCTTGTTTACTTATATATGCTCTGTTGTTGCAAGTTGACAATTATCGAGCTTTCAATTAGAAGAGGTAGTATACATAAAGTATAGAAAGTATATGCTAAAACATATATTTTTCATACTTATATATATATGTATATATTTATATTTAAAATTTTAGTATTTAAAATATAAATTTTATAACATAAATCAATTGTAATAGCTCAATAATGCTCTGTTAGAAGAATATTTTAATTTAATTTAAATCATATCAAATGTAGGGAAGCACAGATTCACATCATTTCACTAAAAATCTGTTTTTTATTACTAGCATACAATTGTTTCGGTTTACCATTAAGATATTTATAAAATGTTCTTGTATCCAATACATTTATTGGATACAGGAACATTTTATAAATATCTTTGTGGTAGGCAGAAACAATTGTATGCTAGTAATAAAAACAGATTTTTAGTGAAATTGTGTGAATCTGTGCTTCCTTACATTTGATATGGTTTAAATTAAATTATATATATATATATAATATTACGATAAATATTATTAAATTCTTATTCACAGACACACGTGTTTCATCCTTTTTACCGGGAATCATCAGTGTGGAGGGTGATTGCTCTGCCGATCACACAATTTGAAACAATCAAACCCAAGTCAATATTTTAACTTTTGTCTGAATTCTTAGGGCAATGCAGCTACCAAGCCAATCACGTTGAAAGAAGAGAATTAAGATATAGTTATGTCTAAGTAAGGGGACACATATAGAAGACTGTCAGCAAAAGTGTTATATATATATATATATATATATATATATATATATATTCATAATTTATTTTATTGTTTTATTACTGCAATTATGATGGAAAGACATATTTTTCTGTTTATAGTTAAAAGTGTGAAAAGTAACAGTTGAGATTTAAACCGGAGGAGATTTAAAGAGATATAAAAAAATATAAAAAATTAAAAAAATAAAAATAAAAAAGTGAAAAAAATAAAAATAAAAAAATATATTTCTATATAATTCCTGTGAGTCAATATTATGAGTTTCGTATATTTGGCCGTTACACGGGAATTATATAGAAATATATTTTTTTATTTTTATTTTTTTCACTTTTTTATTTTTCATATTTTATATATATGTTCCCAGTATTCTTCTTCCTCTGAACTATTGTCAATCTTCTTTCTTTGCTAAAAACAAAACAAAACTCATTGTCACGTTCCTTTCCTTGGGTTTTATACTCTCTCTCCCCCTTTCCTGTCATTCGTCACTTCTCCAAGCTACTTCCACCTATCTTAATAGAATTTGCTCAACTGTAAATATTTTGAAGGTGTTTATTTTCTTTCATTTTTTACTTTGTACAAACAAAATATGAAGAGTGTTTTTCCATGAAAATATTACACTTGAAGAAATCTACAGAAGGGATTGAAACAATTTGTTCAACTATGCCAATAACATTAAGAACTAGAATGGCACTTGGAAGAGAGCATATCTACACCAAGGTCCAATAGATCCCTTTCATAGAATAAAAAATCCATAATTATAAAGAGTAGTAAATTGTCTCCTAGGATCTTATTTCATCTGAAATTCATATGAAGAGTATGAATAGAATTTAAGTGAAATTAAATGCTAGTCAAATTTGATATCTGATCAAAGCTTTCTAATGTATATGAAAGCTTTAGAAAATAAAGAAATTATTTTCTAAAGCTTTCTAATGTATATGAAAGCTTTAGAAAATAAAGAAATTATTTTGTTTACATGAAATATTCCATAATTAAGCGAATTCGATCGCGACATCGTTTTCAACATTTTCAAATTAATTTAAATTTTCTTCTAAGTAATTTATATGGCTTTTCTTACAATTGAAACTACTAACCCGATTTCAATCAGAACTTAAATGGGTTCTATCCTAGTAAACTAATATGGCAGGCTTTAAATTATTACAATCCCATATTTTATACTATTCATTATAAGAAAACTTATGACGAACATGATTATATCCATGATAGCAATTTTACACATAATTATCGTGACCATTATGATAAAATTTGTAAAATGATGCACTTACTCATTGCTATCGAAATTCCGAACGAGTCAGATAGGAAACATAAATCGTTTTTAAAACTTTTAAATCAAAACTTTACCACCTGAAGATTTCAAAACCGTCATCTGCATAATAATAATTAGCACAAACAGGATCATTAATTAAATGGTGATTAACCTTACAGAATACGATTATTAGATTTAAATTTGAAAGTTTCATTTTATTTGTGTTAAAATATGTATGTAACCATTTACTTTGTTGTCGTCCTATTCTAAACAATCTGTTTAAAAAGCCTTTGTGAATATATCTGAAACATCAGGAAGTTCTATCGGATATCCTATTAATTTGGTAGGCCGAGATCAGGTTCAAAGCATTCACTCGAATAATGGCAATGGAGAGGTGCTCGTAGAGCCAAGTCAATCCATGATGGAACCCTGTGTGGCATGTCATTGATAAAGCCAAGCAGTTGAGGAAGTCCTGCATGATGGAACCACTGCAATCGGTTGAAATATTGAAATTTGCCATTGAGAGTCAAAACGGTTGTGTACACATGAGAGAATGTGCAGCTCAGTTCACTTAATCTATGTTAATTTTTTTGTCACAAAAATGTAAAAACGTAAAAGCAATGTATAAATTATTTCTTTTACAAAATTATTGTCATCCTTACTTCACTCAGTAGATCACATGATATGAAAAATATAATAGAAACAGATTAAAAGATAAATAATAATTTGTAAATTTTTGCTTCATGGAATAAAAAAAAATGTTTTTCTAGAAATTAATGAATAAGATTTTCTTTGTTTTTTTTTTCTCATAGAAATAAATTGATTTGGTTATTTGCTTAGCGCGTAAATTACGAAATGGATTGACACTGATTTGACTACTACTATTGTTACTGCTATATTTTGGCTTTCCATAAAGAAAGTGCAATGCCATTTTCTTTCTGTTCTCAGTGCCCGGACAGAAAGGATGATGAAGGAAAACCAACACAGCCGCGACCAGCCAGAGGTCAACCGAGTTGCCAGTAAAAAGCATCAAAGACGATCACATTCCGATCCTAAAATTAGTGGTAAGTTCATTTTCAATGGCTCTTTGGAATGAATGACAAAATGGAAGACAAAAATTATAAAAATGCTACTTAAACTAAAATAAATGTTCTAAGTAAAAAAATTAGTAAATAATTGAAAGGAAAACAAAATTATGTAAGAGTATGGTAGTGCAAAAAATGTCTGTCGTGACATGGCAGTCCGATTCTTGAATGACACTTTTGTCCAAAGTCATACATACACAACTGGAGTGTAAAACACAAAATTAATTCTGCTGTTTTTGCATCCAGTGGTGTATGCTTGTCCTCAACGTTCTTGACATTTTCTCGGACAGTATGTGACCAGTTGCTGCAATCATCTGGAAATTATTTCCTGCTTTTGGTTCGGTATCTATGAGTGTCTAGCCATGCTTGAAGACTTCATTAGAGCATAGTACTAGGGGTGGGACATAATGGGTGAAAATTTCAGATTCATGTGAGTAGTATTTTTTTGTGTGCATTTATACATAAATAACACTAAACAATCAAACATTATGAATATTTTGCAAAATTCAGAAGGTGCAGGCCACTAGTTTTTGGCTATTTTACATTCATGAAAACCCTTTTAGAGCCTGAAAATGGTCCTAAATTAAAGTACTATACCAGATTTAACCATCTATATCCATTCATAGCTTTTGAGGATGTTTCAGGACCTGCAATGTCGCATGAAACCACTTTTTCACCAAAAAATGATGGATTTTGAGTCCCGTGGAGCCCTAACAGCTATTTTTGGCCTGCACCTTCTGAATTTTGCAAAATTTTCAAAATGTTTGATTGTTTAGTGTTATTTATGTATAAATGAATCTGAAATTTTCACCCATTACGTCCCACCCCTAATAGTACTGGATGGCCTAGTTGTTAGTTCACCATAAAATACATTGACATGTGGCGATCTTTTATTTGGTGAACATTGCCAATTATCACAGTCAAGTTCTTTGTTGAGAAAAATTGCAAGTCATTGTAAAGCCAAGATAATTGAAATAATCAGTGAATTTTATTACTGTCTTGTTATTTATGCTGATTGGCAATGATGCAAGAAAGTCTTTACGCAAGATATTAGTTTTCTTTAAACTTTAATGACTAATTTAAAGTAGGAGAAAACTGGATGATTAATTATTGAATGTCTTTCTCAGTGTAAAATTTCAAAGCAACATCAACAAATAACAGTTCTTGATAAAAACTGAGTGTATCTTAACCTTTGTACAGACTATGGTAAACAGGATTCCATCGGTTCTAGTGGACACTTGGTAAAGATAATCTGAAGACTAAGGAGAAGATATGAAGCATACCTATTTTATGTTACTTGTATAGTAAACGTTTCTGAGGCAATCCTACAAAAGGGTACTAAATTACCACAATTTTAGCCGAGTCATCTAGTATATAATGCTATAACCCCTAAACGTTTCTGAGATAGTCCCATGATATAACAGCAAGAGATTACACTAATAAGTATGAAAGGAAGTTATAATACTGAGTATATTTGTGGGACAACCAATCGTCTTCAGCAGCTGACAATCCTACAAAAGGGTACTAAATTACCACAATGTTAGCCGAGTCATCTAGTATATGATACGATAACTCCTATGTCTGTGATTCTTAGAATGTATACCAATATTATTTGAAGCAGTTGGAAACCCATTCTTGAGCAAAGAGTGGCATGGTCACCAAAACTAAAGTTTTGGAAGAAAGAAGTGTCGTGACCTTGAAGGGCCTATAATAATTAAGACAACACGGTGGTATATTTACAAGAGTGTATTTACAGAAGTACAGAATAGTATGTTACAGAAAGTCTGCGCCTGATACCGTGGCTATGACTGCCACCAATGACTGCCATAATACTTTGTCATAACTCTATATATAGTGTGTGGAAGAGTCCATCTATTCCTGAAATAGAGTAGATCAACATCACACCATAACACCCCCTCCCTTTTTTAGCCTTGCTCTATATGGAGTCAATACCTTTTTCTCTTTAGGTTTACTTCAATGAAGTTTGTATTATTGTTTCCTTTTTGATGTTCGCTTTTCAGATACTATTTGTGGGATCGGTACTTCAAACATATCAAACACGACATCCATTGATTCGTTCTCTGGAGTATTGTTCTCTACAGCATCCAAATATCTTTTTTTGTTATTTCATTCAATTGCTTTTTGTAGGTAAATTTGGGTCCCTTCACCATGTAAAGTCCGAATTCCTTGTTGCCAGTGTTGTGCGACATACGTTCGAATTATGTTGGTCCAATTAAGTTTGAATACCCCGTCGCCAGTTTTGTGGGACATAGGTTTTGAATCCTCGTCGCCAGTGTTATGACTTTGGAGGGCCGATAATTAAGACAACATGGTGGTATATTACCAAGAGTGTATTTACAGAAATACAGAATAGTATTTTACAGAAAGTCTGCGTCCGATTCTGTGGCTATGACTACCACCAATGACTGCCATGATACTTTGTCGTAACTCTATATATAGTGTCTGGAAGAGTCCGTCTATTCCCGAAATAGAGTAGATCAACATCACACCATAACAAGAAGCAAGTGTCATTTTTTGTTGGGAGCATGATCATAGAACATGTTATCAGAATGAAGGATGACTACATTCCAAAACAACTGATCCTTGAAGAAATGTCTCACTGATATAGGAACATTTCTGAACTCTTGAAATGCTTCAATAGTGTGATATTAAACCTTCTGAACTTATTCACACAGAGCAAGACACACAACTACATTATGATCTCCAAAAGAATAGCATCAACATGTCTACAGATTCAAAATTGGCCTGTAAAGCCTTTCCTGTGCCCATAGATAACAGCTACGTCTTTGCTGAAATCAAGAGTCAAATGGTATTTGTTGAAATGAAGAGTCAAACCACTAGTTTACAACATGATGTATTGTCTATGGTATTTGTTGAAATTAAGAGTCAAACCACTAGTTTACAACATGATGTATTGTCTATGGTATTTGTTGAAATCAAAAGTAAAACCACTAGTTTACAACATGATGTATTGTCTATGCTATTTGTTGAAATCAAGAGTCAAACCACTAGTTTACAACATGATGTATTGTCTATGGTATTTGTTGAAATCAAGAGTCAAACCACTAGTTTACAACATGATGTATTGTCTATGGTATTTGTTGAAATCAAGAGTCAAATCACTAGTTTACAACATGATGTATTGTCTATGGTATTTGTTGAAATCAAGAGTCAAACCACTAGTTTACAACATGATGTATTGTCTATGGTATTTGTTGAAATCAAGAGTCAAATCACTAGTTTACAACATGATGTATTGTCTATGGTATTTGTTGAAATCAAGAGTCAAACCACTAGTTTACAACATGATGTATTGTCTATGGTATTTGTTGAAATCAAGAGTCAACCCACTAGTTTACAACATGATGTATTGTCTATGGTATTTGTTGAAATCAAGAGTCAAACCACTAGTTTACAACATGATATATTGTCTATGGTATTTGTTGAAATCAAGAGTCAACCCACTAGTTTACAACATGATGTATTGTCTATGGTATTTGTTGAAATCAAGAGTCAACCCACTAGTTTACAACATGATGTATTGTCTATGGTATTTGTTGGAATCAAGAGTCAAACCACTAGTTTACAACATGATGTATTGTCTATGGTATTTGTTGAAATCAAGAGTAAAACCACTAGTTTACAACATGATGTATTGTCTATGGTATTTGTTGAAATGAAGAGTCAAACCACTAGTTTACAACATGATGTATTGTCTATGGTATTTGTTGAAATCAAGAGTAAAACCACTAGTTTACAACATGATGTATTGTCTATGGTATTTGTTGAAATCAAGAGTCAACCCACTAGTTTACAACATGATGTATTGTCTATGGTATTTGTTGGAATCAAGAGTCAAACCACTAGTTTACAACATGATGTATTGTCTATGGTATTTGTTGAAATCAAGAGTAAAACCACTAGTTTACAACATGATGTATTGTCTATGGTATTTGTTGAAATGAAGAGTCAAACCACTAGTTTACAACATGATGTATTGTCTATGGTATTTGTTGAAATCAAGAGTAAAACCACTAGTTTACAACATGATGTATTGTCTATGGTATTTGTTGAAATCAAGAGTAAAACCACTAGTTTACAACATGATGTATTGTCTATGGTATTTGTTGAAATCAAGAGTAAAACCACTAGTTTACAACATGATGTATTGTCTATGGTATTTGTTGAAATCAAGAGTCAACCCACTAGTTTACAACATGATGTATTGTCTATGGTATTTGTTGGAATCAAGAGTCAAACCACTAGTTTACAACATGATGTATTGTCTATGGTATTTGTTGAAATCAAGAGTCAAACCACTAGTTTACCACATGATGTATTGTCTACGGTATTTGTTGAAATCAAGAGTCAACCCACTAGTTTACAACATGATGTATTGTCTATGGTATGAGGGCAATTAGAATTCCACCCATCAAAATTCCATCAAATACTTTCGTTTGGTTAAACATACTTTTTTTTACATTTTCAGTGAGTTGCTATGGTGATCAAGCATCCAAAGTTGCATCATTATCGATGACAATCAGTCCAGAAAGTGTTCGAATGTAAGTTGATGAAATGCTTTTTTTCTTTCTTTTTTTTAAAACTGACATTATTTCTTAACATCTATCTATCAAGATATGAACTTCCTATAAATTATTAAAATATTTTTGAACAAAATGTTTCTTTTGATCATCAAAACTTAATTTAGAATCCTGGTATTCTTTCATTACAAAAATTGTAAAATAAATTTCAGCTTTTTTTAAGTAGATATTGAATTGTGCTAAGAAAATTTGTTGCATTAAAAAATGTTGAAATATATTTGGTTTTCACGTGATACTTTCTATTCAAAATAACAAAATGAACAAAACATATTTTTAAAGATGATGAATATCAAAAAATCTCCGATATTTATTTTTTAACAATTTTTGAAAAATTTTAATTCCTATCTCTTTAGTCAAGAGATGCTTTTGCAAATTCAACCAAAGTATCAAAATTATTATAACTTTTACATAGCACTAAAAGTGTTGTCAAAAAGTCAAGGCACACCTGTTATTTGACAGATTTTTAAAAATTGATATAATTATCATTATCTAAAATGTTTTAATTCCGTGGCAATCGTGCACCTGCTGACGTGATATACATATGTGCGTATTTAAATTAGCTTTTGTTTTACTAGATTTAGATTTTTCCTAAATATGGAGTAAGCATGAAAAAGTTAGATATTAGATTCAGCCGTCAAAAGAACATTTGTTTTTCAATCCTCATCATGAATAGTCATTGAGCCAATTCAGTCTCTTTTGTGTGAATGTTTTTTAACTTGAGTCATATTTTTGTATCCATTCGTTTTCAAGCGTCTTCTAATGTTACAGCCGGAGAGCCTTCTACTCAAATAGCTTCTTTTCTCGTGCTGCTGGCCTCTGGAACTCCTTCCCTGCCCCCTGTTTCCCCGACAGTACTGACATGCAGAAATTTAAAACTAATGTAAACAGACATCTCGCTGCGAAGATCCCAATTAAGGTTGACCCCCCCCCCCCCAACCTTCTCCCCTTTTCTTTTTTCTCAGTAGCCCCTTACGTCTACAGTGGTGGCCTGCCTTGTTTGGGGTGGACTGTGTTAAAAAAAAAAGAAGAAAGAAAAAAAGCTGTGCCAGCTGATGACTACTTCTTCATTGATCTCTTTCCATGGATCAAAAGCTATTTTTAGCAGATTCTTTTTGTACTTTCATTAAATAATTGGGGATATATTTGTTGGTCTTCTACATTTTTTTCTTTGCAATAATAAATCACAAGTAGAAAATGTGTAATAATTCGATTTTAATTTTGTGGTTGTTTCAATCTTTAGTAGAGTGTCTTGTTATAGGTCAAAATAATTGGGTTTCTTTTTACCATCTCTATAAATTTGTCTTTCTTGGTTGTAACTAAAAAAAAAAATATTTATACTTAGAAAATACATTTTAGAACATTCTAGAAAGATTTTTTTAATAAGATGAATTTTTCTTTGAAAATTTTGTTTTGTAAAATTCTTGGTTGTAACTAAAAAAAAATATTTATACTTAGAACATTCTAGAAAGTTTTTTTAATAAAATGAATTTTTCTTTGAAAATTTTGTTTTGTAAAATTGGCTACATATTTTCCATAAAAAGCATTTCTAAATATCAAAGTATCTGTTTTGCTCCATTTCTTTTGTATGTGTAAAACTTATAATTTTTTCAAAAAGATTTGCAACATTGTGAATTACTTTTTCAGCAATAACTGTACACGCAGATAAACACATGCACATTGCACAATGGGGAATGCAACATTGAACAGACTAAAATTAATTAAGCAAGCAGATATTAGATGAAAATTTTGAAAAATTGTCTGCCCATATTAAGCCAAGAGTTAAAGATTTAATTTTAACAAAAACTAGCCATGATACTACAATGTTCATCTTGATTAAGCCATAAAAATATTATAATCTGATTCTATTAATTTCAACCTGATGATCACTCTGTGAAATCCATGTTTGTGAATGTGTTTTGTTTTTCATCTTATTTTCTCTAGGCCTCGTCTCAGAAGTCTTCCAGAACTACCCAGTAAAGATTCACCTCGCAGCACAAGGTCGTACCCTTGGGAATCCAGTTCAGCTGGGTACTTCCAATGCTTTACTTTAAATATCTTCTGCTATCCATAGTCTTCGGCTTTTTCTTTTCTTTGCTCATTTTCTGATTACCATATGCTTTCCTCTCCTCCAAAAATTACTAAAGAAATTCCCACATAAAATTGAGACCTTCTTTCGGCTAACTGTATCCACCAACACTCATTATAGTAAGCTGTATTTTTTTTACTCTAGGGTGTAACTTTTGACTAGGTCAACTCCATAATATAAGTTACTCATCATTTTATCATAACAAAATACAAGTGACATTCATTAATATCCAACCAAGTATGTTTGGTGAAGAGGTGGATGCAGTATTTAGACTCAACTGTTCCTGCAAACCGATTATACAAGTTGGCAAAACTATTTGTTTGTTTTGTTGTTTGAAGGATGGGGGGGGGGGGGATTATACCTATTTTTTAAGTAGGAATTCAAAATTATTAAATTCTATGAATTTGTAATAAAATGAATTTCAATCCTGCATGTAAGTCGATTTCAAAAATTAATAATAAAATCAAACTTTCATGCCTGCTTAGTTAACCTGAGAAATATTTTTTTACCGCAGAGGAAATTCTTCTTTTTTTTACACGAGTGTAATAAATCCAGCTTTAATGGCAAAGGATCAAAAATACATTTTTTTTATGTCATTCAAACTAATTAATTGCAGATTTTTTTTTGTGAGTTGATCGACAAAAGAATACAGATGTAAATTCTAAAAAGTACAGATGTAAAATCTAAAATATACAGATGTAAAATCTAAAATATACAGATGTAAAATCTAAAATATACAGATGTAAAATTTAAAAATTACAGATATAAAATCTAAAAAGTACAGATTAAAAGTCTAAAAAGTACAGATGTAAAATCGAAAAAGTACAGATGTAAAATCGAAAATGAAAAGATGTAAATTCTAAAATGAAAAGATGTAAAATCTAAAAAGTACAGATGTAAAATCTAAAAAGTACAGATGTAAAATCTAAAAAGTACAGATGTAAAATCTAAAAAGTACAGATGTAAAATCTGAAAAGTACAGATGAAAAGTCTGAAAAGTACAGATGTAAATTCTAAAACGTACAGTTGTAAAATATAAAAAGTAAAGATGTAAAGTCTAAAAAGTACAGATGTAAAGTCTAAAAAGTACAGATGTAAATTCTAAAACGTACAGATGTAAAATATAAAAAGAAGAGATGTAAAACAAAAAGAAGAGATATAAAATTTTAAAAGTACAGGTGTTAAATCTAAAAGTACAGATGTAAAATCTAAAAGGTACAGATGTAAATTCTTAGAAGAATAGATGTAAATTCTAAAAAGTACAAATGTAAAATCTGCAGAGTACAGATGTAAAGTCTAAAAAGTACAGATTTAAAGTCTAAAAAGTACAGATTTAAAGTCTAAAATGTACAGATGTAAATTCTAAAAAGTACAGATGTAAATTCTAAAAAGTACAGATGTAAAATCTGCAGAGTACAGTTGTAAAGTCTAAAAAGTACAGATGTAAAGTCTAAAAAGTACAGATCACTAAATACTAGATTGCAGTTTTGCGTCTGATTACATTTATTTATAGGTTGTCAGTGTGCTCAGTAGCCAAACACATTCCCATTTCTTATGCACTAATGTTTAATTGATAAAGTGCTTTTGTAATATACTGCTAGTTTCTTTTAATGCCTGTAGTTTTATAAAAACATTCTTTTCTGAAGATGTCTTGCTTAAATAGGAATCTGTCTGATACTTCTTTGTGTTTTATGTGCTTTTAAATACAATATTTCATGTGTTCATTATTAATAAGACTTTTAATTATTTCATGCTTTAATTCTTAATTATTTTTATGTCAGTAATTTCCTTTAAGTCAAGAGCAGATAAATTTGAACAACAAATTTATGAATAAAAATAGTATAAAAAAAACATTGGTTTCTACGATAAAACATTTTGAATTGATTTTGTCACTATTTGATAGGAATTAAAACTAAATAAAAATTATTTTCACTTGTTAGATTGGAAGATTTGTGTAGTAAAGTCAAAGCTATACACCACGCTCAACTATTATGAGCGAACGAAAAATTTAGAAGTTTAAAAGATTTTCAGAAAAGTCTTTGTATTTGGCCTCATTCAAATGAAAGAAAGAAACCCCACTTATGAAAATCCTTTTCATCCTTCAACATTTTACACACAAAGTAATTGTCTGCCGGCTTCATCTAATTGCTATTTTATTTTTTTCTGAACTAAAACTTTATAATTCTCTTCTAAATCATTTTTGTGTTTTGAATGTTTTGTCCAATGTCAATAGTTTGACTTCAGTGATTAAAAGAATCATTTGTTTTCGGTTTTTAATTAATTTAATACAAAATCAAAGAAAACGATTGTTTTAGTCAAAATGTTTGAAACACCAATTTGTTTTCTCTTACTAATTCTTTATGAATATTCTTTTTGAGATAATGAAAATTATTGTCAAACATGAAAACACTACCTTTAATCTTTAACACCTTTTTAATATTTTCTTATAATTAATGCAACTAAAATGTAAAACCTTATGAAATAAATAAATTTTTATTGAAATTAGCAGAAGCATTTAAATCTATGCACGATGATTTGGTGCTGCTGATTGATAGGTTTAAGGTCCATAAGTCGCTCAAACTGAGAAGACTTCAACTATATCCTAACCATTTCACCTCCAACACCTTTTCAGAGGATTGTATACATCCGGAAAAGATTCGCCTATGTCTACAAAAAGTGATAAACTGAAGTTCCAAGTTCAGAGAAGGGCCATTTCTGGCAGTGACAGCGAATCAAGCTACAAAAGAAGGTAAACTACAAACATTTTAAGGATTTTCTCATTCCATTAAATCTGAAAATCCTAAAGAAATTTGGCATGAGCAGAAAATGGTTTTAGTTAAATTTCTTTTACGAATATGATTCAATCGGGTTTTTATCATTGACTTGATTTTATTTTTAAATATAAAATTAATTTAAAATATAAAATTAACAAAGCCAATGTAGAAATTGCTTTTATATTATGCTTTCCTTCAAAACTAACATTTTTTTGGCTAATTAATCATCTCTTTTCATGTTAACATTAAAACTGTTTCGCATTAGTTTTCATTATTTTTTTTTTCAGTATTTTTTTTCAGTATTTTTTTTTCCAATTTGTTTTTCTTTTTCTTTTCTTTTATTTTCATTATTTTTTTTTTTTCAGTATTTTTTTTCAGTATTTTTTTTATGAATCCATTCTAAGCAAAGGAAAATATTGGCTGCTAATATTGAATATTAACTTCATTGAAATTGAATATTAATTATGAAAAAAAATGATATCATGAATATTATAAATGAGTTGAAAAATATTGATTATTATGGAAAGAACTTGAATTTACCATTCAGAAAATGTATAAAATAAAGTTTTTGTTTGTATAAGAAAACTTTATGTCGATATGTCAACTAGCATTTATTACTATCCCCACCACCAATTCCATTCCGAAAACAATAAAGAGGAACACTCACCGTTAGGAAAAAGAATGAGGTGATTAAAAAAGAGATTCTCTTCATAAGTGCAGGTGTTTATGGTGGGCTCTGATTTGCATATCTGGAGAGGACAGCTGGGAAAGAAATGGGAAGCGTTTTGGATTGGAGAGAGAAAGTGGGTTGCACGAAATTCGGTTGGAAATTGAATTACTGTCAAAACTTTTTTTTGAATTCTTTTATTTTTCTGGCACAGTTAGTTAACAATGTATGACTCACTTTTATTTGTACTTTAACAAAGTTTACATTGTTAATTCGAAGTGGAGGTGAAATGCAAGGTTAACGACAGCATCTATTTTAATGTGCAGTATTTGCGATAGAGATGAAGATTTTTCAGGCAAAGCATTAATGTCTGGGAATTATTAGTTGAGACAATAAATTGAGCTGCATTGTGCAAATGATTTATTTCACTAACCAACCACTGACGTTTTCAACTCAATACGAGCAGTCGTATTTTCTCATACAGTCGTCGGCTGTATGCATTATGGAGACATGGTGTAACGTGAAAGTTTTGGAAATATTGTTGGTGTTTTCAGTAGCCCTGTTGCATTTGCCCCTTTACATGCGTTGTTTCTGTGCAAAAATCCTTATTTTATCTTATGTGAGAGGAACAAATACACAAATACATAATGATATTCAAGTGTAGTCAAATATACATCTTTATTCAGAATGCCACTCTAGCTAACATATATGGTTTTCTTTCTTAGAGATTTACAATAGGGGAGATAACAGTCTTGCCCTTCTCTACCTTGAATGTAATTCTTTGTTCATTCAATTCAAAAGTCACTAAAAGAATGGCAAACAAGCAATTTGACATTTGGCTAATTCCAGAATTAAGTAGAGCAGCCACAGATTTACCAATACTAGAATGTTTCAAGGGTGAAGAACTTGTAAGCTGTGCTTTTTTTAAGAGAGTTAATGTGTCATTCTGTTGTGGTTAAGAGATCTTACTATCTATAGGCAGCTAATCAATGGTCTGACATACAGTAAGTCAGGTGACGACTTTTGTCACTTGATTCTTTTGTGGCATTTAACAGATTCACAACATGATGCCTGGCAAAAGTGTGGATGTGTTCTTGGCTGAAAATTGGCGGGTTGTTCTGCTCGTTGGAGCTGTATCCCCCCCCCTCCCAAGATACCACTCTGATGTCTTAGACATCTCCAGCTGAGAGGAAGAAAAAATATACAAATAAAAAAAAATAAAATAAGCCTCCCTAAGAATTTCCCAAGATTCTTAGTAATCGAATTACTAGAAAATAAAAAAATGAGTGTATTATCACCACAATTCTACTATGAATTTTGGGAGTCTTAAACCTATTCTTGTTTTTAGATGTGCAGTCTTACTACTTATCACTATAGATCACTACATATTACTATATATGTATATATACATATATAGTAATATATATATGTAAAAATAAAAATGGAATAAAGGATAAGCAAATCAACAACTAGCAAAAATAAACTCAAAAACACATATTGAATAGTTCTACCAAAATATTTCAATTGTTAAAATACAATCATCATCAGTTGGTAGCAGAACTTTAATTAAAAAAAGAAAAGTTTTCAAATTTATACAAAGAACGCAATTTGTAAAATAAATATAGTCACATGTAATAAACAGTAGAAAGGGAGAAAGAAAGAATAAAAGAAATGTTAAAAAAGAAAAAGAAAGAAAGAAAAAAAATCAACCGTTAGCATGTAAAAGCCGATCAGAAATGCTGTAAGTTAATAAAGTTGTGAAAGAAGATTAGTAGTAATTTAAAATGAATGACAGCAAGGAATTAAACAAAGAAGGATGATGATGAGGAGGAGGAGGAAGAAGGACTCAAAGTTGTAGAAGTTATCCGTTATCATATTGATTTAGGTTCATTTCGATTAGAATCGATCTGGCAGAAGATGTAGAAATATTATAGAATCCTGGTCTTTGAATAATTGTGTTATTATGACATAGGATTAAACATGATTCTATGAGACGACGGAGTTTAGTGTCGTGTATATGTTTTATTGAAATCGCCCTCTGTGTATTGAAGTGATGACCAAAAGAAATCATGTGGGTACATAACGCGTTTGAGGTGTCACGGTTTTTTATAGCATGATTGTGTTCATAGATTCGTTTATTTAATGGACGTTGTGTCTCACCAAAATATATTTTTCCCCAATCGGCGCATGGTATAGTATAAATTCCAGCTTAAGTGGGAGATGTAAGGACTAATATATATATATATATATATAAATATATATTTTTCTTTAACACTCAAGATAAGAAGAGTAGTCTGAATAATACAAATAATACAAATGAAAACAACAACGTTTTAAAGAAACACTATTTTTTATTGATGTAAAACTAACCATACTATAAAAGTAATTACAACTATGTCAGTTTTGCTAATAAAAAAGACTTTCACAATAAACAGATACTTTGGCATTTTCTGACACTTTGGCACGTTACACTGCCTTGCATATCTCTCCATCTTTCAACAGCCATTTTTTTTGACAGAAAAGCTCTTGCATTTTGTTACCTGTCTTGTTCTGAAAGAGAATTTAATTTCAAATAAAATCTGTAGTTTAAATTGAAAGAAACGTTGAAACAAGAAATATCAAATTCTACAAAACTAATTTCCAGAAAGAAGCATGACTTCAACAAAACAGTGTCGTTGTTTTAATGATTTTTATTCCATTATTCGAATTCTCATTTTTGATTGTAGATACACCACTAACAAACGAGGTTCTGATAATGAGAGTGAGCAATCCATTTCAAGAAGACGAAGGTAAGTACATTTGGTACATTTAGTATACTAAGCAACTTTGTTGGCTTGTTAGAATACTTTGAATATTTTACAAATTTGTTTATCAAATGTTTAACTCTAATAAATATACACAAATCAAATAATGCTGAATAAATTTCTGGCCAGACGACTTACCAATGTTATTGAATTGCATATTCCTGCTAATTAAAGATAATGTTCCGTTTCTTTAAAGATCTGAATCTTTATAAACATGTACTCAACTCAATCAAGCATTAATTCAGTCAACTCATGGAAAATCTGTAAAGAAACGTTTGTTTTATCTGTACTTCAATTAAAAACAAATAAAATAAAACTGATTATGAATTTTATCCCAACAAAGTAAAGGAATACTCAATCCAAATGCTAACAAATATCATAGCATGTAAAAGAATGGTCAATCCCAATTCTATAATATGCAACAATGGCTCAGTAGAATTCTGATAAAGAGTAAAAAATACCTTTAGTAGAAAATAAATTTAACAATTACTTTTGTTCAATTTGTGGCGATAAATTTTCACCCTGAAATAATCAGTCAATTTTCTAGCCAAACAATCAAAGGACATTGATTGTTTTATTTACACAAAATATTTTTCCAAAATGTTTAATGCAAAAACAAATTTGTCTAATTTATAAATAAAGCTTTAATATCAAAATGTCAAGTAGAAATAGAAAATAGTTTTAGACAAGGTCATAACTATTTAACAATTGCTTCAGTTGAGAAATAAGATGTTTTGAGGAGTTTCTTTTCTACATTTAAATGTAGAATTATTCCTCTCCTAAAGTAATTAGATGGAATTTGATTCAACAATCAATCAGCAAATTGAAATATGTTTGCTGTTGAGGGAAAAGAAACCAAGATGAATCCTAAAAGAGTGACAAAGCTTAAAAGCCAAGATTTCAAAGATTAGAATGTAGTAGTGAGAGTTGAAAACGTGCACAAAACAAAAATCAAAAGTCCGACTCTCAAATTGTATTAACGATTCTCTAAAACGCACGAATCTCGTCATTAGAATAACTTGACACAAACGATGCCAACTCAATCTTTTCTCTTTTTCTCTTGCTGAACACTCGACATTGTCTCAACTTGTCATGTCAACTTTATCTGTTCCAGGAAGAAAGTTCCTACTCTTTTTATCTCAACAAGAATTCTCCCATGCAAAGGAATGCTCATTTGCATAAGTGAACTCTTGTCATCGCACAAAAATAACTATATTCTAGCTTGCAAGCAGAATGCTGTGGGATCAATCCCCAATGAACGACACACAGTGCGACCCTCACTCTTTTTCCTCATGGACCCGCATGATGGCTACTATATGGAAGTCATTGAAATCAAATGCATCTGCTAATGCTATAAAAACTGCCAAATAAGTAAGAGCAAAGAAAATAAGTCATTTATTTCTTTTATATGTATAATAAATCTATTTTACACTAGTAGAGCTACCCGGCATTGCCCAGGTGGAAGGATAACATGAAATAACAATTAAAAAATCTTTGTGTCATATATATTGCTAAAATAGAAAATTAATTAAAGTACATAAAGAGAAGAGGAAAAGAAAAATTAGCCCAGAAATAAAACCTTACGGAATTGCAATAGTATCGACTGTCTAATAATACTCACCTTTACAGTAGGGGTGGGACGTAATAAGTGAAAATTTCAGATTCATGCGAGTAGTATTTTTTTGTGTTTATTTATACATAAATAACACTAAACAATCAAACATTTTGAAAATTTTGCAAAATTCAGAAGGTGCAGGCCAATAGTTTTTGGCTATTTTACATTCATGAAACCCCTTTCACAGCCTGAAAATGGTCCTAAATTAAAGTACTATATCAGATTTAACCATCTATATCCATTCATAGCTTTTGAGGATGTTTTAGGACCTGCAATGTCGCATGAAACCACTTTTTCACCGAAAAATGATGGATTTTGAGTCCCGTGGAGCCCTAACAGCTATTTTTGGCCTGCACCTTCTGAATTTTGCATAATTTTCAAAATGTTTGATTGTTTAGTGTTATTTATGTATAAATGAACACAAAAAAATACTACTCGCATGAATCTGAAATTTTCACCCATTACGTCCCCCCCCTATTTACAGGAACATGCCGGACTAATGCCCAGATGTCAAACATGTTAAGCATACATTTTTTTAATATTTAAAATGTAAAGAAACCCTGGACATTTGAGTAAAAAGTTAAATCGGTTTTATTTTTCCATTAAATTAGCTTGAAAATGTGTAAGCAGTCATAGTGTACCCCAAAAAGTGGAATTGATTTAAAAAAAAAAAAAATGGGTGTGCAAACAACAAAACTAACAAAAATCTTAAGATTTACAGATTTTCTATTTATAGTTTGCAGATCAGTTTTCTATAGAAGTTTAATGTAAAATGATGCCCTGGTTGACATTTTAATAAAAGATTTGAAAACTCAACTAGGTCTATTAAATTTCCTTTAGGAAACTGATCTCCCAGATAAAAATTGAAACAGTAATTTTTAAATTTCTTTTTATCATCTGAAAATTTAGTTCTTAATCAATAGTATTACAAGGAAAGAATTAAAATAAAATTTCTTAAAAATTAGTTTTATATTTCCGCCTTTTTTTCATATTTTTTTTCTTTGTTAAAAATCGCTAAAATCGATTTGGTCTCTATTCTGAAGCCCTACTTTCATTTTGTATTCAATATTTATTGATTTATTTATGCAGTAATAATCTTTAATCATAAACATTGTGCTTATGAATAATCTGAGAATCTCTTTCAAATTTGTTTACTTACACTGGTTTTTTTTAAGGCAAAATGGAGATATACTCAACTACTGTATAATAAATAAAATAGAAAATATTACCTTACAGATTATTACCTTACAGATTATTCATTAAAGAAATATTATTTGATAGTTTTAAATAAAAAAGGTGCTTGTGCTGTTCAGCGGCCGTATTAAAAAAATATTTTTTTATAAAAACAATATTATATACTTATTCAGCGTTATATTCTTACTCACTGTACAAAAAAGTAGAAAAAATTATCCACTAGAACTAATTAAAGTTCTAGTGGATAATTCGTTCACTAAGCCTCCATCTTCTTTCTTAAGAAGATTTCAAGGGCAGATAATTCGAAATCTTCTTAAGAAAGAAGATGGAGGCTTAATGAACGAATCGCTGTTATGATACGCAGAATGGAAAAATACTTGTAATTAAAGTTCTAGTAGATAATTTTTTCTACTTTTTTGTACAGTGAGTAAGAATATAACGCTGAATAAGTATATTATATTGTTTTTATAAAAAAATAATTTTTTCATACGGCCGCTGAACAGCACAAGCACCAAAAAAACATTCAGTATGAATTAAAAATTAAATTAAATATTTTTTCCCCTGCCATTTCCTTCATCACCTCTATTGACATTCACCTTCCACTTTCTTCCATCATCTGTTACAATGGGACCTTGACCTTAATATTGTTATATTATTAAAGCGTATGGTGGCAAGCAGAAAGGAATAGACAACACAGGATGAAAATTATAACAATTCAATCATTTATTTTCCAAACAAACGGAAGGAAATTACCAAGAATTGTCGTCGTTGTTGTTGGTGGTAGTGATGGAAGCAGCGGCGACACTTGTTGTTAGTAGGAGTAGACACAACGATGACTGTTGTTGTCGTTGTTGGCAGGAGTAGACACAGCGATGATTGCTGTTGTTGGTAGGAGTAGATGCAGTGATGACTGTTGTTGTTGTTAGGAGTAGACGCAGTGATGACTATTGTTGTTGGTAGGAGTAGACGCAGTGATGACTATTGTTGTTGGTAGGAGTAGACGCAGTGATGACTATTGTTGTTGGTAGGAGTAGACGCAGTGATGACTGTTGTTGTTGGTAGGAGTAGACGCAGTGATGACTATTGTTGTTGGTAGGAGTAGACGCAGTGATGCCTGTTGTTGTTGGTAGGAGCAGACGCAGCGATGATTGTTGCTGTTGGTAGTAGACACAGCGATGATTATTGTTGCTGTTGGTAGGAGTAGAAGCAGCGATGACTGTTGTTGTTGTTGTCGTTAGTAGAAGCAGCAGTGCTGATGGTCGGGGAGGAGCGGCCGCGATGCCCACCACAGCAGCCGCGGGTCTCGGTGGCCAGCGGTCCCTCTGCCTGCCTGTTGCTTGACCCCACTATTTATAAAAAAGTGGCGGACGTAGTAGTAGACATATGTCTTCGGATGAAAGATGGCCCCCTGATTCAGAAAATTGTGTTTCTTTTGGGACGTTCTTTTTGCCACAGTGAGCTTGGCACATGAGCAATCCGCATGTAATTGCTATGGTAACAAGTATGATCATGTGCTCCGACTTTTGTGCCATCACAGCGATTACAGAACGAGTCCCAATGCAGCCGATTCCACTTTTAAGCAGTCGGGAATCATGTACACAAGGCTTACTTGGGGGGCGGTCGTCACGGTAACACGTGCCAGACAGTATGGCGGCGTCTTCAAACCAAAATGAAATTATATTTTTATGAAGAAAATAGATTATCAATGAAATTTCCTTTATAGAAAAGAAATGAAAAATAAATTCATTATTCTTGAAGAATAGTCTCCCTTGATTTAATCATTTTTATTGTATTTTCCTTTGTAGGAAAGAAGTCACAAGCAATAGTGATTCTGATGTATCATGTCGCCGCCCACCCCTATACCCCTCTCGGGGAGGTCTCAGCTCTGGTGATAATTCACGGCCAAGTACTTTAAGGGAAGAGTAAGTTCTTGTTGATTTAAAGTTCTGTAATCCAATTTTTTATTTAGATGTGTTCTAGTTTTTGATTTATGTTTATTTTCTAAATGCCTTTCCCACGTCGACGTTAAGGTTCAAGAAACCGGTTTCTTGAACCTTAAATTTTAAATTTTAAATTCTTAACTGCCTTATTCGAACACTACCTGATCACATCATCTTTATATTCGTTTAACGGCGCACACATGAGCCCATCAAGAGAGTAACAACTGCACTTAAAGGGACGGTTAGAATCTTAAAACGATCTCTAGGCTGGAGTGTCTGAAATAGCCGGTGAATGTCTGGCATCCTGTAGGATGCCCCATCTCCAGCGAAAACAGAAAGATAAGGAAAATAAAAGAGTATTATATTAAATTATTTTGTCATTTCTTCACCTCTACTCAAATAGCTTCTTTCCTCGTACTGCTGGCCTCTGGAACTCCCTTCCTGCCCCCTGTTTCCCCGACAGTACAGACATGCAGAAGTTTAAAACTAATGTAAACAGACATCTTGCTGCGCAGATCACAGTCTAGGTTGACCGCCCCCTATCTTCTCCCCTTTTCTTTTTTCTCAGTAGCCCCTTACGTCTACAGTGGCGGCCTGCCTTGTTTGGGGTGAACTATGTTAAAAAGAAAAAATATTTTTAAATTACTTTTTATGCTGATCAGAGCCAAAGGTTTTACCTTCTGTGCTCGAAACCATTTGTCCATATGTTCTATTAAATTTTTGTATTAATAAACAAATATATATATATATATATATATATATATATATATATATAGAACAGATATTTATTATATTCCAATAACCATGGTTAGTTTTATTACTTTTATTTTTGTTTTTATTTTTTTCACATTTCCAAAAATTCCAAATTTCTGTGAGATATATTTAACGGTCCGTTTCATTTGTTTTGTGCCAAACAACATTTGTATGTCAATATCGTCTCTGCAACACTACAAAATCATCAGAAAAAGTTCACAAATAATAAGAGTTCTTAGATTAGAGTGTCTTGAAAAAACACCCACATCATACATCAGTTTCATTTTAAGGTGAAAATAAACAAAAGAACAAACGAAAACTACAGAGCAGACACTCACGTGTGTACGATCAAGTTAATCAGCCATTTTGATTTTGATTTCTAAGGAGACTACAAACTAAAAGGATCTGATGATATATGAGTATACATATATTGTCTTCAATAATTAATTATATATATATATATATATATATATATATATATATGAGAGAGTTGTGACTCTAGGTTATCAATGTTTATTGAAGCAATTTTTATCAAAATAAACTATATGTATAAAAAGAAATACCTAGGAAGATCCCCCCATAAAGTGAGAAGGTAATGCCTGTGAGTATGGTCTCACAATAACAGAACAGATATTACATTATCTCCTTCCCCCCAAAGGAGGATGTAATACCTGGGAGTATTGACCCTACCCCCGATAAAAACAGACGACGTAATTCCTGAGAGGATGATCTTATGACAACAGAACAGATACTACACTACCTACTCTCATCAAAAGATAATACAATAATAGATTAAATCAGAGGTTTATTTTTCATTCTTTTAAAAAATGCCTAGTCATAAAAACATTTTTTATGGTTCCTTGGCCTTTTGACTTAGATCAAAGTGTAGTACCTGTTCTCAGCGACTCTCAACTAAATTATTGCATATTATAATTGTTACACCGGCCGTTCTTACACAGGAGAAACTACACTGGTTGTCACTATAAATAATGCGAGTCACCAGAGACACTGAAGACAAAGCACAGTCTTGTAACTGTCTAGCCAAGAGCTAGTCACTTTCTTACTTTGTTAATACACTTGTTAAACCAACCCTCGACTTGACTTCCTTTATTTATTATTTACTGTCGGACAACTTCACAACAATAATATAAGAAAATATGGCAATGAAAATGACATATGTATATTCCAGAATATAAATTTATTAGAATTTATGGAATGAGTATGCAAATTAAGAATACACTAAGCTGAATTTGGGTGTTTGAAGATTACTATATATATGGTATTTCAAAATCTTACCTTGTATCATAAAATTAAATGAGGATAAGATGTTTTGATGTTAATATAGTTAGGATAGCTGGAAAAAACTTTCGCAGATATATTTATTTATTAACTATGTTACAGAAGATCAGAACATATCGAATATGATACCATCGGTTTCTAGCTGTTATGGTTTAAGAAGACGACACATAATGTAACGTAAAACACTTACATCAGTCCTCATCAATGGTAGGTTGTTTACGTTACATTGTTTCATCTTGTTAAGCCGTTACAGCTCGAAACCGATGATATCATGTTTGATATGTTCTGATCTTCGGTAACATAGTTGTTGAATTTCTTTCTACCAAACCAAAGATTATATATATATATATATATATATATATATCAATAGTATGTTTTTAAAAGGCTGTGGGCAATGCAAATTCCGGGTAAGCTGGAAGGAACAAAAATAATAAATCGAATTCGAAATGTGACTTACTATTTATTTTTTCTTAAAATCTTACATAACAGCAAGTGTGGTGTTAGCTGTTTGTGTGATGTCCGGATGATTATAAAAATCATTTATTTAATATTTTGAGGAAAAGAAACTTCCCTTTGTCAAAAATAATAAACACCAGAGGAAAACTCTGTGTGCAGAGAATCTGCCAAAATGGATGCCACACCTCACTACGACAAAACCCTCAGCACCCCCCTTTCCTCTCTTCCACTCTAAGGCAAATTCGCTAATACTCTCACCCCTCCCTTTTTCACTGCTGCCTTAATGGTACCCACTCAAAGCTTTCCACATTCATTTCATTCTTCACCACTACTAACTTCTCGCAGCCTGGACTCTCCTCCAGCGCTCATAATAGCCACGGCTACTACTTTTCCTTATCAACCCATCATGTCGACCCAAAATTTCGATGCACTTGCATGACATTTTTCTTCAAATTATCATCCTGAGGAAGTCTTACAATAAAGACAAAACGTTGATGAATATATAAAAAAATATCTCTTGGTTTTTTCCTTTTTCATTTCCCATATATATATATATATATATATATATATATAGCTGTATCTACCCGATATTGCCCACGAGTGTCTTTACTTTTATTGTTTTTATTCTTTTCTTATCAAACCATTATTTGTTGATACTTAAAGTTAATCATCATGGTATCGTTTGGTCATAAAAATAATAATTGAACTAAAAATAGCTTCTGAAATGTTCAATCTGTAAATACATGAGGACCTTTCTTTTTATTTGGTCAAATTCGCTGAAATATTTAAATCGTCCTAATTCTACAATTCAACCTGTATTTCACAAGTAAATAAATTTCTTCGTCCAATTTTTGCTATTTAAATAGAAAAAGAAAACTCTTCCAAAAACAAAAATCAGTACAAGCAAGAGAGTTTGAATGTCAAAAACTATTCAATTAATCTAAAAAAAAAAAAATAACTTTATTTATCTAATATATGCGAGAAAGGTCAAATCAATCTGTTATTTTTCTTCATAAGGAAAGTAAAACAAAATGTAAACTTGTTAGTTATAATCATTTAGTACGTTTTAACGGTAGATAAAATTTTATTCCAGGACAAGAAATAAACAATCATGGCTGCCATTGTGAAGACAAACTAAAACAAGTCCAATTATTTATAAAACAATAATGTGAGAGAAAGAGAAGCAAAGAGACAGATACAGACATAGGTAGATAGAGAGGGGGAGAGAAAGAAAGAGAGTCAACAGATGACGATTAGAACGGAAGTGACACTGCCGTTACTGACATAGCGTTGCCACGAACGATAGCCAGGGAGATGTGTTGGAACAACCAGGCTGACGTTTGGTTTTAAGGTATTTGTTAGAAAATTTGTTATGTGTGGAATACTATGAAAGTAAATTTAAAATCCAGACTGGAACGATCGGTTGTGAATCGACAATGGAAATGTCTACCGTGTTTTGCTTCTTAAAATCGCTCATATTCTTCAGCACAGAATAAATATTAGTGTATTTGTTCAGAATCTTACTTTCAAAAAGCAAATGGTAATGAGAAAAATCTAAAAGGAAGTGATACTAAAGTAAAGAGGTCTCTCCACCTAAAATGGAATACAGCTTACTGACATATCTGTGTCTGTATCTCTGCTAAGACTGTTTCAAAGTAGTTCTCCATAGAATAAATACAAGTGTATATGAGGAAACTCTCAGTTTAGAAACCATTTTTTTATTATTATTTACCAATTTTTTTATTATTATTTACCAATTTTTTTATTATTATTTACCAATTTTTTTATTATTATTTACCAATTTTTTTATTATTTACCAATTTTTTTATTATTATTTACCAATTTTTTTTTTATTATTTACCAATTTTTTTATTATTATTTACCAATTTTTTTATTATTATTTACCAATTTTTTTATTATTATTTACCAATTTTTTTATTATTATTTACCAATTTTTTTATTATTATTTACCAATTTTTTTATTATTATTTACCAATTTTTTTATTATTATTTCAAAACATAATTTAGTAATTATTATGGTATAGTTTGTCCATTAAATCATTAAGTGAACTAAGGTGAAGTTGTCATTCAAGATGCCACTTCTGATCATGTCCGCAGTTAATAGGAGTGATTAAAAATATTTTTCAATATTAATATAAGGACAGGTATAGAGGAAAATGAAATATTATATTTAGTAAAAGTATAAAGATACAAAAGGTATAAATATTTTTGGAAACGTTTTGAAATTTGAACCATTTTATACTGACCACCGCCCCAGAAGTTTGTCTGCTACAGAAAGAAATATCGTCCGGATAGAATATGTAATCAATGAAATTGATTGAAATTTCAATGTTTTATGGCAAATAACACAGAGTAATAATTTGCAAAAGAACTAGCTAGTTAGAATCAAATATCGATATATCACATGCCATTTTATCTGGGGCTAAATTCTAAAATCCGACAAGATGTTGTGCGTGTGTATGTGTATATAAAGTTGTCTGCATGTGTATGTGTATCTTATGTATTTAGTTTGTGTGTGCGAAATACATATCTGTGTTGTATGTATGTATGTATGTATGTTTGTATGTATGTGTTATATTTATCTATTTTGTATGCGGGTCATTCCAGTGGAATTCAATGGAATGGTGTGCTATTGTTCTGAAAGTTTCTTCCATCTGTTCGTATCCATGAGTAATTTCTAAAAATATCAGCTGCATAGCTGTTACAAGTCAGATCTTATGACCATTACAAAATATGGCATGACCTTTTTGTATAGGAAAGAGGTCAATGTCTTAAGATTTTAAAATTTTAAAGGTTTCTACATTGTCACTAATTCATTTCCGTGGTTCTGAAGTATATCCAGAACAAAAGTTTCCATTTGAAGTCTGAAAATGACTTCAAATGGAAGTTTTGGAACGATGCAAATTAGTTTATAGATAGATATTATATAATTTATATCTACATTTCTAGACTTTCATATAGTTTTAGATAGTTTTATAAAGTTTCATATATAGTTACAACTTTGTAAAAGGGTTTAAAGGATAGTGAAAGAAAAAATTGTTTTCCCCCTCATTTTGCCATTCAAGATGGCGATTTTTGCTTTTTGAGTGAATTGATGTGTTCTGATAAGATTCCAGTCTTTACAGTAAGAATAGATGCATCACAATTGCTGTCATTGATTAATAACCACACACACTTTGTATTATTTAAAAGATAGCACTTTGACTTTTACAAATTCTGGTTGGCAGGTTTTCTACATTGGCTTAGCTAAAATAATTGGTCTTTGTATTTGCTAAATTTTAGATCTAAGAAACGTACTTTGCAAGGAATGGTTTAAACCTTAATTGGAATTATTTGGACTCGAAAAATAAAGGAAATTTGAGATTTTCAAGATTTCAAAGCAAATGATGAAAATTTGAAGAAAATCTTAGAACTTTGATGACACATTTGTTGAAATGACCCCGCCTAATAAACCGGTATCTTCTGGGCCTTCGGGTCTGGATTTACGCCGGTCTATTGGTTGTCGGTCCTGTGAAGTTCTAGGAGGTGCACCCTCCCAGGCTTTGCCTCCCCTCTTTGGGGAGGAGTAAGTTTGTTGCTTACTGCCATAGGCGCCCCTACCAGGGAATGCCGACGGGGCTGCCCAGGCAATTTTTAAACAACCAGAGTGCTCGAATTCCTGAGCGCTGGTTTTTTCCCACTTTCCCGACCTTGTGTCACATCTTACCTTGTGGGAGGAAGATAAATAGAGATATGTGTGTGTATCATATGTATCAATGTTGTATGTATATGGTGGGTGTATTGTGTCTACTATCAGTATAGTATCTGTCTCACGATGAGAAAACTCACAAAGATCTGCTAAACTGTAAATCTCGCTATTGTAATATTGCTTTTCAATGAAGCCGACATTTTTTTTTATTTTGACATCTTGCATACATCATGTAATCTAATGAAATAGTATTTTGTTCTGTTCTCAGTGCTGTCTCCCCTATGCATTCCAGTGGCCCTGGTGCTGAGGGCATACAAAAACGAAGGAGGAGGTAAGTATCGCCTCTTTTATTCATTACAGATAGAAGAAGCCACTCAAAGGCAATTTTATGTAATAATATTGTTTTTTCTTCAGAAATTATAAAATCTGAATTTGTTTCATTTGTTGATTGAAAACTCTTAATCTGAAGTTGCGATTCTTGGTTTCCGCAATTTTTCCAGGCAACGCCGGTATATGTGCCCCGTTAGATATTAATAAAATAAAAATTAAAAATGTAAAGCACCTGCAGTTACCCATCTAAGTCCTGACCAGGATCGATATCGCTTAACTTTGGTGATTAAAATAGACTTGATATTTATCAGCATGACTTACTTCAATTTACATTGAAAAATGGTCTGCTTTTTCAATGTTGGCAAGAAATTTGTAGATTCGATTCATGCAAATCTCTCTGCTGCCATTTTTAATGAAGATCCACTTACAGAAACCCGACTGATAAACAAGTAGATAACAAGTACACAATAACTTGAGAGGGGAGGGGGGGGGGTATTACATCTTGCTACGACCTTGATACATAATTTCTGGCTCATATTTTTTAGCAATCTTCCCATTTACTAATAACACTAAAAAATTTTAATGATCAATTTTTTAAGTTGTAATTGAACTTGATGACTAACATAGCTCAATTGCAGCCTTAAAATTTACATAAATAACTTCATATCCATCGTTATATATATATATATTTATTTCCTTATATTATTTATATTTAACATCAATTCATTGTCTTTTACTAAATACAACAATTTAAAAGAAGAAATGCATGATGTCATTTTCAATAGTGGTGGTAGTAGGAGGGGGTAGTTTAGATTTATCACTGAATATTTACATGAATCAAAACAGCATTATTGTTGTACTGTTGTCTCGAGGATGATCAGTTAACTTTTTTTTTCAGAAGAATGCTGAGGCAAAGGAAAAGTTTAATTAAGACTTCATCCTTGGAAGAAGTTTTAAAATTTGGCTTCATAATGCCATTAATATTTTCAAATCCTAACCCAGCAAAACAAATTTTATTTCAAATTAATCTTTGCTGAGTTGACTTTTTCTTGAATAAGAGAAAAATAAATTGTTTCAAATTGAAAAAAAAATAAATTGTTTCAAATTGAAAAAAAATAAATTGTTTCAAATTGAAAAAAAAATAAAGAGAAATACAATATGCTCTTTCTGTTCATTAAATACCACATTGTTTTCAAATTTCTATTTTTATAAAAAAACTTGTAAATTCAAGAAAATTATGCAGTTTTTTTTCTTTGTTTCTATTTTTCAAATTAAATCAAGACGAAGAAGCAAATCCCCTAACAAAGGTCCACCAGAAGAACTAAAGAACCATTTTGTGTAAGTGATTTGCAATCCATGCTAGTACATTTGGCACTTTACTCTAAGTTCTATGATCAACAGTTTGTAGAGATTTACAAGAATAATTGTTTGGTGTGTCTGCAAGTGGATACTTAGTTAAATCTGATTTTCTTTTTTGTAAAATGATATTAAGTTTCATATCAGTACTATTAAGTATTCCGTATCTGCCAATGTTATGAAGTTCAACTTGGAATTATTCTCTGTATTTGTAGAGCTGTGCATGGATTTTATTTTAAAAACTAGAAACCTATAAGATCAGAAAATAGATTGGTAAACATGAACAAAACCTACGTTCTGAAGAATATTTCTTATCAATGTATTTATATTTCATGAGAGAATAGTATCAAATTGAATAAGAAGACTCTTTTAGATTTCTGACTTTTGTCTGAGAGACATTTTTAGAATGATGACATGGATTCTGAAAAGAAGAATAAAATGAATGAATCTGACACGAGGCTAGTTTATTGTTTAGTTCAATGTTAAATAATAAAAAGTAATTGTTTTTGAATGAAAATAAACTTTGTCTGATTTTAGGTTTGATTTCTTTAAAAATTTCTTTAGGAATAAAAAAAGACTTTTATTTGTTTTAACATTTTTTTTTCATCTGTTGGCACAATTTTTTTTCTTTACATCTGTAGGTGCAACTTTTTCTTTACATCTGTAGGTACAACTTTTTCTTTACATCTGTAGGTACAACTTTTTCTTTACATCTGTAGGTACAACTTTTTCTTTACATCTGTAGGTACAACTTTTTCTTTACATCTGTAGGTACAATTATTTCTTTTCATCTGTAGGTACAATTTTTTTTATTTTCATCTGTAGGTACAACTTTTTCTTTACATCTGTAGGTACAATTATTTCTTTTTGTCTATAGGTACAATTTGGTTGAAACAGATGATTGGTCTGAAGATCAACTCAGAGAAATTCCCTATACAAAAGTTGAGTAAGTAAATTTTGTTTATCAAAATCATTTATAAATATATTTCGAAAAGAATTCTCAATTTTCTTAAATGGTTTTGTTTTTATTCATATAATACCATTATACAAATTTTAAAAAGTATATTTCATAATGTTTATAATAACTTGTAAAAACATGTTACTTTATTAAAACTATGTTTTCTGCCAGTGCAAGTTTTTAAAGTTTAATTCGATGTATTGTAAACTAAAATACTATTTGTCATCTTGTATTACATTTGAAATAACGAAATAGATTCGACATATATTTGAGCTTTACAGCTATCCATATCTATTTAAATTTGGTTTGGGTCATAAAATTGAATAAAAGAAGATTTTACATAAAATTACATTATAAAACATAACTATTCAGTTTTTATTGCGATCAGAAATTAATATTCTTTTCTGGTAGACATCCATATCTATTTAAATTTGGTTTGGGTCATAAAATCGAATAAAAGAAGATTTTACATAAAATTACGTTATAAAACATAACTTTTCAGATTTTATTGCAATCAGAAATTAATATTCTTTTCTGGTAGACATCCATATCTATTTAAATTTGGTTTGGGTCATAAAATCGAATAAAAGAAGATTTTACATAAAATTACGTTATAAAACATAACTTTTCAGATTTTATTGCGATCAGAAATTAATATTCTTTTCTGGTAGACATCCATATCTATTTAAATTTGGTTTGGGTCATAAAATCGAATAAAAGAAGATTTTACATAAAATTACGTTATAAAACATAACTTTTCAGATTTTATTGCGATCAGAAATTAATATTCTTTTCTGGTAGACATCCATATCTATTTAAATTTAGTTTGGGTCATAAAATCGAATAAAAGAAGATTTTACATAAAATTAAATTATAAGACATAACTATTCAGTTTTTATTGCGATCAGAAATTAATATTCTTTTCTGGTAGACATCCATATCTATTTACATTTGGTTTGGGTCATAAAATCGAATAAAAGAAGATTTTACATAAAATTACGTTATAAAACATAACTTTTCAGATTTTATTGCAATCAGAAATTAATATTCTTTTCTGGTAGACATCCATATCTATTTAAATTTGGTTTGGGTCATAAAATCGAATAAAAGAAGATTTTACATAAAATTACATTATAAAACATAACTTTTCAGATTTTATTGCAATCAGAAATTAATATACTTTCTGGTAGACATCCATATCTATTTAAATTTGGTTTGGGTCATAAAATCGAATAAAAGAAGATTTTACATAAAATTACATTATAAAACATAACTTTTCAGATTTTATTGCAATCAGAAATTAATATTCTTTTCTGGTAGACATCCATATCTATTTAAATTTGGTTTGGGTCATAAAATCGAATAAAAGAAGATTTTACATAAAATTACATTATAAAACATAACTTTTCAGATTTTATTGCAATCAGAAATTAATATACTTTCTGGAAGACATCCATATCTATTTAAATTTGGTTTGGGTCATAAAATCGAATAAAAGAAGATTTTACATAAAATTACGTTATAAAACATAACTTTTCAGATTTTATTGCAATCAGAAATTAATATTCTTTTCTGGTAGACATCCATATCTATTTAAATTTTGTTTTGGTCATAAAATCGAATAAAAGATTTTACATAAAATTACGTTATAAAACATAACTTTTCAGATTTTATTTCAATCAGAAATTAATATTCTTTTCTGGTAGACATCCATATCTATTTAAATTTGGTTTGGGTCATAAAATCGAATAAAAGAAGATTTTACATAAAATTACGTTATAAAACATAACTTTTCAGATTTTATTGCAATCAGAAATTAATATTCTTTCTAGTAGACATCCATATCTATTTAAATTTGGTTTGGGTCATAAAATCGAATAAAAGAAGATTTTACATAAAATTACATTATACAACATAACGTTTCAGATTTTATTGCAATCAGAAATTAATATTCTTTCTAGTAGACATCCATATCTATTTAAATTTGGTTTGGGTCATAAAATCGAATAAAAGAAGATTTTACATAAAATTACATTATAAAACATAACGTTTCAGATTTTATTGCAATCAGAAATTAATATTCTTTCTAGTAGACATCCATATCTATTTAAATTTGGTTTGGGTCATAAAATCGAATAAAAGAAGATTTTACATAAAATTACATTATACAACATAACGTTTCAGATTTTATTGCAATCAGAAATTAATATTCTTTCTAGTAGACATCCATATCTATTTAAATTTTGTTTGGGTCATAAAATCGAATAAAAGAAGATTTTACATAAAATTACATTATAAAACATAACGTTTCAGATTTTATTGCGATCAGAAATTAATATTCTTTTCTAGTAGACATCCATATCTATTTAAATTTGGTTTGGGTCATAAAATCGAATAAAAGAAGATTTTACATAAAATTACATTATAAAACATAACTTTTCAGATTTTATTGCAATCAGAAATTAATATTCTTTTCTGGTAGACATCCATATCTATTTAAATTTGGTTTGGGTCATAAAATCGAATAAAAGAAGATTTTACATAAAATTACATTATAAAACATAACGTTTCAGATTTTATTGCAATCAGAAATTAATATTCTTTCTAGTAGACATCCATATCTATTTAAATTTGGTTTGGGTCATAAAATCGAATAAAAGAAGATTTTACATAAAATTACATTATAAAACATAACGTTTCAGATTTTATTGCGATCAGAAATTAATATTCTTTTCTAGTAGACATCCATATCTATTTAAATTTGGTTTGGGTCATAAAATCGAATAAAAGAAGATTTTACATAAAATTACATTATAAAACATAACGTTTCAGATTTTATTGCAATCAGAAATTAATATTCTTTCTGGTAGACATCTATATCTATTTAAATTTAGTTTTGGTCATAAAATCGAATAAAAGAAGATTTAATATAAAATTAAATTATAAAACATAACTTTTCAGATTTTATTGCAATCAGAAATTAATATACTTTCTGGTAGACATCCATATCTATTTAAATTTGGTTTGGGTCATAAAATTGAATAAAAGAAGATTTAATAGAAAAGTAAATTATAAAACATAACTTTTCAGATTTTATTGCGATCAGAAATTAATATTCTTTTCTGGTTTTCCGCAAAAATGAAAATAATAAAAACCTTCAATCAAAAAAACTATTTTGTTTGCAATGAAACTGCTATGAACAGTTATCTTTATTTTTCCTTTTTTTAATCTTGTGTAAAATTCGGTTTTATGAAAGTAAAATATGCGCACACAAACACGAGTGTTCCTTCCTAGTGAACAGATTAATTGTAAATAAGATAAACAAATATTAACAATATTGTTTCAATCATAAAAAATGGTTTTGAAATATTAAAAAACAACTAAACCAACTCAAAACATTTGTTTTTTTCAAAGGGCATGTTATTTTTCTACTTCTAGAAATAAGCAAACAATTTTGTTTTGCTTTTATAAAATATCTTTGAAAATCAAAATCAAAATGCGCTTCTCCATTTCTTCCAGAACAAAAAGTCATGGATATCGAATAAAGCATTCTCCGAAATCAAAACATTACGGCAAGACGCGTGGCCGCAGTGGAGGGTAAGAAATAGACATACATTGATATAAGCATTTGTATATTTTTCAGTATATAAAAATGTATATGATAGGGAGTAAAAGAAAAACAACAACAAATTTCTAATATAACAAAACCTAAAGAAATAATAAAATTTATCCCTAAAATTTTTGAGAAAATTAATTTTAAAATATTGTAACTTGTGCAGTAATATGAATGTGACAGTTACTACAATATGAATGTGACAATTACTAAGGTATACATGTGACTGTCACTACTATATGAATGTGACTTTCACTACTATATGAATGTGACTGTCACTACAATATGAATGTGACAGTTACCACGGTATGAATGTGACAGTTACCACGGTATGAATGTAACTGTTACTACAATATGAATGTGACAGTTACTATGGTATGAATGTGACTGTTATTATGGTATGAATGTGACTGTTATAACGGTATAAATGTGACAGTTATTACAGTATGAATGTGACAGTTATTACGGTATGAATGTGACTGTTACTACAATATGAATGTGACAGTTACTACGGTATGAATGTGACTGCTACTACAATATGAATGTGACTGTCACTACAATATGAATGTGACAGTTACCACGGTATGAATGTGACAGTTACCACGGTATGAATGTAACTGTTACTACAATATGAATGTGACAGTTACTATGGTATGAATGTGACTGTTATTATGGTATGAATGTGACTGTTATTACGGTATAAATGTGACAGTTATTACAGTATGAATGTGACAGTTATTACGGTATGAATGTGACTGTTACTACAATATGAATGTGACAGTTACTACGGTATGAATGTGACTGCTACTACAATATGAATGTGACTGTTACTACAATATGAATGTGACAGTTACTATAATATAAATGTGACTGTCACTACAATATGAATGTGACTGTCACTACAATATGAATGTGACTGTCACTACAATATGAATGTGACTGTTACTACAATATAAATGCAACAGTTACTACAATATCGATGTGACAGTTATTACGGTATGAATGTGACTGTTACTACAATATGAATGTGACTGTTACTACAATATGAATGTGACTGTTACTACAATATTAATGTGACAGTTATTACGGTATGAATGTGACTGTTACTACAATATGAATGTGACTGTTACTACAATATTAATGTGACAGTTATTACGGTATGAATGTGACTGTTACTACAATATTAATGTGACAGTTATTACGGTATGAATGTGACTGTTACTACAATATGAATGTGACAGTAATTGCGGTATGAATGTGACTGTTACTACAATATGAATGTGACCAGTTACTACAGTATGAATGTGACATTTACTATGGTATGAATGTGACTGTCACTACAATATGAATGTGATAGTTACTATGGTATGAATGTGACTGCTACTACAATATGAATGTGACTGTTACTACAATATGAATGTGACAGTTACTACAATATGAATGCGATAGTTACTACGGTATAAATGTGACTGTGACTACAATATGAATGTGATATTTTCCATGGTATGAATGTGACTGTTACTACAATATGAATGTGACAGTTATTATGGTATGAATGTGACTGTTACTACGGTATGAATGTGACAGTTATTACAATATTAATGTGACTGTTACTACATATGAATGTAACATTTACTACTGTATGAATTTGACTGTTACTACAATATGAATGTGTCAGTTATTACGGTATGAATGTGACTGTTACTGCAATATGAATGTGACTGTTACTACAATATGAATGTGACAGTTACCACGATATGAATGTGATAGTTACTCCACTGGGAATGTGACAGATGTTATGAAACATAAATGTGACAAATAATACCTTGCACAGTTCTTCTTTGTGTCATTTGTTTTTCCTCATAAAAATTTCTTTTACTTCTTATCCAAGAATTAAAAAAAATTTTGAAGATATTTTACTGTAACTGAAGTCGATTTTTACATTTTTTGCTGTTGTTTTCCTTTTAATTGCATTAGGATTAGAGTTTATCAAAATAATTTCCCTTTTTACATATTCGACTCCACAACGGATGTATTCTTCACATCTATTCGTCTACTTATTTATATGGATGTTTGAAACTACTTATTGCCATCAACTTTTGTGTATTATTTTAACCAACAAGTAACTATCCACTGACTGTATTACTATTCACAATATATTGAATATCCATGATTCAATTATATGAAATATATAACTCATTGGATTTTGTTAATCTTTACATGTTTAACACAATTTTATTCAACAAAAACATTTCAAAAGTGAAAAAGGGGAATAATTCAATAATTTTAAAATTTTAAGGAGCAGTTACTAATTTTTTTTTATATAAAATCAATTCTTCAGCAATTTTTTTGTTATTTTTGTAACCTAATTTAATTATCTTTAAAAAAAAGGAAAGAGTAATAGTTTTAATGTTCCTAATCAATATCCATATTTTACGTGTTCAACTCTAGTTTCAAATAAGATTTCAACAAATTTAATTTCTTATTTCTGGATAAAGTCACGTGATAGATATAATCTCAACTGGTTGTAGATAATCATAAATGTCTTCAATCTGTGATTGTTTGATGTTGTATGTCTATCACGAGTATCAGAAATATCTGTTTTGGGAAAAGTTTGGTCAATGCTGCTGTCTATCTTTTCCTTCTTCTATACATTGGGGAAAATTAATTTATCTATCAGCATGACCTTATTTCAACCTGCATAGCTAAATCTAGAAAAAAAAATAGTTCAGGGAGAAGATAACTATTTTAAATTGATCTGCAAATAAGCCAGGTGTAAATTCACTAAAAACTGTATGGAGAATCCTGAAGAAGCGATACTATTTATCAAAGCTTGAATTAATGGGTCATTCTTGTAACAACAAAGTATTAATCTATTGATACAATTTTTCGAAATTGTGTTCATTAATAATAACTTTTTCTTGCTAAAATATCAGCGTGTTTTTTTTAACATTTTGTTACAAGATATAATTATCTTTAAATTTCGAAATTTCGCAATATAAAAAAAACACCTTTTTTTTTCAGTGAAATATTTTCATATATCGAATTGATATTCTTTTAAGGGTAAACAGCTATAATTTTGAACAAATTTGAAGAAATATGAAAGATATTTGAAAAAAAAATGAATATTCCTTTTCACCAAAAATGTCTATGAGATTGTCAGGTTATGTATAACACAGTTTAGGTCAGATTAGAGTTTGAATTAAAGCTAATTAGTTATTTGAATAAATTATGATTAAGTCAAATAAGAAATCATGTTGATTGATAAATAAATTTAAGTCTGATTTCTAATAAATACAGGAAAATGAATATCAAGATAATTTTTTACTAACATAAATCTGCCGTTTCACATAAAGTAATTTTAATTTAAAAAAAAAACAGAAAAAAAGTCTTGTGCATGATGTTTTTTTATGTTTGTTTGCATTACAACTCTGCATGTTCAAATGTTACTCTCTATGAATCCAATTTACACAGAAATATGGAAAATTACAATTCTGCATGTTCAAATGTTACTTTCTATGAATCCAATTGACACAGAAATATGGAAAATTACAATTCTGCATGTTCAAATGTTACTTTCTATGAATCCAATTGACACAGAAATATGGAAAATTACAATTCTGCATGTTCAAGTGTTACTTTCTATGAATCCAATTGACACAGAAATATGGAAAATTACAATTCTGCATGTTCAAATGTTACTTTCTATGAATCCAATTGACACAGAAATATGGAAAATTACAATTCTGCATGTTCAAATGTTACTCTATATGAATCCAATTGACACAGAAATATGGAAAATTACAATTCTGCATGTTCAAATGTTACTTTCTATGAATCCAATTGACACAGAAATATGGAAAATTACAATTCTGCATGTTCAAATGTTACTTTCTATGAATCCAATTGACACAGAAATATGGAAAATTACAATTCTGCATGTTCAAATGTTACTTTCTATGGATCCAATTGACACAGAAATATGGAAAATTACAATTCTGCATGTTCAAATGTTACTTTCTATGGATCCAATTGACACAGAAATATGGAAAATTACAATTCTGCATGTTCAAATGTTACTTTCTATGAATCCAATTGACACAGAAATATGGAAAATTACAATTCTGCATGTTCAAATGTTACTTTCTATGAATCCAATTGACACAGAAATATGGAAAATTACAATTCTGCATGTTCAAATGTTACTTTCTATGAATCCAATTGACACAGAAATATGGAAAATTACAATTCTGCATGTTCAAATGTTACTTTCTATGAATCCAATTGACACAGAAATATGGAAAATTACAATTCTGCATGTTCAAATGTTACTTTCTATGGATCCAATTGACACAGAAATATGGAAAATTACAATTCTGCATGTTCAAATGTTACTTTCTATGGATCCAATTGACACAGAAATATGGAAAATTACAATTCTGCATGTTCAAATGTTACTTTCTATGAATCCAATTGACACAGAAATATGGAAAATTACAATTCTGCATGTTCAAATGTTACTTTCTATGAATCCAATTGACACAGAAATATGGAAAATTACAATTCTGCATGTTCAAATGTTACTTTCTATGAATCCAATTGACACAGAAATATGGAAAATTACAATTCTGCATGTTCAAATGTTACTTTCTATGAATCCAATTGACACAGAAATATGGAAAATTACAATTCTGCATGTTCAAATGTTACTTTCTATGAATCCAATTGACACAGAAATATGGAAAATTACAATTCTGCATGTTCAAATGTTACTTTCTATGAATCCAATTGACACAGAAATATGGAAAATTACAATTCTGCATGTTCAAATGTTACTTTCTATGGATCCAATTGACACAGAAATATGGAAAATTACAATTCTGCATGTTCAAATGTTACTTTCTATGAATCCAATTGACACAGAAATATGGAAAATTACAATTCTGCATGTTCAAATGTTACTTTCTATGAATCCAATTGACACAGAAATATGGAAAATTACAATTCTGCATGTTCAAATGTTACTTTCTATGGATCCAATTGACACAGAAATATGGAAAATTACAATTCTGCATGTTCAAATGTTACTTTCTATGAATCCAATTGACACAGAAATATGGAAAATTACAATTCTGCATGTTCAAATGTTACTTTCTATGAATCCAATTGACACAGAAATATGGAAAATTACAATTCTGCATGTTCAAATGTTACTTTCTATGAATCCAATTGACACAGAAATATGGAAAATTACAATTCTGCATGTTCAAATGTTACTTTCTATGAATCCAATTGACACAGAAATATGGAAAATTACAATTCTGCATTTTCAAATGTTACTTTCTATGGATCCAATTGACACAGAAATATGGAAAATTACAATTCTGCATGTTCAAATGTTACTTTCTATGGATCCAATTGACACAGAAATATGGAAAATTACAATTCTGCATGTTCAAATGTTACTTTCTATGGATCCAATTGACACAGAAATATGGAAAATTACAATTCTGCATGTTCAAATGTTACTTTCTATGAATCCAATTGACACAGAAATATGGAAAATTACAATTCTGCATGTTCAAATGTTACTTTCTATGAATCCAATTGACACAGAAATATGGAAAATTACAATTCTGCATGTTCAAATGTTACTTTCTATGGATCCAATTGACACAGAAATATGGAAAATTACAATTCTGCATGTTCAAATGTTACTTTCTATGGATCCAATTGACACAGAAATATGGAAAATTACAATTCTGCATGTTCAAATGTTACTTTCTATGGATCCAATTGACACAGAAATATGGAAAATTACAATTCTGCATGTTCAAATGTTACTTTCTATGGATCCAATTGACACAGAAATATGGAAAATTACAATTCTGCATGTTCAAATGTTACTTTCTATGGATCCAATTGACACAGAAATATGGAAAATTACAATTCTGCATGTTCAAATGTTACTTTCTATGGATCCAATTGACACAGAAATATGGAAAATTACAATTCTGCATGTTCAAATGTTACTTTCTATGGATCCAATTGACACAGAAATATGGAAAATTACAATTCTGCATGTTCAAATGTTACTTTCTATGAATCCAATTGACACAGAAATATGGAAAATTACAATTCTGCATGTTCAAATGTTACTTTCTATGGATCCAATTGACACAGAAATATGGAAAATTACAATTCTGCATGTTCAAATGTTACTTTCTATGGATCCAATTGACACAGAAATATGGAAAATTACAATTCTGCATGTTCAAATGTTACTTTCTATGGATCCAATTGACACAGAAATATGGAAAATTACAATTCTGCATGTTCAAATGTTACTTTCTATGAATCCAATTGACACAGAAATATGGAAAATTACAATTCTGCATGTTCAAATGTTACTTTCTATGAATCCAATTGACACAGAAATATGGAAAATTACAATTCTGCATGTTCAAATGTTACTTTCTATGAATCCAATTGACACAGAAATATGGAAAATTACAATTCTGCATGTTCAAATGTTACTTTCTATGGATCCAATTGACACAGAAATATGGAAAATTACAATTCTGCATGTTCAAATGTTACTTTCTATGGATCCAATTGACACAGAAATATGGAAAATTACAATTCTGCATGTTCAAATGTTACTTTCTATGGATCCAATTGACACAGAAATATGGAAAATTACAATTCTGCATGTTCAAATGTTACTTTCTATGAATCCAATTGACACAGAAATATGGAAAATTACAATTCTGCATGTTCAAATGTTACTTTCTATGGATCCAATTGACACAGAAATATGGAAAATTACAATTCTGCATGTTCAAATGTTACTTTCTATGGATCCAATTGACACAGAAATATGGAAAATTACAATTCTGCATGTTCAAATGTTACTTTCTATGGATCCAATTGACACAGAAATATGGAAAATTACAATTCTGCATGTTCAAATGTTACTTTCTATGAATCCAATTGACACAGAAATATGGAAAATTACAATTCTGCATGTTCAAATGTTACTTTCTATGAATCCAATTGACACAGAAATATGGAAAATTACAATTCTGCATGTTCAAATGTTACTTTCTATGAATCCAATTGACACAGAAATATGGAAAATTACAATTCTGCATGTTCAAATGTTACTTTCTATGGATCCAATTGACACAGAAATATGGAAAATTACAATTCTGCATGTTCAAATGTTACTTTCTATGGATCCAATTGACACAGAAATATGGAAAATTACAATTCTGCATGTTCAAATGTTACTTTCTATGAATCCAATTGACACAGAAATATGGAAAATTACAATTCTGCATGTTCAAATGTTACTTTCTATGAATCCAATTGACACAGAAATATGGAAAATTACAATTCTGCATGTTCAAATGTTACTTTCTATGAATCCAATTGACACAGAAATTTGGAGAATGCTTTACAATCAATTTCTCCAATTTTGATAAAAATCTATAACAAAATTAATTGGAATTTATCAAACTGAATATAATTTTCTAGTAATTGCTGTTTGCTTACTTATTATCAAATTTGCTAAAGTTTTAAAACCTAATGGAATCGGCTAGTTTTCTTTCAATTTGTTCCCTTACCGCTTATTAGAAAAAAGGCTCATCAGAAAGGCTCGAACTTAAAATAGATGAAGATTTCACCTTTCTTATTAGTAGCACCGATGATGCCACATCCTTTCTTGTTAATTGCATGGCCAAGATTGTTGATTGGTTTTCTAAAGAACAGCTTTTCTTTCAAGAAAATTGCTAATCAAAATGCATGCATCTTATTGGTGTTTACGTCTGAAAAAAAAAAATTTAAAACAAAGAAACTGGCTTGCATGCTCAGCTGTTTCCATTCTTTGGCCATGTATGTATTCTAGCAAGAAAAGCACCGACCCTAGAAATGCCCAATTGCCCGAGGAAGGGGAGGAAGAGGAAGGGGAGGAAGAGGAAGGAGAAGAGGAAGGGGTAGGAGAGGAACCCCAGGAACAGTCCCCACCCCCTCCATACAGTAGTGTTGAAAAGGACACTTCACCACCACCACCTTACAGTCCACCCAGGGAACAGTCTACAAACACTGACAAAGATGCAAAGAGTGGCAAGACACTAAGTGATTATAGGTGAGGATGAGAAGGAGGCAACCCACATTGTCCTTTTTTTCTTCTTTCTCTTGTGAATGCAAAAATGAATTTATTCAACCAAAACATTTTTAACCCGTGTTAAAATCATCTTCATCTGAAAAGAAAGAGTTAATATTTGTCAAATAGACAGTTTTTAAAGTTGAGGATGAATTCAAATCTACTTCTTTGAAATGGTGTCATTTTCTGGAATTAGGCAAGTAAAATCTTGAATAAAGGTACCCCTACCCCTTCAAAGACAGAATTAAAAAATGTTATACATTGTCAGCAGTTGACTTCAATTTTCTCATTGATTCATGTCCATAAAATCACAGACACACGTGCAGTTGTCTTATGATTTTATTAATATGTAAAATTTTGCTTTTTTGTTTTGTTTTGTTTTGTTGGATCACAAATGGTTTTATAGCTTTCATAGAATGCGTTATGAAGAATAGAAATTGTAAAAAAAAAAGTCAGCAAATAATGCAGACAATACCAAAAGAAAAATGAATGTGTCTTTGTGTTGCTATAGAATATGTAATTAAATTTAAACATGTCTATAATTGGTCAGTGTTTTGTTTGTTTGTTTTTTACTGTTATGAAACAGGACGTTTACTATTTACCAAATCATTTTTAAACTTTGATTTCAAATTTTGATTTAAAGATTATTTCTCAATTTTACTTGAATTATCTTCAATGGTAAACTTATAATAGCTAAGGCTAGTAGTTGTAGCCTCACTATAAGTATAAGCACGGTAGACGGTAGTCATGCGAGGAAAAATTCAACGCTTCTTTTAACATTAAACAAATCTTTATTGGGTATCCTATACCGTTGGGGTATAGCATAGAAAAAGGTAGGACTGGTGTCCGGTGGAAGGAAACGAAGTTCTTTTACTGCCCAGGGAGCGGTGCTCGGAAATCCAGTGGATGAGGGGGCAGGAGAGCGGTGGAGAAGAGTTCCTTCTAGGTTGACGGCCAGGGTCTCTCTGACGATCTGTTCCACTGTTCAACAGGGGTGCAAATAGTCCGCAAGTGACTAGCTGAAATCAATACGCCCTGTGAGCCGATTGGTTAGTTTAAGACCAACTTGCCCACAGTGGACGCATAAGAAATAGGTCCTATTTCAGACTGCTACAAACTGTTTTGTTGGTTCTCATTATTGTTACAAGTTCAATCATGTGTAGTGTAATGACACTTTCAATTAAGGCTTTGAATTACATTTTTAAATAAACCTTTCTTTTCTTTTTTTTAACTATTTAATTCTTGCATAGAATATGTTATAGTTATCCAACATTATAAATCATTATTGTTTTATTAAACTAACAATGTGCTTACAAAATATTTGTTTAAAAAAGGTTTAATCTGTTTATTTACTATTATTGTATGTTAGTGTCATTCCTAACAGAATTTTAAAAAAAAATAATAACATTTACGTTAATAACGTGAATATTTAAATTAAAATTCTGTTGATATTTCAGAAATAATTTTGGTATTAAAATGTTCATTATGATGAACTGAATTAGAAAATATATTGTTTTGGATGATTCAATAATCAATTTTAATAAACAAATTCATAATAAATGTTCCAATTCTACCAGATTCTCACAGATGAACCCATTGCAATTATCTCCCTTCTTCTATATTGGTGGTTTACAGCTTGGCACAAATCGTATCAGAAGAATTGATAGTTTTACTAAAAGTATTTTCTGTGAACTTTGTAGACAAAAAGGGTGTTTACCTATTTCTATTTTTCTCAACAATTTTATACATGGTTTTATTTTTTTCTCTTGAAATATAAGTCAACATTCAGACATGGCCAAATTATATATATATATATATGTATATATATATATATTATTAGCAAGGACGTAGAAATACCTGGTATAGTACATAGACTCAATGCTACCCTACTCGGCGAGATAGACCCGTAGATTTTGTTAGATCATCCATCTAGGAGACGGAAACTCTGATATAAAACTTGCGTTCTACATCGTCTCTCAGTTATCTTTCTTCGGCTTGTCACTGAAACTAGACTTTGTAGAAGGAGAGTGTGCTCTGTGTGTCGTACAAACACAGAGCATGGCCATCTACACGTACAGATATCTCTACAAGACCCACGGCGATGAAGACCTGTAAAAATAAACCGGGTCTGCTGAACAATATGCGCGACCAGAATCGGACATTGAAATCTTTGTAGGGCCTTCTCCTGTAAAGAAGTGGCAATCATCATCATATATATATATATATATATATATATATATATATATATATATATATATATATATATATATATATATAATAATAATAATAATCCAGGTAAAACATCCACAGGGTAGTAATCCAAAGAATTTCAACCGGGTTTATAAAAAGTGCTCAATATCAAATAGAGCTTTTATATATGATTATTTTTATTTACAAATATGATCTAAGGTTAAGATCGGATTTTAACTCTGCCTGATGAAATCTCAGTTTATAATAGCTGTTGATCGATAACATCGACAAGCCAGTGTCGCAGATTTTGTACATGTCTGTGTAAATAAAAATAATCATATATATATATATATATATATATATATATATGAGGGAGAGAGAGGGAGATATTATCACATTGATACATCAGTTTCTATAAGATCACTGAAGTTAAGCAACATTGATCCTGATCAGTACTTAAATTGTGACCATTTTGGAATACCCTGGGCTCTTCATTGTGATCTGTGACACCCAAACACTGACCAACGATGGCAGATTAATTTCATTTTTTTATACTTGTAATGCAATAGATTTTATAACCTTATTCATAGTTAATTTGAAAGTTAGAAAAGTTATTAAAGATTATTAAAGAAATTAATTTTATAAGGAAAATAACAATAATGAACTACTACTTTTGAAATCAATTGAAATAAATAAATTAGTAAGGAAATTGACAACATCTTTGAAGCACTCATGAAAATGTATTTAAGTGAAATATTTTTGAAAATCAACACGTGTTGATTTTCAAATATATTTCACTTAGATAAATAAATTAGTATAATCTTGGTTATTCAGACTAAATTTCTCATCTTGAGTGTTGTCATCACAACGTTTCGGCTGCTGTAATTCACAATTCTTCGTATCGCCCGCACCGAGGATTGAACCTTCAACCTTCAGATGACTATCACTTAGAACGGTATTTAACTTAGTACTATATCCACGGCACCACGGGTCCTTGCGGGCGATTAAAAGAATTACGAATTACTGAAGACTTCTCCCAGTCATGGCTGACGGAACAAGTCCATTCTACCCTCGTGGATTAAATAAAGGGTTCTGTTCGAAATTCCGTCCAGATTCCCGAGTTCGACAGAAATATTCCCGAGTTCGAAGAGATACACCTTAAGAAGACCGGAGGTTACAGCGGCTGAAACGTTGTGATAACACTCAAATGAGAAATGTAGTCCGAATAACTAAAATTATACAAATTATAAATCCTCATCTCAAAAATTCAGAAATATAAATAAATTAGTCACTATTTTTAAGTAAAGAACTGAACTGAACTGAAAGAAATTAAGAGCTCTCTTCAAATCAAATCTCTTCCATAAATTTTATTCTTTTTATTTAATTCTTATAAATAAAATCTCATATCGTTTGAATAAAAATGCTCTGTTCTCTAGAAGAGAGATTTTTGTAGATATTTCATAATCATTTTAGAGGGCATCCAAGTTTATTCAATGGTTTTATGTTTGGATTAGTTGTACCCAGCAATTTTGATTCATAACCTTGAATATTTTTGATTCTCACAAATATTTTTGATGGTGAAACAATTACTTTGCTCAAGTAAGTCAAAACAAAAGTAAGAATTTTTTTGTTTTCTTTTAATCTAATTTTAAAACAAAACATTTTCTCAAATTTATCTGAACTTTGAATGTTTTTTCCAAACAATATTGTTTCTCTTCAATCTTTGAATAATAAACTGCTTCTTTTATGAATTTTAGTAAATTTCTTCAAAAGATATAAAACTTGATCCAAATAGAGCAATAAACAAAATGAAAATGCTGCATCCATTCACCCATTTGATTTTAATTTTGTAATAAATGATTTTATTGGCTATGCAATATTTTCAACAGTTTCATCTGAATAGAAATTATGCTGATATTTACTACATGTAAAAATGCAATCATGGAAGAATCTCAAATAAATATTTACAAAGAAGTAAGAAACTTAAGTTTATGTTTTTTTGATATAATTTTATTAGTTTATATTTCTACAATATTTGATTTGTCTCCAATTTTAAAAAGTATTTTATTTCATCCTTCAGGTACCATGAAACTTCAGCTGAGCAAGGTTCATCTTCAACATTAAAGGTAATTTGATTTGATGACTTCATTTCTTTTACTTTTGAAAGAAAAAGAAACAAATTTCCCAAATCCAAATTGAAATCAAGGGAAATAAGTCGCATAGTGAAAAAAGGAGTTATTTCCCTTGCTTTTTTAACATACGAAAATTTTTAACCTACGTATATATTGGGGTTTTTTCTAAGAATATTCGATATGTATATTGTAAAAATGTATTGTTCCAAATATTTGTAGATGTTATTTTAATTTATCGTTTTTTTATTATTATTTACAAATTATGAATATGAACTTAAGTTTTAAGACGAATCTTATTAGCAAAGATACTTTATTTTGCTGGAGATTAAACGATTTTAAAGATATTTAAATAGAGACACTTACTGGAATAAGTTTGTATTTAAATTGTAGCTGTTATATAATTACAACCCATTTTTTGCGCTAGTTTATCCTCACTCGTGGAGTGATTAATACATCATCATTCAATTAGAATACTTTTGTGTAAGAGGCACTTTGCCCAACTTTTTAATTCCACTTTTTACCCCGTCAGTGTTTAAACCTCAAGGTGACAAGGCGACATGTTCCTGTCTCGCCCTTAAGCTAGAACTTGGGCTAGGCAAGATGAATGAACCCGACTCAACCCATGTTTCGAACATCTACCGCCTCAACACATTTTCGCACTTTTGTCTACGTAACTCTTTCCATTTGTTGATGAAACTGTATGAATAAAATTGATTTAAATTTCGTCTTGCCATTTTTTTGGCAAAAAAAACGAGAGCATGTTCGTATCACCTTATCTTCACGACATCTCTTTCAATGAGGTGGGTCAAAAAGGAAAGGATGCGAGTGTGCATGTACAGTTATGTGCTAATTGCTCGTGTATCTTTACACGAGTTTGGACTTGCCTGTTTTAGCACACCGAACTACAACTCAACATTATGCAAGAGATTGTGTGTACACACAGAAGAAATAGATCTGTTTGTTATGTAACTGCTACATTACCCCCGGCTTAGACTTACATTACTCCCTGCCAAGGATTTTAGCCAATAAAAACAAGATTTTTTATTTGTTGTAGCAGCGCATGAGAACACATTTAAATGAACATACAAATTACAACAAGAGGGTAAATAACTCTTCACTGCGATCAAAAATGTCTTTATTTTACCGCAAAATGAAAAATGTACTTTGGCTGAAAAATGAAATGTACTTTTGCTGAAAAGTGAAAAATGTTCCTTTGAAAGGTAACCAAGTAGCAATAACATTCTCACAAGAGTCCATTGTTTTTTTTTTTAAATGTGACTGTTCAAATATACATAGTCTTAAATAATTTTTTTTGCCAATTAACATATGACAGAACAATTAGGACCATCGGAGATCGGGTACCTTAGGGCGCACTAGTATGCATCTTGGTGATGATGCTGGACCCTACGTAGAAATGAGATGGAGATCTGAGACTAGTACATATTATCAGCGCTAGGCCATCTAAGCAAGTAAAGAAAATAACGTCAATTGTCTGACAAAAAAGCGTGTTAGTTGTCATTTGAAATTATCGCTACACAATGAGCCACGTTTACCATATGGGAGATTGGAATGTTGGACTGATAGAGGTGTCGACATCTGGGAGACAGTGAGAAGAAAGCGAATAATTGTTTTGTCATGATAAGCAATAAGATCTAAAAGAGACCATCCAAATTATCTGAATCCTTGACAAGGGGCCGCCCCAACCCCAAACCACCAGGAGAGGAAGAAAGACTCAGAAAAAGGGATGGGAGAGAGAAAGAGAGTAAGCCCGTACCACGCGTACCACCCAACCCCAAACAACTCTGAGAGAGGAAGAAAGACTCGAGGAAAAGGAAGGGGGGGCCGAGAGCGTGTCACAATGAACCTTTTCAATAAGTGTGGACGCGTGAGGACGCCGACAGAATCAGTTCCCCAGAGTCAGGCAAAGAGACAAGTTAGTTAGAACTGGGATCGCGCACCGTTTTCTAAACAGAGATTAATGACTTAACTAAGAACTTGCAATTGTAAATTAATTCGCGCGCAGAGAGACGACGAGATAGTTTAACACAAAGGACATTTTATCAACAGATAGATTTCCAATTCAAATGTAAAATCAATTCTTTCGTTTAATTTGTTAATAATTATTTGATACAAAAAGAATCACCAAGTTGTTGAATTATTCCTATTGTTGATTTGTTCTGCTCGAATAACCTTGCCTTCAGAGAGATGAGAATCAACAAGCCAGTATCATCATCTACATCATCATCCTACCTAGAGGAAACTCGACCGACATCTTTTTTTATTGCCACTATGACGATCATCGGCCAAAAGAGTGTTCACGGTCTGGCAAGATCTCTGTGTAGAGAATCAGGGGCGTGAGCACAGATACACAGACGACGAGCGGGATACATGTTTATAACTGGCTCCATGACATGGTGATGAACGAGAGTGGGGTACCTGCAACATTTGGTGCCGTCACTAGGATCGAGTGGGGTCGTGTTACAACATATCTACCAGAATATGTGGTGGTAATTGTGCTTTGGAAGACATTATTTGGCTGTCTCTGGAGGTTCTGCCTCATTTTTGTCAGGAAAAATGAGTATGGGTGGAATATGGGGTTCAGTACAGATCAGTAGATCGACAAACTCAGATGGCGCCGATGAATCCTCGGCATCCAAGTATTAAATCAGCAGTTCCTAAAGACATTGACAGATAGAATCATGTGTTTCTACAGAAAGAGTCAGTGAAAGCCCCACTTACACCATCTTACACCGGTTCTTATCGTGTTCTTGCACAAATGGAAAAATTGTTTACTCTGGACATTGGGGGTACAAAAGAGACTATATCGGTCGATAGGTTGAGATAAGCCTTTTTGGAAACTGACACCCAGAACCCCCGTTATACCCACACTCAATTTTCCTGAGCCGATTGAGATGGAACTACCAGAGACAACCAAATCATGTCTTCCGACACACATCACTACAACACATCATGATAGACATGTTCATTGGCCACAAAAATATGACATCTTTTGAATATGATATTTGCTACTTAGTTAAATTTTTCTCTTTTTTGCATTTGTTCTCTTTTCAGCAAAAGAACGGACATTGTTCTCTTTTCAGCAAAAGAACGGACATTGTTCTCTTTTCAGCAAAAGAACAGACATTTTTCTCTTTTCAGCAAAAGAACAGACATTTTTGATCTCTTGTTGTAATTTGCATGTTTGTTTAGATTTATTCTCTGGTGCTGTTACTGTCAATAAAGCATATCTTGTTTTATTGGCTATAAGCCTAAGCAGAGGGTAATGTAGCAGTTATATGATTACAATCTATTTTCTTTTGTGCTAGTTTATCGTAACATTATTCAATTAGAACACTTTTGTCTAGGAGGCACTTCCGCCGAACTTTTAATTCTATTTTTCCCACATTTGTACAAGTCGGTGTTTAAACATCAAGGTAACAAGATGATATGTTCCTGTCTCACCCTTAAGCTACGACTTGGGCTAGGCGAGATGAATGACCTAGACTCAATCCATGTTCCGGGTACACACACATCTACCGACTCAACACATTTTCGTATTTTTGTTTATGTAACTCTTTCCAGCCCATGTCTGTTTTGTTGATGAAACTGTAGTAACAAAACTGAAGAAGTTTTGTCTGTATAACCAAACTACGGTAACCCATTTTTCTTCCGACCAAATAAAGTCTGCAGAATGAATATCTATGCAACTACCATTTCCTCCTTTAACTCTTCATAAATAGAAAAATGAAGAACTTCTTGTACTCACCGATTCCTGAAACTACATGGCAAGAGAGGAAGAAAAATATTATTCCGGGAAATATTTTTTTTTTCTCTAATCACTCTCGGCTTCCTTTTCTCTTATTTTCCACTCTTTCATTCCTTTCTTCATTTCCTCCTTATTTCTGGCAGTCACAAACTTATTTCTGGCAGTCACAAACTTATTTCTGGCAGTCACAAAGTTATTTTTAACAGTCACAAAGTTATTTCTGGTAGTCACAAAGTTATTTCTGGCAGTCACAAACTTATTTCTGGCAGTCACGAAGCTTGCATCTTGTCAATACTGAACGAAAAAGAAGTATTTCATAAGTCATTCTCTATAAAGTCATTTTGTTTCTTGTTTCTACCCCAAATCCCTTCCCCCCCCTCTTTTTCACCATCAAATTCTCTTTCTTCGCCCATTCATTTTCAGAATTTGAAATTCACATATTTCTAAGATAGAAGACATATTTTTACCATTTTTACAGGTGCTTTACTTAGAAATCATATATTTTGGTTGTATTAGCGTCCATGTCAATTTCAGTATTCATTCGGTAAGTATTCTATTGATGCCAGTTTACAGTATCAGAATTGGTAGAGTATAGAAATATGAGCAATATGAGAAATGATGCTGACACTGTCCAAAATTCCTGGAATTGTAAATTCCAAACGAAATTAATGGTTCTCTGTTTTCTTTATTTCAGTACGGCAGAGAAAGCATTTCTGGGAGAGATCAAGATGGGTAAGTCATTTCTCCTACCTTTTACTTGTTATTTCAATCTGTGTACAAAGAAATTTTTCTAAACAAAGAATTATCATGTAGCTAACATCAGTCTAAAATTTCATAACCTATAATTCTAGGAACCAGGTCGAAGATGGTCGACCAAAATCTCAAACAGATGAAACGGGTGTCAGCAGAACTTTCATTTCTTCTGAGGTTGGTATATTACTTAAACTTGTTTTGTCTGTAGCTATCCATCCAATCATCCAATAGTCAATTATAAGAAATAGTTTTACATATAGAAATTAACTTTCAAGATGCAAAAATCGAATTTTCAGACTCTAAGATTAACCATTTTTATTAAAAAAATTGACTTCAAATTTATGATCTGCGGATCAGTAAACCAAGCATTCCCACAAGATTTTCATTTTGATCATAAGTTATAACCAAGTTTCAATCAATCTTTCGGATAAAAAAGAATGTATCTCTACTGATTATAAAAATACAATATATTGTAAACTATTTTAACATTGTCTATACTAGGTAATAAATTATGATTATAATCTCAAAAATGAGATCTCTTGTATATCTTTATACAGCCTTTACAAAACAAAGTATTAACCTTTCTTACTAATAGCTGGAGTGTCCGTCCTAAGATGAGATTCTTTATAATAATTGCAAAGAGAGCAGACCTAATAAATACTTCAAAATGATAAAACAGTATTGATTATTATGAAAAGAGAATTGTAACATCACTGAAGTTGTGGAGTTATTTTTATTATTTTTGTGGAGTTAAAACTCAAGTACACGATCTAAAAATGATTTAAATTTTCTCAAACTTTGTAGAATATAGTGTCATTTGCTTGTGCTTTAAATGTCATTAATATTTCCGATAATATTCAAGATATAAGCAATACAATATCAATATAGAGATCAAATTCTGTTCAATATTTTACTAAATACTTTTCTCAAAAAGCCTGTTTTTTACTGCCTTATTTCTCAATTTATTTAATTCAATCTTCAAATGTTCTAGCTATTGATGTCCTTCGTCTGATACACCAACTAGTTCCAAAAGCATTACTTTATTAACAAAAAAAATCAGTTCGTAAATAAATCTAGTTTTTTCTTTTTAAATCTGCCATCTAGATTGAGGAGAAACATTTTTAAAAATGTCTGCCATAGTTAAAAATGCCTTTAATTGGTCCCCCGATTTATAAAATCGGGGGACTTATGTTTTGAGGCATGTCCGTCCGTCCGTCCGGATTTTTCTCCGCAACCATCCATTGAATTTCTCTGAAATTTTGCATGAAGTTGTAACTTTGGTCAGGTTAGAAAGTGACATTCTCCGATTTTTGAAAGAAAATCTGGTTAGCCACCCAAGGGGTCAAAAGGCCCCGAAATGGCAAAAAATGACATTTTTTGCCCCATAACTTTTCATCCATCCATTCAATTTCTCTGAAACTTGGCCAAAATGTGGAGGCAATTGTTCCTAATAGAAAATAAGTATCACTGACCTTGGAAAAAATCTGGTTCGCGCCCCCAGGGGGGTCAAAAGCCCCCTAAAATGGCAAAAAATGACCCTTTTCTCCCATAACGTTTGATCCATCCATTCAATTTTTCTGAAACTTGGCCAAAATGTAGAGGCAATTGTTCTGGATATAAAATGAGCATCCTTGACCTCAGAAAAATTCTGGTTCGCGCCCCCAGGGGGTCAAAGGCGGGTCAAAAATGCCCCAAATTGCCCAAATTTATTGCATTTTACACTCGCCATATCGAGTCACATACATAAAGGGACCACGCACGCTCGGCTTGTTATTTTAAGTTTCATTAAAATCAATTCTCTCTAGTAAAGTAGTTGGCAATTATTACTATTACAGACATAAATTATTTTAAAGGAAATACTGTTTATAAATTATCCAAAAACAATTAATTTTGCTTTTTTGTGACCTATTTGCATTAAAAATATTTAATATTTGAAAAAAAGTTTTAAGCAATTTAATTTGACGTAAATAGAGACTGAATAGAATAATCCGGTAATGTACTTACTTCCTGTAATGCAGATTATTTTACTCAGTTACTATTTATGGCAAATTAAATTGCTTTAACATCTATTAAATATTTAAAAATTTTCCAATGCAAATAGGTCACAAATGAGTAGGTAAAGCAAAATAAATTGTTTTTGATTTCTTTCCCAACTCTATTTCCTTTAAAAAAATTTGTGTCAGTGTAATAAAAACTGGGAGCCGAACATAACTTAAGGATAAGTTTTATTTAACTATTCGTTACTTACTGCCACAAATAGTATTCAATATTCACTCTTAATATATACACGAATGTAGAACATTCCATCATTAATCAAAGGGGTGAGACGGACATCAATTACCTTTGATACTACAGTCAGCAATAGTAATGATTACCAAGTAGTTAATCCTAATTTTGCCAATCTTTCACAGTAACTTGAATCTTTTACTATTTTATTAGTTTTGTTACTATTCTTTGTATGCCTTCCAATCTCAATGATACATTTCTATTACATGTTTAGACACTAGAGTACAAGTCTGAGTACAATACTCTATATGAAGTCTTATTAGAGCTTTATATATCTTTAAAACATCATTTGCTCCCTTGAAATAATATTTCTAACCATCCATCCAATCATTCCATTTTCCCTCAGTGCAAACAAATATTTATTGCTGTGTCGCCTCTTGTATTTTTGTATATTGTATATGGCGGTGTGAACAGGATTTAACCTGGATGAGTGAGAAAACACTTCCATTGCGGCAGGTATATCTGAAGTCTCGGTTACATTCTAGACACAAACATCTGTAAACTAAAAACTTACTCAAGTTTACATTTAGAGACTTCAAGAGTTGGATATCAGAACGTTGGGTGAGACACTCACCATACTAAAGCTCTTTAAAATGTCCCATTATTAGGTGACTATGCAAAGATGTCTACTGCAAAAATTTCCCAGTTACACTCTGAAATGACAATGCAATAATTCGGGGAAATTCAAAATAGACAGGAAGGTATTTATAAAAATCACAAACTTTCCTTGCACATAAATCAATTGTGTTGACAAAATTGTCCAAAACTCAATTATCAACACATTCTCGAATTTTTTCCACACTCAGGTTACTTGATTTGCTCAAAACCTTGGTTTCTCAGAAATCTAATCCCATTGTGCATAGAATATTGTGCTCATTTATTTTACAGAGTGACAACAAATAAATAAAATGTTTATTTAAAAAAAAAAAAGCCTCTGCATTTTACTGGTTTAAAAAAAAACCCGTTTCAATTAGAAAATTTAAATGCATTCTATATAGTGGAACTCTTTACTAATACTAAATTATTTAGTTTGTCCTGATCCAAGACGAGATAAGAATTCAGTATCTGGTTCAGGATCTACCCTGATAGTAATATGACGACTATTTGCTTTGATCGGGCAAATCACCTAAAATACATGAGACTCTCAGAAAGAAACTTAACCCCATCAAAAAAGAATGTGCATGCTGTGGGAAGGGAGGTTCTCTCTAATGTGTTATGGTTGGCTGCCTGCCATTTAGGAAGAATATCAACAAAACAAGCCCTATATTTATATAAAAAAGTACAAATATTAGATTCCAGCCAGACAGCTTGCATTGATATAAGCATATTACACCCATGCCAGTGCCACTTCCCTCAGAAATGAACTCTATCACATGGTACTTTACTCAAGATCCACAGCATCACACATTAAACCCTCTCACCCATAAGTGCAAGCTTAAACCTCATAACTACCAACCTCCCCTTTCCAGTGACCATTGAAAAAGCTTGGGGATTTAGGTTGCTAGATCAATTTACCACAACTTCTTTCAATGACGGTGGGCAATTTTTCTTTGTCTGACCTTCCAGTTTATATCCATCTCAAAGAAGGTTCATTTCCCAAAGCAAGACATAACCCTATCCCAGTCATCATGTCATGCTCTCCGTTCAGTCTAGAGAGACTATGAACACCCCTGAAAGGGGCTGGCTGCATGTGTAATTGTGAAGCGAGGGTTGCGCAATCCTTAACAACATCTCTCCTGAGTCGGCACTGCTTGATTCCAATGGCAAGCAATTCAAGATGACTGGAAACAATGCTGAGATAAGCAGAGAGCACATACAGCACTTGGTATTCCCAAATGATTACCCATTTAGTAATGGCCAGGCTCGACGTCGCTTAACTTCGGTGATCTATCCCAGTATGATACCATTTAAAGAGACAAGTGCGACAGGCCCTTTGGAATGATATGAAAAAAAAGGTATCATCACCCCAGTACCCTTTGGTACTCCTACTGATTTGTGTAGCACCATAGTTATCACCGCCAGGAAAAATTGAAAACTTACAAGAACAATAGACTACCAAGATCTCCCAATGTATCCTAGAGTCATACCATACTAGTTCATCATTCCAACTTGCATTGCAGCTACCACACAACATAAGGATGGTTGTGCTGGATACTGTAGATAGGTACCACTCAGTTCCTCTGAATGAAAAATCGCAACCACATTCCAGTTTTAATAAAGTGGGGACGTTTCATGATTCTTAGGATGCCTCAGGAATACTTAGCAGCTGGCGATGCCTGCATGTGTAGCTATGATGAAATAAGCAAAGATATTCTCCGCAAAGTGAAGATAGAAGATGAACCCCTACTTTTTGACCATAGGGTGCATTTAATCATACATTTGATTACCACTCAGACTACACAATAAATGAAACTGTCTTCAACAGAAGTAAAATCTAATTTTGCCAAGATATCGTTCACTTTTCGTAGCCTTCATTTAAGTCGAATTTTCAAAATCTAACCGACATAATGTTATATATTAACTTTCAATATTTTAAAATATATTTCATTAGATCCTGTACTTTTACTAACATTGAACTTGGATAATAATTTTAGTTGATCCAGAAAGTGGACCAAACTCTTCTAAACAATGAACAAATTGAAAAGAAAACTTGTAGACAGGTTGTTTCTCTGTTTATTCATCTGTTTTATCATTTTTTACTGTGCTAAAGTTTTATGAAATTTGTTTTTGATTTTGTATATTTGGATAATGGTTTGCAATTGTATTTAATATTTTGGACCTGATACAGATACAGGCACATATGAAAAACGCATTTCCAAATAAAAACTGTTGTTTATACTTATGTAGCAGGCAAAAATAAGTATCCTAAAAAAAAAATTAGGAAATATTATTCAGTAGATTTTTAATAAATGTGAAAATAAAATTTATCGTATTTTTCTGAATCCATGAGCCTAGAGCAGTGGCGGGCAACCTCCGGCCCGCGGGCCACATCCGGCCCACGAAGGCTTAGCGTTCAGCCCTCCACCTTGCTATGCTTTATTATTGCAATCTGGCCTGCGGATCTCCCAGTAAAACTCATATCATTTTGTGAGATAGACGTAAAAGTCGGTTTCAATTAAGATTTACAGTGGGATGAAAATGTATAAATATCAGCGAGCGATGATGCATATATATTTCATTTTTCTTTAACTATTAATTTCAAATCATTGGTCTGAGATAAAAATAGAAAAAGAGAAAGAGAGAGGCAAAGAGGAAACGAGAGACGAGGAAAGGGCATGAAACATAGAACTTATGTGAGGTGTGTCAAAACGAATGCTGGATCAACTTGCTGCTTCCTCCGTCATTATTTTTTATGATTCCAAAATGGCTCTTCGTCGGCCCTTTTATAACATCACATACAGAAGTCTCCTGAGAAAAAATATCAGATTTGTAGAGTGTTCAATGCAATTTTTGTACAATTCATTCATGTAAACAAAATATAGTAATTCTGAGATTTCGTTTTTCCCTCCGGCCTGCGATCTCCTTCCAAAAGTCTCATTTGGCCCTCACTCTGAAATGGTTGCCCGCCCCTGGCCTAGAGTAAGGTAATACAAGGGAGATAAATCGG
>OY744530.1:81362751-81370251 GCA_963556195.1 Sepiola atlantica
ATAAATAAACAAACATAAAGGAAAGTTTCATTTTAAATTTTTAAAAATGGATGTCAAATACGTACGATGATTTGAATTATGTTTATTTTTTTTTACTGGTAGTGAGAAGGCTCAGGATTGTTTAGTAAGTGAACGCTAAAAATGTTGGAACATTTTTTTCTAATATTATTTTCACATACTTTTCATTTTGAAAAATGAGTTTTAAAAAAGCTTCAAGATCTTCTGACGTTGATAACGACATCGAATCAAAATTGCTGATTGCAAATCTGCGATTAGTTTGGCTCTTAGAAAATCAACCGTTTAACTATTATGCAGTGACACATAACTTTGTTTTATATATTATATATATAAAATAGTAACTCTGTGTGTGTATGTGTCTGCATGATATTTGTGTCTTATGGACAGAATTGCTTGAAAATTGGCATGTGGACTACTGACCTCTCAGTGACGGTCATAGGCTATATAAGAAATATATCACTTCAACGCTGCACCCCCCCCCCTTCACTGAAAACTGTTTTCCCTTAGATTCAAATGAAATTTAAACCATAGGTAAATTACCAAGACTGATGTCCATTCCCCAAATTTCAGCAAATGTTGATAATATTAAGATGGTTCCCACGGCACAACCCCTTCACTGAAAACTGTTTTCCCTTTGATTCAAATGAAATATATATATATATATATATATATATATATATATATATATATATATATATATATATAAAATTAAGGAGAACACTTCTCTGTCTGTGCATGTCCCTAAAAACGAAGACATACTAGGAAGTGTACTTTCAATATAATTGTATTCACATGCACAATTTACATGTGAACATAATGGAAGTATTTTTGCGTCTCTGGCTGCCTTTTAAAGAAGCTAATGACACTTTTCAAACATGTTACCCAATGAAATTAATCTATTTGTTAGCGTTAGTTTAAGAGTATTAACATATATCTGAATAGCTCGGTGAGTAAAATATCCAACTGACAGCATCAAGGTTGCTGTTAAAGTAAACTCTCCCTACCATGATGTGGCATATGATGCTATACCACACTCTAACATGGGTAACACCGGGTAGCTCTGCTAGTATATATATATATATATATATATATATATATATATATACGTACATAGATAATAAACAATAACAAATATTTATTATTATTATTTGTCGCTCTTCGAAAAAGTAGAGCACTGTAAGTGTAGTATTAACACAGCATGACGTCACTAGCTTTAAATGCATCGTTCTTTTCATTAAAAAAGTCGAACGCTCTAGACGTTAAGCCCGCCGATAAAGTGGTAAAATTATCACCGTTTATTCGCTATTTAAAATTGGCCGTGTGGTTAAGGCGTCGGATTTGAGTTGCAAGATACTTGTAATCCGGGGTTTCGAATCGCATGACCGGTAGTGAATAGTCATATCTCTATGCTGATGAGTCCCGATTAAAAAAGGACAAAACGTATACGTACATAGATAATAAACAATAACAAATATTTATTATTATTTATATATATATATATATATTTGGGAATTTTTTTTACCTACGTTACATTTTGTATATGATCATTTTAAGTGCATCAGAAACTGATTAATTTTTATTCAATTCCTCTCTTCCGCATAAAGAAAGAAATAGAAGTGTTTCCTCTAAAATCTAGTATGGATGAATTGATCCATGTATTGTGAAGGCCATATTTGCAAAATCGCAATGTCTAAATTGTGACGAATACTGGTAGGGCATCGAATTTTACAGAGGATTGTACTGCTCTCTTTTTTTTAAAAAACTTTTATTCACCCCAAACAAGGCACTTTGCCACTGAAGGGGCTACTGTGATAGAAGTAAGATTGGGGAGAGGGGCAGCCTTGCTGGGCAGCAAGATGTTTGTTCACATTACATTTAAATTTCTGCAGTTTAGTATGGTTAAGGAACAGTGTTAAAAGCTTTTGTTATATCCATAAAAAACTAATAGTGCTACCCGTTGTTCAATGCACTTTTCCTGAAGTGCATTGAACAACGGGTAGCACTATTAGGTTTTTTTCACAAATTGGTTGTGTTCCTCGATTATCTCGGAATGCCAGAGCAGCTTTAGACCCAGTCGTGGCAGAATGAATATTTGTCTGCTGCCAAAGCTGCTCTGGCATTCCGAGATAATCGAGGAACACAACCACTTAGTGAACCAGTTGAGCAAGAACTTTGAAAATGCCTTACCTACCGCTTCAAGAAAGCTTTTTTTTGTTGTTGTTTTAATTAAAACTGTGTTCTGCGGCTACGGTAGTCAAATGACATACCGTAGCTGCAATCAGTCCTCCATGCTAGTCCCAGACCATCTGGCCTTGTCATGCATAAGTTGTCGTAGGCAATGAAGTTGTTTCGATATACGTAGTGGTCCTAGTCCCGCCTGCTTGAGGTCAGCACGTAGTGTGCCCAGCAGATTTGTGCAGTGCCGTCCTAGTCGTGGTTGGTAGGCTTGCGAGCCAGTAACGGCAAAGTCTAGTGCTCTCTGTGCGGGGGTGTCAGGGTTCATTCGTAGGATCGTGGATCAAGAAAGCTTATACCTTGTTAATTGCCACAGGTATCAGACTGTGGACTTTTCCAGTGATCTTGTCAATCCCAAAACGGTAAATCTCAACAGGGATACCATTAAGGCCAAATACCTTCTCAATATTTATTTCCTTAATTGTACTACACATATCGAAGAGGGTAGGGGGATCCATCATTGCATGGTTCTGTGGCAAACCGTTTTTGACATCTTCACCAACCACTAATGGAATGTAGAAGAGATCCAGGAAATGCGCAGTTTACCGTTTCATAATGTCCTCAGAACTTTTATGGTAAAGGGACCCATCTTTGGACCTGCTTAATCAAATGTTACAAAGACGAAGACCTGCCTAATCAAATAGTACATTTTTGGGGGCATCTTTCTATCGTAGACCTTTTGTATGCTCTCAGAAATATCCAGCCACCACCAATTCTTCATTCTACGTATTCTGCGCTGGAGTGACGATTTTACATTCCTGGAGATTCACAGTTTTTTTTTCAGGTGTACTGAGATATCGCTGGTACAGCTTATTTACTTTTCCAGGTGCTTACTAATTCTGAGTGTCGTTCTCATTTGACTAATCATGATGATTCCACTTCTTCAAACCAATAACGTCAACGCTGACCTTGTAGATCTCAGTCCTGAATTGGTTTCATGTGCCATCAAACTGATTTCAATGCAGATAAACTATTGACTAGAAAAAATACAAGAGTGGGAAACAAGGGGACACAGTCAGATGCTTTACAAGAAACAGGCACGTTTGAACCTGAAAAAATATTCATTCAGCCATCGCTGTGTTGATTTGTGGAATAGATTGCCATCAAGTTTAATTGAAGCCGAAATTGTAAAGATATTTGAGAAGCGGTTGGATAAGTTCTGGATTGACCAAGAAATCAAATTCAACTATAAGGCTACTGTCGTCACTGGACGCATACAAAGATGAAGACAAGGAGCTGGTGCCATAGGACGACTCATGTCCTTCTACCAGAATTCATCTATGTTTCTATGTTTCTATGTTTCTATGTTTTATGTATACTTTCAAACATGTTATGAAGATCCTCACGTACACTCTTGTCCTGTAGTCTAGATACATCAATGTTGAACTTGGGAACATTTTACACCTTGAGAATGGGAGTGAAGCATAACATGGAGCTTCAGTTTACTACGCACCTCGCACAGTGCACACATCTTGAAGATCTCACCTAACGGTGATAACAACATAATCATGGATGTATTTTGATCGAGGGTGGATCCAAGTTGCCTTGTAGGTAACCTTCTGATGCGACGAGGTGTTACAGATGACTCATTCTAAAAGACCTGGTTTCAGTGAAAAGCCGAGACAAGATAATACAGACGCACATACTAGAGTGCATTCGCCATATAAATGGCTGCAGTTTCACTGATATATTTATATAAATCATCTTCATTTAAATTTTCTATTTGAAAAAGCAGTTTTAAAAAGGAGAAAATTATTTTTACTAAATGACTTTTTTTTTGTAAGATAAAGATAAAATTAAAAATAAACTATAAAAGAGAATCTCTTTTCTTCAGTTTCTAACTCTGCTGTGAAAAACCGTTTTTAAAAGGCCATGTCAATCGATTGCGATTTTAAGATCTCTCTTTCCTCAAATCAATTGGCTTAAAGTATTCTTATTTCGTTTTTGCCAATAAACATAATTTGTAGATGACAACAACACAACCTTTTACAAAACAAGTATTTTTTTCTCTACTCTTCTCCCTGATCTCTTGATCACATAAATGGCAGCTAGGGTCTGATACTTTTTTGTGATTCTTCTTGAGAACACAGCAAGTTGTATTTATCTCTTCTTCAGGCAAATCATCTATGGGGTCATATAACTCCTTTGTGCCTGTAGGTACATTATCAGGGGAATTATTGAGTGTGCAGTTTCAGAAGTTCTATCACAGTCATTGCATACTTATAAAGCTGACAACAAAACGGTACAGATATATTTTACAAAGTGTGGAGTCTTATCATTTAGTAATGGGTGATGATTCATTACGCCCAATTAACTTTCTTGCATTTCTAAAATGTTATTTTATTATCGTTTTTTTGGGAGGTTTCACTGCTCATGATTGGATTGCGATCAGATGACAACTAATACCCAATATGTATAGATTATTCTGGAAGCAAAGTTGCGAGGGTGCTACATCATCTACTAGTCTCTCCCTCCTTGACAAAGAAGGTTGGCTCCCTCTACATTGCTAGTAAACTCCTCACACCTGACATAATCCTGTATCTCTACAAAGCCACCATCCGCCCATGCATGGAGTATTGTTGTCACATCTGGGCTGGTGCATCATTTACTAGTCTCTCCCTCCTTGACAAGGTCCAAAAAAGAGTCGCCAACCTAATAGGTCCCTCACTGTCAACCAAGCTCCAGTCCCTGTCCCATCGCCGCAATGTAGCATCCCTGTGCCTGTTTTACAAGCACTTCAATGGATTGTGCTCTGATGAATTGGCTACTCTGGTGCCCCCTCGACGTAAATTCACTAGACCGACTCGACAATCAACTAAATCCCATCCATTCACTGTGGAGGTCCCCAGATGCCGGAGAGCTTTCTACTCCAATAGCTTCTTTCCTCGTGCTGCTGGCCTCTGGAACTCCCTCCCTGCCCCCTGTTACCCCGACAGTACTGACATGCAGAAATTTAAAACTAATGTAAACAGACATCTCGTTGCGCAGATCCCAATTTAGGTTGACCCCCCCCCCAACCTTCTCCCTTTTTTTTCTCAGTAGCCCATTACGTCTACAGTGGTGGCCTGCCTTGTTCGGGGTGAACTATCTCAAAAAAAAAAGGTTAGGCAAAGTTGCGAGTGTCACATAGAAAAATCCATCATTGGACTCATGTTTTGTTTGTTGTTCAGTCAAACTAAAACATAAACAAAGAGAAAAAAGACGGTGTATAGAACAAACAAGATTGAATAACTCAAACATCATGTGTTGTCTTGCCTCCTTCTCCATCGACTGTCTAACAATAGTTTCAACTCTTTCTTATATTATTCCATATTCCAACATATATGATTGGCAAGGGTCTCTAGTTAGTGAGTGCTAACTTTTAACAATATAATATTGTTAATAAAAAAAGAGAAACTGTAAAGTAAAAAAATAAAAACTTTTATATAGAAACAATTTTACACAAATGTAAAATATAACAATAAAGTTTGTGAAGGATAGAAAATGTTTGAAACGACACGAACGTTAAAATCGTCTTTAAAGTTTAATATGCGTGTGTGTTTTCTTGGTTAAGCATGTTATTGTGGGGAAGACAGCAGGCATGCTTAAAAGTGGATGTGTGGTTCGCACTTCAAGTCGGGTGTTTTTGTTGTTGTTGCTGTCTTCATTTGATAGCAAGGCGAGTTATTCCGTTTTCGCCAAGAAACTGATTTTTCTCCGATAATTCCCTGGTTTTATAAAAGTTTATTTCGCACCCACTTGTTCAAAACATGTGTGAACACTTTTCTGAGTTCACACTTTGGCCACATCTGTTATAACTTATTTTTACGAGCCTGGCCGCTAGATGATCCCCTCTTCAAGAAGAAAGAAAGAAAGAAAAAGAAGAGGAAAGAAGAGGAGAGAGTAAGCCGAACGAACCTAGAAAGAAAAGGGGTAACTAAACAGGCTAGCACTTTCCTTCAATGGCCGTTCGTCTCATCGATCTATTGATCTGCCACAACTTTAATAATAGACCTCGTTTGCATGTGAGGAACAAACTCCTGTCATGTTTCCATTTGAACCAACCTTTTTGCGAAGTTGAATCAATTTGTAAGAAAGTGTTTGTCTAAAAACGGCAAATTAAATTTATGTATATAAAAAATTTAAAAAAGCAACAACAAAAAGGCAAAGATAAACCTTTGTATTTTTATCAAGTCGAAGAACAATTGATATTTCCTTTTCATAACGTTATTTGTATTCGGGGTTACCTCCCTTAGTAAAACAGCCAAACCACCTGCTGCCACATTCTTGTGGAGAAGCAGAAATACAAGCATAACCAAGTCTTTTATTGAAACAAAAAGCAAAACACAATTATGCGAACTTCGGAGATATGAAATATTTACTGGATAAATGTAATGTATACTTTGTTTCCAAATATTTATTTAATGTTTTTAAATGCGAAAGTTTTCATTTCTTTCTTCGTGGAATTCCATTGTTGTTTTCTCTTATGTTTGTTTTCTGTTGACAATAATTGGATGGTGAGGGGTTCGTTTGCCCCGGAGGAAAACTTTTTTCATTATAGTCTTTATTGTTTGTTTCCCGGTTTTACGGTCGGAATAGAAAACAAAACTTTTATAAAAGGAAAAAAAAAAATTACTACAAAAGTTTAACTTTTCATCAAGTAAAATAATGACAATTTAAAATAAGTGGATTTATATAAGTTGGGAAAATTGATGAAGTCCGAAATATATTTATAAAAAATGACCTCCAGCTAAATAAAAATCACAAACAAAAAACTGCCTAATTACTGAATTCTAAGAGAGAAAATGGCAATAAAATATAAGAAAAATAAAACAGCAAAAGTTTTACTATTTTGTCACGGATTAAAAGAAAAATATATATTTATCATATGTTAGCGATTAAAAGATGAAAGTATATGTGAATGAAAAAATATACATGTGTATATATATATATGTATATATACAGAATATATATATTTATATATATATATATATATACAGACAAAATATATGTATATATATAGAGAGAGATACAGAAAACATATATGTACATATATACATATATATGTTTTCTGTATCTATATATATATATATATACATATTTTTCTATGTGTGTGTATTGTCTGTATGTATATATATATATATATATATATATATATATATATATATATATAAATAAAAGAAGAGAGATAAATATGTACGAATGACAAATCTATTTCAACTTCGATTGTTCAATGCAAGGTGTACTCGGTAAAAACATGTTTATTTT
>OY744530.1:81375251-81432751 GCA_963556195.1 Sepiola atlantica
ATGAGAACAGTAGTCCGAATATACCAAATTCTGTAAAGTTTATAATTTTAATAAAAAAAGTGTTCTGACAATAAAGTAAAAAAGTGTTCTGACATTTTGTCTTAGACCCATGAATACAGATGTTTTGCTGCTAGAAAATAGTTTTTAAATAAAAGTTGGTTTATGAAAGTTACCTAACAGGATTTTGAAACAAGACTTTATTGATAATTTTAGTGACTAACATTTTTGGAAAAATTACATTTTAAAACTAGCAAGAAATGTTTTGGTTGTTTTTAAAATTAGTATTTACACAGAGAAAACCCAAGTCTTCTTTTTAAAGGGGGCGGGGTATGTAGACTTGACTCGCAAGACTAAACAAAGGGTAAAAGAAATAAAGAACAGATATATGTGCGTTTTCAATTCGCATCGCAGTTAAACCGATAAGTTTTTGCCGGGCGTTTTTATTTCCGGTATCTCTCAATGCGCATAGTCGGTAGTCTTCTTAAATTTCGATATGAAAAGGGAGGCAGATCTTGACTGAACACTAAAGCTCTTCTGTTTTTAATAAACACATGAATGTATAGAGTTCATGTGTGTGTGTGCGCGTGTGTTATATGTATAAGAAATATATAAATTTAAAGTGAAATTATCACCCATTTCCGAACCAGTATCTAACCAAATAGTGTTTTAAGGGCATATACAAATAATTTTTACTTTTATTTAGGAGGGGGTGGGGGGTATAAGGTAGATAAATAGTATGTATTTTCGTCAGAGAGAGGATAAATCCTACTACTAAACCTAAATCTGGGTGACAACAGCTCCCCTAACAAAAACTCTTCTTTTTTTTGTTTTTAACATAGTTCATCCCAAACAGTAGACGTAAGGGGCTACTGGGAAATAAGGTGTAGGTTTTGGAGGGTCATCCTAAGTTGGGAGCTGTGCAATGAAATGTCTGTTTACATTAGTTTTAAATTTCTGCATGTCGGTATAGTCGGGGAAACAGGGAGCAGGTAGGGAGTTCCAGAGGCCGACAGCATGAGGAAAGAAGCCATTGGAGTAGAAGGCTCTCCGGCATCTGGGGTCCTCCACAGTGAATGGATGGGATTTGGCTGATTGTCGGGTTGGTCTAGTGTATTTACATCGAGGGGGCATTAGTGCAGCAAATTCATCAGAGCACAATCCATTGAAGTGCTTGTAAAACAGGCACAAGGATGCAACATTGCAGCGATGGGACAGGGGCTGGAGCTTGGTGGATAGTGAGAGACCTATTAAGTTGGCGACTCTTTTTTGGACCATGTCTAAGAGGGAGAGACTAGTGGATGATGCCCAAGCCCAGATGTGGCGACAATACTCCATGCATGGGTGGATGGTAGCTTTGTAGAGATGTAAGATAATGTCAGGTGTGAGACGTTTGCTGTTTCGAATATATCGTAAAAAAACATATAATTTGCGTGATGTGCGTAAGTGATTTTCAGCATAAGATTTGTTTAAAAAAGTGTCTACCTATGTAAAATTCACACCCTAAACATTTCAGAATTGTCAGGCTGAAAGTAAGTGGCTTTCATTTTAGTTGTATTTAGAATAATTTCACTTAGTTACAAACTTACAATTACATTTTCATTAAGCCAGTAAATGTGACAGTTAAATTTAATTTTTTGAGAAATACATTTCAATATTTTCTTAGAAGGTATGACAACGGGTGTGGGGAGAAAAGAAAGGAAGAAAAATGGAACAATTTTTCACCTTACAACGAATCGGTTACAAGAAATAAATCTTTAGTTGTTTCACTATTTTCCATCAATTACGAGGAAAACATTGTTAAAAAAGATCGGTAAACGTGAAGATTAGATGACGGTTACTTTTTTTTCGAAAAGGCGATAAAAATTGTATTTTCTAAGGTTATGACATGCTTAACGTATTGGAGTTAAAATCAATTTAGTATTACGTATGAAATCTGAAGAAAAACATTTTTTAAATGAGTAAATATGCTAGTATTATCGACTTATTTCCTAGATGACGGCTTGCTTGATAGGATCGAGGTTAGTAGCTAAAAACTGGAATCAGAAGTACGTTCGATGAAAAAAAGTAAAGTCTTTAAGTGACTTATATAAAAATAATTTTAATTTAAATATTTATAAAAAAATTTGTTTAAAAACATAATTCTTGTGTTACCGCAACATAAGTAAAAAAACAAACAAACAATGAACATAGTTTAAAGTGTTAAATAAAGTTTCTTATTTCTTTAACATTTCAATATCCTGGAATCCAATTTTAATAATTCCTAGATGTTGTGAAACAAATATTTTTATAAATGTTTTAATTTTTTAAATAAATTATTTTTATAAATCACTAAAAGACTTTACTTCTTTTCGTTCCCATTTAGTTTCCGTTCCAATTTTTGTATCGATTATGACGCCATATTGGTAATTAGCTTATGTACTAATTTTAAAAGTGTTTGTTTTTTCTATTAATACGTAATACTCAATTGATTTTAACCCCAACAATAACCATAATCTTTTTAAAATATATACAGATTTTGAGATACTGCATATCATCTTTTTAAAACCGTTATTTAATCTTCATGTTTATCGAAAGATCTACTCGTGTAATTTGGCTAAGATCAAAGTGTAGTATCTGTTCCGATGGATACTGCACCCCATAGACTGCTATTGTCTTGGCCTTCGGGACTTGATTTACGCCGGTCTATGGGTCTGTCCTGTGCAGTTCTAGGAGGTCCACCCTCCCAGGCTTTGCCTCCCCTCTTTGGGGAGGAGTAAGTTTATTGCTTACTGTCTGAGGCGACCCTACCGGGGAATGCCGACGGGGCTGCCCAGGCAATTTTTAAACCCAACTTTCCCGACCCGACCTTGGGTCACATCTTACTTGTGGGAGTAAGATAAAAACTGGCCTTGTGTCTAACTCCTGGAGAGGAGTAAATCAATACTCATGTAATGTACGCCTCCCTCATAAGCGTATTTTTACTTTTGCGAATACATATGCGTACCTTACATGGGTTTTTACGGTAATCCAAAAATTAAAAAAACAACAACTCTATAACTAATATTTAGAAATCTAAAAAGAATCGGAATTGGTCATTTCAAACAGAATCAGGAAAAATATTGGAATCATCCCATCACTAGGATCGACTAATCGTTCCTTCTCAGTTGTAAGATTAGCCATTTCTTTTTCCAACCGTTCATCTTTTTTCTTCATATTGACTTGCTCCTTGAGAACGTTAATCAAACCAAAGTGGATGGGCGTGATATCATTGTAATAATTCTTGATATCACTGAACGCTTTCTCGTAATTATTCATGAAAGTGTTTATTTGGCTGTTGTTTCTCTTCAATTTCATGGATTTCCAATTTTCGATTCAGCTCAAGTTCGTCCCGTAAAGCCTTTATCTTCTTTTCGAATTTGGATTCAATCTTTTTGGCTTTGCACTCAATTGCATTTTGTAAATTTGTAGCAGGGGATATTTGTTGCGACTTCTTTTCTTTCTTTCTTTGCTCAACCCTTCTTCGTCTCTGAGATAGAGAAGAAGAGGTGATCTCGTGAAAGCACGTTGACCGAAGATTCTGGCCAATCATGGACCAACAGGTCAGCTTGACCACGCGTGATTTGACTCCCTATAAAACAAGTCACACACTCTCTTTTCGCTCTTTTTCTCTTCCCATTTCCGGCCGAACGCACGCAGAGAAGATCGTCGACTCCCACACACACCGGCTCGACCGAGGAGGTGGGGAAGGCAAAAGTCAAAAAGTAGGTAATCTCTTTTAATTCCTACCACAAATAACGAACAATTCTTTCAAGCACACACATTACAATTGCCACAAAAATACATGAAACACACTCGCATATGCGCATTCATACAAACATGAACTTAAACAAACCGAACATTTCACTCGTACACGTTCGTACAAACGGAACTTTTCACGCCTTAAAAATTAACTCAACCATTACTGTAACTGATAGCTTTACAAAATGTCTTAACCAAATAAATTGTTTTGTTTAATATAAATGTTTTACTCTAATTGTTGATTTTACAAAATATCATTCTTGTGTGTAAGTTTTATTATTCCTTCGTTTTCTTTCTAATATAATTTCAGATATAATAATAATGGTGTCTTTCTTTCCTTTTTTTGTTTTATCCACACGTGGTCGGGCCACTTCGAACAGTGGGAATGACATGCCGCTATAAAGGCATCTCTCCCACAACCTTTGGTCGGGGTACCCCACATGGGTTTAACCCTCTGTTCGAACCAACCCTCGGCCATAAATTCCTCATGTCTTCATCGTTTTTTAATTTGATTATATTTTGATGCGACGGTTCGTTTTTTCTTTCAGTTTTACTTTGAGATTCTGTTTGACTTTGCGTAAATCCATCTACTTAGTTCGGTTGCTATTTTTGTCCAATTTGAACTTGCCTATATTGTTCTAGTGTTCATACATTAAATACTTCACTTTTATTTTGTACTTGGAATCGCAGACTTGGGCGAAATGGTTCCTTTTTAAGGCAGTTCCTACACTCCTGCATCTTTGCGGGACACATAACGTGTGTTGCCAAATATCCGCAGTAATGGCAAGCCTGTCCGCCATCTTTATTTTGTCTCCCACATGGTCGGGTCTCGGAGTAACATGGCGGTTGCTATTTGATGACGTCCGCTGTTGGAGTTGTTGACACCTTTGCTGGTTACTTCGTGTGTATCGCTTGTGGCTTTTGGTGTTACTGTAGGACGAAAGTGCATAGACTTCCCTTCGTTCCATGTCTGCAGCTCAAGTTCAATGCCTTCGTCTAGTATTTGTTTGAGGGTAGAATTGTCTCTTAGCCCCTTTCTTCTAAACTTAGAGGACAAACAGCCTTGCAGTATCTGGGCCAATATTTCCCGGTCTGCATCTTGGAAGTTGCATGTGGATGCTAGAGTTCTTAGCCTGGCATGGTAAGAATTCAAGTTTTCGTCTGTATTCTGCATTGCGCGTCGAAATTTGAAAGTTTCGTATGATGTATTTTTTTTTTAGCCGTGAAATGATCGGTTAGTGATTTCTTCACTGTTTCATATTGGTTTGGTATTATTATCGTCCCATCGTCTATTTCAGTGGTTGCTCCGATGCCATTCTGTTTGTCAGTGAAATTGTAAAAGATGTCTAAAATTTTGTCTCGGACGTAATGTAGAAGAGTCGCTTTTCCTTTTCTGCTGATGTCAATATGTTGCCGATGAACAGGTTTTCAAATTCATCTATCCACTTTTGCCAGCGAATGCTAATTGTATTTTGGTCAGAGTGGATGCTGAAATTAGGAAAAACGGGCAAATTAGGACTAGTCATATTTCGTTTTGGCTAAATAAAATTTCCTTTTCTTTTTTCTTTTTGTTTATGTGATAGAGAACGTGAGCTCGTCACTTAAATTCTCGTCTCCGGGTTCGATGTCGTAGACTCAATATTTATTTATAAATAACGAATTATTTACAAAATGTGGCACAAGGCCGAAAAGGGTAGGGGGAAGGTTCGGTCTTCACTAACTGATATTAACTATTCTAATGTCGTAGACTCGGCTCGCAAGACTAAACAAAGGGCAAAAGAAAGACAGAACAAAGACGAAGAGATATACGTGTGTTTTCAATTTGTGCCAAAGTTAAACTGATGAGTTTTTCGCGGGCGTTTTTATTTCCGGTATCTCTAAATGCGCATGCCCGGTAGTCTTCTTATCTTCCGATGTGCAAAGGGAGGCAAATCTTGACTGAACACTAAACCGGGTAACAAAAAAAAAACACTTTTTTTTAATATCAATTAAGCAACATAATATTCATATAAAAATATTTTTCCAAGAAATTACAGGTTTAATTTGTAGAGTGAGAGATCAGTTTGAACCTAAAAAGTAAAAACTTTATACTGGCAAACAAAAAATAAATCAAAGCAAAAAAGAGCAATAGATAAATGGAAGTGAAGGAATACAATATCAGACCAACTCAGCCAAACTTCAAACAGTAAAACTGAATAAATAACAATACCTCCGTTATTTGAGCAATGAAAAGTATACACTAAAAACGGATTATATTGAGTAGGATCAATATCAATTCTATTGTCATATGCAATATTATCTGTTGTATATTCATGTATACAAACCTTTCATATTGAAACCTTTCATATTGTCTTGTTAAAATGAAACATGTTTTTATGGCATTGTAAATAAGCCAATGGAAGAAATTGTCAGACCTAATTAATATTTTGTTTAACGAACAAGATATATTACTGTTCTGTTGGGCTTGTGAATTATTTAATGAAAATATTATCATCAGAGGTTAATATTTGGTTTAATAAATTTATTTTGAGATATGTGAGAAATAATTTTTAAGATTATTGTTATAATAGTAAAAAAAAAATACAATCTGATGCAATTTCTACTGATTCAAAGAAAAATATTCTCAACATTTACATAATTGTTATTAGTAAGAAAGTTTTCTTTACTTATTTTGTAATATTTGACCGAGGTTGATTATTAAAGAATAACTTTATAGCCATTTACAAACATAAAAATGTTTATTAAGAAGAACATAGTAATATGTATTTATATGAAATAGTAAAACCAGTTTTCTGAATATTGGTAAAATATTGTAATAATAAATAAAAATTTACAGCATTAAATAATGTGTACGAGGGTAAAGTAGAATATTAATCTCAAATGATTTGATCGATTTCCTTTTTTATTCTCTCGAATGCTATATAAAAATAGAGTGGGGAAGTGTATTTAGTTCAACTCCTTTAGTTGAATTACTGGGCATTGGTTCAACTTTAGTTGAATTATTGGGCATTGGTTCAACTCCTTTAGTTGAATTATTGGGCATTGGTTCAACTCCTTTAGTTGAATTATTGGGCATTGGTTCAACTCCTTTAGTTGAATTATTGGACATTGGTTCAACTCCTTTAGTTGAATTATTGGACATTGGTTCAACTCCTTTAGTTGAATTATTGGACATTGGTTCAACTTTAGTTGAATTACTGGACATTGGTTCAACTCTTTTAGTTGAATTATTGGACATTAGGTTCAACTCCTTTAGTTGAATTGTTGGACATTGGTTCAACTCCTTTAGTTGAATTATTGAACATTGTTTCAACTTTAGTTGAATTACTGGACATTAGTTCAACTCGTTTAGTTGAATTATTGGACATTGGTTCAACTTTAGTTGAATTATTGGACATTGGTTCAACTCCTTTAGTTGAATTATTGGACATTGGTTCAACTCCTTTAGTTGGATTAATGGACATTGGTTCAACCTTAGTTGAATTATTGGACATTGGTTCAACTCCTTCAGTTTAATTACTGGATATTGTTTTTGTTTGTTTACAATGAGGTCACCGATTATCAAGATCCAAAAGCCACTCGAGGATAAGGGTTAAAGTGTTTGATTGGTGGACGGTGAGACAACATTGTGAATACCGGTACGATGGTTGTAGCAGGTCAGAAATTGATTATTTACGAGGAGGTTCAACAAGAACTTATTAACATTGGACTTGAAAACGACCACGTTGTAGTCGGCTGGGAAGCAGTCTTGCGGCACTCTTATCATAGAAGTTTCGTTTCGTCTTGGGCACGCAGAAGGAGAATAGGGAAATCATTGACAGTGGTAGTAGCTAGGCGAGTTCTAGTTGTGAATGTTTTACAAAAGGGAGGGACCATAGATTTTAGCTCAGTCAAGCACCTGCCATGAAAATAAACGGTAAAGCAAACTTCCCTTCTGTGAGAGAGTGGCTGTAGGAAAGAGAAGAGGACATCCCCCACTAAACTTCGGAGTTGGTTTTGTACTCTGTCAAGGCAGGAAAGGTGCTCTGAGCGGTACCTGCCCATATGTGGCAGCAGTACTTCATCTTAGAGTGAATTTGATTCTTTTACAGTTAGAGGATTGCGTCAGGCGTGAGATACTTTTTGGAGCAGTAGAATGATCCACCTATTTTTCCAGCGGTTTTAGCAACAGATTTTAACCCATTTAGTTGAATTACTGGACATTGGTTCAACTCCTTTAGTTGAATCATTATAGACATTAGTTCAACTCCTTTAGTTGAATTACTGGACATTGGTTCAGCTCCTTTAGTTGAATTACTGGACATTGGTTCAACTCCTTTAGTTGAATTACTGGACATTGGTTCAACTCCTTTAGTTGAATTACTAGACATTAGTTCAACTCCTTTAGTTGAATTACTGGACATTAGTTCAGCTCCTTTAGTTGAATTACTGGACATTGGTTCAACTCCTTTAGTTGGATTAATGGACATTGGTTCAACTCTTTTAGTTGAATTACTGGACATTGGTTCCACTCCTTTAGTTGGATTAATGGACATTGGTTCAACTCTTTTAGTTGAATTACTGGACATTGGTTCTATTCCTTTAGTTGAATTACTAGACATTAGTTCAACTCCTTTAGTTGAATTACTGGACAGTGGGTCAATTCCTTTAGTTGAATTACTGGACATTGGTTCAACTCCTTTAGTTGAATTACTGGACATTGGTTCAGCTCCTTTAGTTGAATTACTGGACATTGGTTCAACTCCTTTAGTTGAATTACTGGACATTGGTTCAGCCTCTTTAGTTGAATTACTGGACATTAGTTCAACTCCTTTAGTTGAATTACTGGACATTAGTTCAACTCCTTTAGTTGAATTACTGGACATTGCTTCTACTCCTTTAGTTGAATTACTGGACATTGGTTCAACTCTTTTAGTTGAATTACTGGACATTGGTTCAACTCCTTTAGTTGAATTACTGGACATTGGTTCAACTCCTTTAGTTGAATTACTGGACATTGGTTCAACTCCTTTAGTTAAATTACTGGACATTGGTTCAGCTCCTCTAGTTGAATTACTAGACATTGATTTAACTCCTTTAGTTGAATTACTGGACATTGCTTCTACTCCTTTAGTTGAATCACAGGACATTGGTTCAGCTCCTTCCGTTGAATTACTGAACATTGGTTCAGCTCCTTTCATTGAATTACTGGACATTGGTTCAACTCTTTTTGTTGAATTACTGGACATTAGTTCAACTCTTTTTGTTGAATTACTGGACATTGGTTCAACTCCGTCAGTCCTTGAACCTAGTATGCATGATATTTCCACAAAGATGATAACAAATCTATCTGCCAGAGCTCAATCTTTACATATTTTGTGCTCCTCGCATAAATACTAGAAATAAAAATAACACAATATGATTATAAATGACAAGAAATATTATATAAAGCAAAGATAATGCAAATATTTTAAGAAATATGTAAGATGTTCACACGTCTGTAATCGATAGAATAACATATAGTTATCCGTATTTAATGTTTGATAAAAACAATAAAAACAAAAAACTATACCAAAGAGTATTAGCACCCCCCTTACAAGAGATTCACGAAAATAGAAGGGGGGGGGGGAAGAAAAAATAAAAATGAGCAGCTTAGCTGAGTGGCTGTTGGAAAAAAAAAAGATTTTAATTTTATCCTTTTTTTTATATTGGATTATCAGGAGCAGCCAAGGGTTTGATCCTCCTCCCTCAGTGCGTTTTTGTATTTGCAATTATTAAGAGAATATTTAGTAGGAATATGGGATCTACTTATTTTATTTATCAAATCTATTGTGTCTTATTCATCAGCAATTATTAAATATGTATAACTCAAATTATTCCATGCCAAAAATGTAATCGAAAAAAAAAGTGCATTCATAAAATGTATCAATACAATCAATACAATCAATAAAATCTATACAATCAATACAGTTTTACAAATGTTTCAAACTAAAACTGATTTGTGAAGCTCATTGCCAAATTTCACCCACTTTCTCCAAAATTAGCCGCAACTTTCCAACAAAGTTGGATTCTCTAAAACAGAACATCCCAATGAAAAAGCATTCTCTAAATGTTTCTCTGTTCAAAATCATATTCGTTTGTGGCAAGTCAAATGTGTTTTTTTTAAGATCGCGATTAGTTCTATGTCATAGGTTGGTAAAGATACAAAACACATGTAAATGATTTTAATCCCCAAAAGTGATATAACGCTAATAATAGTAGCATCTGTCACCAACGACTTTTACATGACGCTTTCTTTGTTAATCAAACAGTGTTAATCAATAGGTTATGTTGTATTTTTGTTATTTGATATTTCCCTGACAACTGAGATCGATATGTGAACTCAATTGTGTATGCTTTTCTTTTTTCTGTCCAATTGACTTTCGTCATTTAGAATTGTCTTATTCGGGGGAAGTTCAAACTCTAATATAATATACAGTAGATATTTGATTGAAAGAAAAATGTGAAAAAATGTCATATTTTTAATGAAAGGGCCTGTGGAAATTCCATGGTTAGATAAAGAAAATAGGTTTTGATTGTTATCCTTTTATCTAATCATCATTTAGTTTTAAATGAATATAACAATATAATAATTTCTACTCCTGTAGGCCTTTTGGCTAAGATCAAAGTGTAGTATCTGTTCCGATGGATACTGCACCCCATAGACTGGTATTGTCTTGGCCTTCGGGCTTGATTTACGCCGGTCTATGGGTCTGTCCTGTGCAGTTCTAGGAGGTCCACCCTGCCAGGCTTCGCTTTCTCTTTTTGGGGAGGAGTAAGTTTATTGCTTACTGCCTGAGGCGCCCCTACCGGGAAATGCCGACGGGACTGCCCAGGCAATTTTTAAACCTCACTTTCCCGACCCGACCTTGGGTCACATCTTACTTGTGGGAGTAAGATAAAAAACTGGCCTTGTGCCTAACTCCTGGAGATGAGTAAATCAATACTCCTGTATACATCAACACTTGGAATTATCCTCTCTATTTACTTCCTTGACTGTATATATTCCTTTCACGTTGTGTTTTACCCCTCCCTTTCCTGTCTGCACATATGTAGGTATTCGCATGTGTGTGGGTGGGGGGAGCAATATTTTTACGTACTTATGTAAATACATAAACTAATTGCATCCAACAGCATGCATAGCTGAATTCAATTATTAAAGCTAATAAGAAAGCTCGATTTTTTTGTTTTTACTTCGAATTTATGCATATATTTATGTATATATAGTGGGACAGGGACTGGAGCTTGGTTGACAGTGAGGAACCTATTAGGTTGGCGACTCTTTTTTGGACCTTGTCTAGGAGGGAGAGACTAGTAGATGATGCACCAGCCCAGATGTTGCAACAATACTCCATGCATGGGCGGATATAGTGTTACAGACCGGCTGTAGCATGTTATGTAAGAAACGCGTTATTGCGGGGCGCAAACGAAATATTTTCTTGAGTTCAAACAGAAAAAAACAAACAATGGAAGCCAATTGGACAGAAAAAGAAAAACATGCACACTTGAGTGCACATATCGATCTTAGTTGCCAAATAAAAGAAAGATTAAAAAAAGTTGGATCACCCGTCCTCCGCTTTGGGTTTCAGAGAAATTAACAAGAAATACAACACACTGAAGGAACAACAATAACACAAGAATTATATAGAAATAGGATGTTTACTGGCTGAGGAAGTGAACGAAGCGAACACAATAAGAACAATAGGGAATAAACAGGATTATGTTGAGGAAAAGAAATAAAAATTAGTTTGGGGTTAAATATAGATTCTTGGGCATGACAAAGATTCAAAAAAGCATCAAAGTACAGGTCTGAAGGAGACAATGTTCTGGTTTTGGGGAGATAATGACTTTAGGGAGCAGAAAGAGATCATCAACATAACATAGGCATGGGAAACAAAATGTTCTTGAAAAGAATGGGACAAAAGTTTTCGGGAAATGGAACAACTCAAGGTTACTCAGGAGAGAGTAAAGATTTTTTTCAGAAATGTGTTTTCTTGAATTTTAGTTGACAATCCACAGTTGGTTTGAGGTGACGATGTTCGGGTAATTGATGAAAGTTGTTCGGGTTTTGAAAAGACAATTTTTTTTTTTTTTTGCAAAAACTCCTTCTTTAGGGGCGCTGGCTTGATTCTCCCCACCTTCCCGACCTTGTGTCACATATTGCTGTGGTGGGAGGCAATTAAATACCGCAAAAACTCTTAACTGTCGATTAATTTTCTAACATCCGAATATATATAGACAATGACGTGAGAACCTGCTGATTACTCATCATGTGATGATCACATGGTGATCACGTGAAGGTCATCTGACACTCGCCATGCTATGTATGGGTTTTTTGATGGTGACTTTTGGGGTCAATGTGTAGGTCAAGATTGACTCTATTTTGAGAAGCTGTTAATCCAAGCGTAAAGCAAGTTCTTTTGTTAATTATCCATTATCACTTAAAGCAAACATTTTAATTTTGTTACAAATTATAAAGAATTTTATGCCAAATACTTCGAATGTATCTTTGAAATTATTCTCAAGAAAGAAAGATGTTTTTAAAGTCTTCAAGTATGTTTTATCTTTTCTGCAGTTCTGGATCTTGGAAAAGATCTGATCTCAAATAAGGATCCTAATTGACTAGTAATAATAATTTCGTGTTTTTTTATTGGATAAGATATATTTCTATATATGTTCTGACATATTCTTGAATATGAAATCTCAAAATACGCCACTGTTTGAAGATGCCAATGCTCAATTTCACTAAGTCTCATTTGACCTAAGAAATCGCTTCTTACACTCATTTTACATTGATAAAAAAACATCAATCATCTACTGAGTAAGAAATATCAGACTTCAAAAGAGCCCCCTCTTTAAGAATGCCGAAATGATAATCAAAGGTACCGCTGTTGTGGTTGCCGCATCAAACGGTCACACCTTGCAAGATTAGTATGAGCTCTACTTTACAATGAACAGAAATCAGGTTGTGTAGTAAATAATTAATTTGATCCACACAACTTCACTAAAAATAGTGGAATAATATTTTGAATCAACAGACTATTTCTTCCATGATAAATGCTGCTAATATTTGGGGTCTGTGCGCCAAAAATACATAGCTGCCATGCAACAGGTTGTCCACCTGTTCCTTCTTCTATTTCATTTAATGTCACTTTTCCCTTGTTCAGGGGTCAGACATTCAATGATATTACGCAAGCTCACTCTCCACCTCTCACGGTTCAGCAGGTCAGCAGTCTCCAAATTCCACTCTGTGTGATCTTGTCCAATCAATTGCTTCCAAGTTTTCCTTGGCCGGTCAACCTTCCTGCGATTTATGACATTCATGCTTCTGCAATGGTTTATCCAGGAGGATAAATGTTCCACATGACCATACCAGCGCGATCGATTTATTCTTCGGATTACCTCCATGCTAGACAAGTGTAGTGCTTTCAGCAAATCATCTAACCTGATGTGTTGGGTTTGGTCAGATTTCACATTGCAGATCCATCTGATCATGGATCTGTCATTGCATTGCAGATGGGCGAGAGAGAGGACTGGGTGAGGGTCCAGCATTCACTGCAATATATCATGACGCTCCTGACACAGCTGCTTTACAACTTGTCCCGGATGTAAAAGGAAACAGTCCGTTTCCTAGGACATTAATGCATTAAGAAACTTAACAGATCTGATAAGACTTGAACTCAGTTTTTTTTTTTTTGATTCCACTGTTAACACATTTTGCCTTTTGTCTTCTTGATATTCGATAATATTTTCCATTTTGTTTCGCTCATCTTGTTGGATAACGAGTGTGTACGTTTACTAGTATATATTACAGCATAGGTGAATGAGTACGAATGCAGGCGACCTTGCCCTTGCCTGTGTGTGAAACAAAGAAAGTTGAAAGAGTTTATTGAGAATAACCTGGCACCAGGGAAGATTGACGGATGAGGTCGGGAGTGGGGGGGTGGGAGGTGGAGTAAGTCTCAAAGCGATATGCGAATGAGATCCCATGGATGTAACGTCACGTGGGACCAAAGCGACGAAGAACGGTTAGCTTTTGAATCAGTATTGGGTTTGGATTTTGAGGCGACCGGTCTTAAGGACGAGATAACTGTAAGACTTGCATGCAGCCATGGGCGCTAATGTCTGTCTGTCTCTCTCTTTCTCTCTCTTTCTCTCTCTCTCTTCCTCTCTCCCTCCTTCTCTCTCTCTCTATCTAACTCTCCAATAGTTACCTTAAGTTAGGATTTCTGTCTCTCTCATACTTAGTTCAAAGCGACGAAGAATCAGTATTGGGTTTGGATTTTGAGGCGACCGGTCTTAAGGACGAGATAACTGTAAGACATGCATGCAGCCATGGGCGCTAATGTCTATCTGTCTCTGTCTCTGTCTCTGTCTCTGTCTCTCTCTCTCTCTCTCTCTCTCTCTCTCTCTCTCTATCTATCTATCTATCTAACTCTCCAATAGTTACCTTAGGTTAGGATTTCCGTCTCTCTCATACTTAGTTCATTGTAAATTGTACTTGTGACTTCTTTAACCTTTTCTCTCAATAAATCTCCATTTCTCAAACCACGTCTTCTCTCAATTGTTCTTACGCTAACTCAACAGGAATATTTAAAGAAGTGACGAAACGACGAGACCGTTCCAAAGAAGAAAGGATGACGACATGGATCACGATGAATAAAAGACAATAACGCAACAATTTAGCGTTCCCTTTGTTGAAAGAATTTGAGATGGGATTCTGAACAAAAAGAATTCTTATCATGATTGAATTGATCTCTGCTTCTCTAAGATTGATAAGCATTAACCCGATGCTTCATTACAGATTCTACAAGATAGATCATAAAGAAAGCAGATTTTAAAAATAAACATGATCTTTCATTATTTTCTATCTCTTGAGAAATCGACTAATCATGAAATTAATTGTTCTGCATTTAAGAAAAACAAGATTTCCGGGGCATCTTTTACGAGACTCAGCAGAGTAAAAACGCTAAAGAAACAAATTTACAACAAATAAAAGTAACTGTAAGCTGTAAAAGTTAGTTTCAAACTTGCATGTGCTATTTGTTTGTATTTTAAACCCGTTTGAAGTGCTATTTATTAGAAATCAATAGTTTTTTCACCGTAAGTTGGGAAAAAAACATGGCCGAATTGGGGGGGATTACTAACGAATGCACTAGGAGCGACCATATTTATTTTTGTGAAAACGGTGGAAAAAAAAACAAGAATTTTTTTTTTTTACATCTAATGAAAACCCATTTATAATACGTAAAAATAAAAACAAATTACATAGGTAAGTAGGAAAATATCTATTCTCGTCGTAGGTCAACTTCACTTGTTGCAAATTTATGTTTTTAAACCCTTTCTCGTTCTTTTTTTGGACTCCGTTCGCGCCTCTGCTGAGCGTCGTAACATATACCCGATTTCCGTACTGAAGGTTGACTCAAGGAAAATATATGAATTGTCTGTGTTTCTATAGAGTGAATACCATGATCCATTCTTTAGAAGGGAAGAAAACAATTCGTGCAATTACAAAATAATCAATTTTATTTCATAAAATCAATCATTGAAAGAGTCTATAATTATTTGTTTTATTTAACCCAATAAAGAATGATGGGTAATCTGGTTTTAATGAAATTAAAATGTTCATATCTTTCAAGTCTGCTATAAAGTTCTGTTTTGTGATAAAGTTCTTAGAAAAGAGGTAATTATTAATGAGCATGATTTTGCAGTAATTATTCACTTGGATGTGTTGCTACAAGATATATGTGCTAATCATTTTCTTCACAATTCACTTTCATTATCTCACAGTTGTGTGTGTGTGTGTGTGTGTGTGTGTGTGTGTGTGTGTGTGTGTGTGTGTGTGTGTGTGTGTGTGTGTGTGTGTGTGTGTGTGTGAAAAGACATAGGCATATGTAGAGTGTGTTTTTGTCTCAGAATTACATGGTCTTCTGTCTGGTGAAAGAAAAACTCTGGTTTTAATTAGATTATAAGGATCAAAATTCAATGATTAACTTTTAAAGTTTTGATGTATTTTTTGTTCAAGATATTTTGATTTATATTCCCCGTAGATGTTGAAATCAAATATGACACGAAGTTGAATTTCCTTGGGAGAAAAGATATATGTTTTAGCGTTCAATTCTTATCAACATTTGAGGAAAACGTTCTTTTCTTAAAATAAATTTTTAACTCAAAATTTCAACTTTTTTACAAATGTACAAATGCAACTATTTTATGTCAAATTTGCAAAGGCCCCTTTGTTTTTAAAATGAAATACACAATATAATCCCTTTGTTTTAAAATGAAATACACAATATAATCCCTTTGTTTTAAAATGAAATACACAATATAATCCCTTTGTTTTCAAAATGAAATACACAATATAATCCCTTTGTTTTTAAAATAAAATACACAATATAATCCCTTTGTTTTATAAATGAAATACACAATATAATCCCTTTGTTTTAAAATGAAATACACAATATAATCCCTTTGTTTTCAAAATGAAATACACAATATAATCCCTTTGTTTTTAAAATGAAATACATAATATAATCCCTTTGTTTTAAAATGAATTACACATTATAATCCCTTTGTTTTTAAAATGAAATACATAATATAATCCCTTTGCTTTTAAAATGAAATACACATTATAATCCCTTTGTTTTATAAATGAAATACACAATATAATCCCTTTGTTTTATAAATGAAATACACAATATAATCCCTTTGTTTTTAAAATGAAATACACAATATAATCCCTTTGTTTTTAAAATGAAATACACAATATAATCCTTTGTTTTTAAAATGAAATACACAATATAATCCTTTGTTTTTAAAATGAAATACACAATATAATCCTTTGTTTTTAAAATGAAATACACAATATAATCCTTTGTTTTTAAAATGAAATACACAATATAATCCTTTGTTTTTAAAATGAAATACACAATATAATCCTTTGTTTTTAAAATGAAATACACAATATAATCCTTTGTTTTTAAAATGAAATACACAATATAATCCTTTGTTTTTAAAATGAAATACACAATATAATCCTTTGTTTTTAAAATGAAATACACAATATAATCCTTTGTTTTTAAAATGAAATACACAATATAATCCTTTGTTTTTAAAATGAAATACACAATATAATCCTTTGTTTTTAAAATGAAATACACAATATAATCCTTTGTTTTTAAAATGAAATACACAATATAATCCTTTGTTTTTAAAATGAAATACACAATATAATCCTTTGTTTTTAAAATGAAATACACAATATAATCCTTTGTTTTTAAAATGAAATACACAATATAATCCTTTGTTTTTAAAATGAAATACACAATATAATCCTTTGTTTTTAAAATAAAATACACAATATAATCCCTTTGTTTTATAAATGAAATACACAATATAATCCCTTTGTTTTATAAATGAAATACACAATATAATCCCTTTGTTTTATAAATGAAATACACAATATAATCACTTTGTTTTATAAATGAAATACACAATATAATCACATTGTTTTTAAAATGAAATACACAATATAATCCCTTTGTTTTTAAAATGAAATACACAATATAATCCCTTTGTTTTATAAATGAAATACACAATATAATCACTTTGTTTTTAAAATGAAATACACAATATAATCCCTTTGTTTTATAAATGAAATACACAATATAATCCCTTTGTTTTTAAAATGAAATACACAATATAATCCCTTTGTTTTTAAAATGAAATACACAATATAATCCCTTTGTTTTTAAAATGAAATACACAATATAATCCCTTTGTTTTATAAATGAAATACACAATATAATCACTTTGTTTTTAAAATGAAATACACAATATAATCCTAAGTGTCACACGTTACTTATGCTTTTTAAGCAGAAACACTTTAAAGGAAATTTATAAGTCCCAAAGACGAGAACGTTTCAAAGATAGACTTTCTCAAGATTTCAATACCAGAAAAATGTAACATTTTGTTTCTATAGGAAATCTTTTTTTGACTGGAATTTATCTTTTTCTTTATAGAACCCATATTCAATAAACAGATAACAAAAAGCAAGCAAATATTGCATAAAAATATCATCTCTTGATTGGATAAAAATCTAAATATAAAAATCTTAAGTGCAGAAATCATACATCTTGACAATATTTAAAAAAAGTGACGTTTCAATTATTTGAACAGCTTGAAATCAGTCTCTCCTAGTTCAGCCAGATAAACCTGTCCAAAAAGAAGCATGCGATTCGCCAGAGGGGCAAGACAATGATTACTATGAACTTACACACAAAGTCACTCAGTGGCAAAAGACGAACATATCTACACCACTCGTCTTACACAGACTAATTAATTCGTCTCAATTTGAATATTCTACCAAACACAGAGAAGCCACTTGATGCAAGGAGCTAAAAAATACTACGGTCAAAAACTAGCCAACGATAAGTGTTAAATGGATAGATTCCGACCCAGAAAACAGCAATTCTTCTCCCTTTATCAGAAACATCGCTCATGGAATGTGAGGACTAACGAAAAAAAATAAGGGAAACGAGAGTTACAAGGCTGCCGAAAGTGAACCCAAGTTTCACTTTCTACTCTCCTCCCCTTTCTTTCTTTGTTCATTTAGCTTACTCTTTCCTTTCGCTGGCTCCCAAATAAAAAAAAACAGGATTTCACATAAATGTGTGAACTCAATATTTTCAACCAATGAAAATTATTCCCGGTTCTTCGAAACGATTCTTTTAGTGAGACATTATGAAATACAAATTCTAAAACAGAAAACTGGACAACCCAGAACAGAAGAGACGGCTTTTATAAACTGACTTTCAACATAACCTTTGCTTTCTCCTGTCAACTGACTGATGACCATACCATCGAAGTCTACTGTTCTGCCCCCCCCCACACATACTGTCCTCAACCCTCACTGGCCAGGCCTCACCTCCATACATCACCACACCGCACACACAGGCTTGCTAAAAAGCTTTTTTACTTGGATCGTTGCTAATAGCAACCGACTTGAAAGTGTCGCAATTACTACTACCCTTTCACACGAAGCTATCAAATGTTAAAACAAAAGAAAGTACACTTATGACTAGAACGCATGAGCACAACGTGACTTAGTTTTTCCGTTCAGATTTCACATGAGATTCCAGCTTACTCGTTTCTCACAACTGAACTTTATTTTGGTTATTTTCAAAGTTTCTATCTTGCTATATAAGTTATTATCTTGTTGCGGATAAAACTGAATATATTTTTGCATGGATTGATTTCTCATTCATTTGATAGTTTTCTGATTCTGCTACATGTTAATTATCAGGAAATGTTTGGGTTCTTAGATATTTATCTTTATCCACAATGGAACCATTCTTGTTGACACAGGAAAACATCAAACTAAGAAATACTTTTGGAGGACGTGTGTGTGAGTATTATATATATATATATATATATATATATATATATATATATATATATATATATATATATATATATATATCAAAACAAGTGGCTTACAAAGGTTGAAAACAAAACATACTTGTGTTGATGATAAGTGCCTTTCCAAAACAAAAGGGATCTAGAGAGCGTCTGAAAAGCAATAAAGGCTTTGGTGAATACAAAAGACTTCAGGATGAGTTTTAAGTAGCGCCGCTAAGGATGGGAAATCATGTGTTCGAATGTTCAAGGAGGTGTGGAATCTATACAAATGAACTCAAATATCAGGAAGATAATAGAAGGAAGGAGATAATTAGCTGAGCTAGTGAGAAAAGTTTAGTCAACAATTAAGTGCTATGAAATATTCACAGGACAGAACATCCGTGACTAAGATCTTCCTTACTCAACTGAAGATCAATTAAATTTTCACTTTTATATACGTTCGAGAGTCTCTGGAGTGAATCCCAAATAATAACTTGATAATTTCACACAGGCACTTCTGATTGGCTTAAAAATATACACCTGCATTTATTAATTCAACCGGAAGTCTGTGCCGAGCCATATATGCACACATGATTTTAGGCACTTTATTTTGTACCTCATAGGGTAAACTTTCATCGCTAAAAACTCTCTAGAATTGAAAAAAATGCTTTTGAGATAACTTTATGAGAATCAAAACAAAAAAGTGGAATTCACAAATAAAATTTGTTGTTCGACAAGTGAAAATGTTGGCGCTTATCTGATAACAGTTGCCCATCTGACCACCTTATCTCACGTTACTATTTTCGTGCCGAGTCTAAGGAAACCATAGCAGTTGAAAAAATGGATGCTACATTCAATTTTTTGTCGCCAGACGATTGACCTAATTCAAGTTCCAAAACATCATTGTCTATTGTTATTGTTTAAAGTATAAAAAGAATAGTCTAAAAAATATTCTTTTTTTTTCCTTTTTCACTCTATTTGCAAAATAACTTAAATTTTATTCATTTTAACTATTTTTTAAAATAATTTTTTTTTCCTTAAATAAAGAAATAATGAATTTGAATTTAACGCATAATTTTCAAACAACATTCTTTTTTAAAAAGATAACTTATTTTATTTATCTTCCCCCCACAAGGTAAGATGTGACACAAGGTCGGGAAAGTGGGATTTGAATAGTCAGCGCTGGAGAAGATGAGCACTCTGGCCTACAAAAAAATGCCTGGGCAGCCCCGTCGGCATTCCCCGGTAGGTGCGTCTCAGGCAGTAAGCAATAAACTTACTCCTCCCCAAATAGGGGAGGCAAAGCCTGGAAGGGTGGACCTCCTAGAACTGCACAGGACAGACCCATAGACCGGCGTAAATCAAGCCCCGAAGGCCAAGACAATACCAGTCTATGGGGTGTAGTATCCATCGGAACAGATACTACACTTTGATCTTGGCCAAACTTATATTTCCAAGTGAAACAAGTAAAGCTGTTTAAAAATAATTTCATTTTAACTTTAAGATTACTCCAAGTTTGAATGTAACCTCTTCACCGAGGAACTTCCAAATAAGGCCAGCGTCGCTTCTCGTCCAATCAGATTGGATAACAGTTTCCCACCTGACCGCCTTATCTCCCTTTACCGTTTTGGTGCCGATTCTAAGGAAATCGATTTTCTTGAACAACCATCGTCGTGTCTTCATCTTCCAATCATCGGCATTCTAAGAAGAAGCGATAACGACTGCTAGCAGCAGAAACATCTTTTTAAAAAAAAAATAGACTGAAAGAACAAAAAAAGTAAAAGAAAAAAAATCACATCATTTTTAACATTTCTAATTTTTTTCTGCCACTTTAATCTTTCTATTTAAAAAAAAATATATTCCTTATTTTGAAAGCATTGGTTTCATTTACTTCGCAGAAAGAATGGAATTGAAATCAAATATCGATTCTGTGTTCGTATAAAAACGGGATCTTTAGCCTGTGTGCACGACGAGTGCGTGGTTTTCACTGACACCAACAACACGTTAATTTCGTTCCAATGCATTCTTCCTCTTCAATCAAACGGTGCTAGTGTTGTTCAACCCAACCTTTACTTCAAAGCAGATGGCTATTTTGAAAAACCAACAAAACAAGCTTAGCAATATGGTCGTCTTATTCCACTTGAAATAAAAGAGAAGAAATGTCCGTTTTGTTTTAAGCACGCATCAAAAAAGGAAGAAGAATTCTAAAAACTTTATAACTGAAACACTACGGTTTACAGACATCAATAATTTAAAATAAATAAAATTTAAAAAGTTTACAAAACCTTGGACAGAATTGTTGCGCATTATTTGCAACTTAATTGAGATTGGCGAATAATGAAGCTGACACGACATTTTACAGGTATCAAATATATTGGAACTAATTTTTTTTTTTTCCCCGTTTATTTCGTGTTTTTTTTTTGTGTTTTTTTTTCGTTCTTTTTGGATATTTTTGTGGGTGGTGGGAATCATTTCCATTTTTATGCCTGTTGCTATCTTTTGTTCTGTCTGTTGCTTCCTTGTTGGCTTTAAGCTTTTTTTTTCTTTCTCAATGATTATTTTCTCGATTAACTGCCCATCCCCTCCCCCCTAAAAAAAGGTATAACACTTTTGCTATACTTTCGGGAAAGGGGAATGGGTACTAGAGGCGAGACTGTTTGGTTGTTTGAGATCACTACCCCAACCCTCCGCAAAAACGGCGATGCTATGCGTAAAATATCGATTACCGTGTTGTAGTATTTACCGATTCCGTTGTTGTTACTTCTTGTCTCTTCCTCACTTCGATTTCTGTTGCTGCTGCTAAGCCGATATGTGCATGCACGAGCGTGACAGCCAACAACGCTGCCTACCCTACCCCCTTCTCTCTCTCTCTCTCTCTCTCTCTCTCTCTCTCTCTCTCTTTCTCTCTCTATCTGTTAAGTATAAATGCTACAGAATCCAGAACCCCCCTCCTCCCCGGTTCCATTTCGTTAGATTTCATTCATCTTTTTATTCGTATCGTAATGTGATCATACCAAATGCATCACAAATACCATTTCCACCAAGTTACTGCTACGTTGTCTGTCGTATACGACGCCCGATCTCCCCACCGTTTTCTCTAAGATGTTTATTGCTTAATCGGTTTGAAAAAACATATTCGGATTGCTATCTATGCAGCACCAACTTTTCAGATTATAATTTTATTTAATTTTAATTCAACTTGTTGTTGAATTTGGGAGCAGTTTATAAGTTTACCAAAATGATGCACCTTTAGGACCTGGCCGCGTTGAGATTTCCGAAGAATTTCCTCACCTCTAAAATATTGGTTATTATTTTCTTTAGAAATACATTTTCGGATTAATATATCGATTAAACAACTCTTCGGATTATTGAAAAAAAAAAATGCTGAACACTTTACTGTTCAATTTTTACAAGGGGGGTTCAGTTTGTTATGTTGTAACTTAAACATAAAATGATCCCCTGCTCGAAAATCAAGTTCAGGTACCATTTTTACGTTACATGTACTGCTCCTCTCTGCTAAAAATTGAACAAGTCACCTTTTTAGAAACTTTCTACTTGGTACAAGCATTTTTGAAAGGGGATAATTTTCAAAAAGCTTCTAAAGGGTGACATAATTATGATATAATAAAAAATATTTTTACTTTTTAAGTTTAAAAAGAAATTGGTATTTATGTATCAAATGAAATTAATATAAATCATTTTTTTTTCAACAGTAAAAAAAAAAGTATTAACTAATTACAACAAAATTGTAACACATAATTATTTTTCCAACAATAAAATCCTTGCATTTTTAATTTTAAGCATTTTCAGAACGAGAAAACTTAAGTCGATGACGTAATGAAAGAATCTTACTCGTCATATTTGACCAGTTGGGAAGACGTAGAATAAGAATAAGAATTCAGGACCTTTCGTAAAGGATGGGTGTAGAGCAGGGGTGGGCAATCTCCGGCCCGCGAAGGCTTAGCGTTCGGCCCGCCACCCTGCTATGCTTTATTATTGCAATCCGGCCCATGGACCTCCCAGTAAAACTCATCTCATTTTGTGACATAGACGTTAAAGTAGGTTTCGATTAAGATTTATAGTGGGATGAAAATGTATAAATATCAGCGAGCGATGATGCATATATATTTAATTTTTCTTTAACTATTAATTTCAAATCCTTGGCCTATGATAAAAATAGAAAAAGAGAAAGAGAGAGGCAAAGAGGCAAAGAGGAAACGTGAGACGAGGAAAGGGCATGAAACATAGAACCTATGTGAGGTGTGTCAAAACGAATGCTGGATCAACTTGCTACTTCCCCCCGTCATTATTTTTTAGGATTCCAAAATGGCTCTTCGTCGGCGCCTTTTATAACATCACATACAGAAGTCTCCTGAGAAAAAATATCAGATTTGTAGAGTGTTCAATGCAATTTTTGTACAATTTAGTCATGTAAACAAAATATAGTAATTCTGAGATTTCGTTTTTCACTCCGGCCCGCGATCTCCTTCCAAAAGTCTCATCTGGCCCTCACTCTGAAAAGGTTGTCCGCCCCTGGTGTAGGGCAATTGGACTGAAGCGCATAGAATAATGATGCTTATAACGACAGTACTATTTCCATGTTGCTGGTGCCAGCAACCGAGTTCTATGGTTTGGTGCTATTAGAGGAATTACATGGCTGAGGCGTGTATAATGGAAATGTGTGATAAGTGGGGTAAAAAAATTGGAGTTAACAGGATAGAGATTGACGAAGAGTTGATGAACCATTTTTTTTTAATTCACCAAAACAAAAAACAAAAACAAAAAACAATGCTGCGCATGTACTTTCATTCTAGTAGTTTTTCAAAAGTATATGATGAGAATTCAAAGAAGATATTTGTTCAAAAGTCCTCGGTAGGTCCTTGGATACTCTATAATAAATAATATTGAACCAAGAAGCACATTATTTTCTGATTTTTTGAGAAAAGTGGTTCCTTCGTTTTAAAGTGAACCATACCTATAATTGTGCAGATCCTGAAACAGGTTCAAACGCTCAGATTGCTCAGAAGTTTGAAGTGGAGGAACAAAAGAGGGTGAGGGAAGCAACAAGAAATATGATGCAAGCTTATTTGGTCGAATTTGCCTGCAAGCAAGAACTCAAAGACAAACAAATAATATTGTTGACAATTGATTCCATTGCTAAATACTGCCCCTCCTCCTCCTCCTCCTCCTCCTCCTCCTCCCTACATTGGAATAATTGTTTTTACTATTTAAATGTTATTTATTTTTGTTATTAGTTAATGAAAAAAAGATTTATTTAGATAAATTTCATATAAAACATCAATAAACGTTGTTTTAACTTAAACTGTTTTATTACATGTTTAGAACCGGATTGTACCAGAATTTAAATTCGAAAATGTTACTTTGGGTTTGTCTGTGTTTCAAAAATAATTGTCCAAATATTTCATTGATATTTTGTTAAAAAATGTTAAAAAATGTTAAAAAAAATTTCATGCATATATTTATTCATTTTTTTGTTTGTTTTTAAAAAAAAATAGAACTAAAATGGCGTTTTCTTTCAATACAAGTAAAAATGACGAAATCAATAAATAATGGATATTTCAATGTTTTAGATGCAACAAAATAATGATGATTTCGTTTTTCACTCCGGCCCGCGATCTCCTTCCAAAAGTCTCATCTGGCCCACACTCTGAAAAGGTTGCCCGCAAGCGAAAATTAAGAGTTTTTCCTCACAACTACGAAACTGTAACTGAACCGTCAAAAATATTCAGAGAAATATTTTATACGAAAATTTTAACCATTTCATCGGATGTATAACTTTACTGTCATGTTTAACTGCAATTATCTTCCTCTGATCAAAGTTAGTCAAAAAAAGGTCTTATATTATTTTACTAAAACGAACCCGTTTTTATTAGATATTTGGCAGGACTTCGAGAGATTCACCCATCTCCTAAAATAAATTTAAAAAATTGAAGACTTCTAACATTAATTTATACTTTTTAAATGAATCCTTTTACTCCCAAATAATTCTATAGCATATTATGGAATCCACAATGCCGAGTTCAAATCCTACCTCGTTCAATTATTTGAACACTAATACTGTCAGCTATGGATAAAATTCAAATAGTAATTACATGTAGTATATAATGCAAAATAGCAACTCGTATATAATGAATGAATCGTTTGAAAAGTTAAACAACAAGTTATTATGATATGATGATCCTGATTACCCTTATCTTTGATGTTTTTTCTGCATTTTCTGGTTTGGGTATTGGATGTCATGTGTGCTTGTTGCTGCCTTCATGTATTCCCCTTTCTATTAAAACACATTTGGACACACTGTTGTTTCTTCCTCGTGCAGAACAGGCGCCAGGCATCGCACTTTTTTTTTCTGGTCATGATAAATACTAAAACATCTTTTACATTGACTATCGCCATAATTGTGTTGAATGGTACTGATCTCCTGGCTTCTCACATACTGAATTCTAGTTGTATTCACGCCATTGGAAAGTACCAAGATGATGAGCTAATACAAACAATTTGAGCAGGTCATCTTATGAGATTGATACAGGCATTAGCAACTCTTGGGTCACAATTACCTACAACTCAAAAGCTAAGATTGATACACTAACTAAAAGAAATACTTTTCTTGTAATGTGCCTTCCGGTACATGTTTCTAAAGAATTTGAATACATATGGAAAGCAACTCCCTGGCATAACACACGATGAAACAGCTATACTGACAGCATACGATAGCTCAGACATGTAAGACATGTAAGCCTTTATGACAGCATACGATAGCTCAGACATGTAAGACATGTAAGCCTTACATACAGCATACGCTAGCTCAGACATGTAAGACATGTAAGCCTTACTGACAGCATACGATAGCTAAGACATGTAAGACATGTAAGCCTTACTGACAGCATACGATAGCTCAGACATGTAAGACATGTAAGCCTAACTGACAGCATACCATAGCTCAGACATGTAAGACATGTAAGCCTTACTGACAGCATACCATAGCTCAGACATGTAAGACATGTAAGCCTAACTGACAGCATACCATAGCTCAGACATGTAAGACATGTAAGCCTTACTGACAGCATACCATAGCTCAGACATGTAAGACATGTAAGCCTTACTGACAGCATACGATAGCTCAGACATGTAAGACATGTAAGCCTTACTGACAGCATACGATAGCTCAGACATGTAAGACAGGTAAGCCTTACTGACAGCATACGATAGCTCAGACATGTAAGACATGTAAGCCTTACTGACAGCATACCATAGCTCAGACATGTAAGACATGTAAGCCTTACTGACAGCATACCATAGCTCAGACATGTAAGACATGTAAGCCTTACTGACAGCATACGATAGCTCAGACATGTAAGACATGTAAGCCTTACTGACAGCATACGATAGCTCAGACATGTAAGACATGTAAGCTTTACTGACAGCATACGATAGCTCAGACATGTAAGATATGTAAGCCTTACTGACAGCATACGATAACTCAGACATGTAAGACATGTAAGCCTTACTGACAGCATACGATAGCTCAGACATGTAAGACATGTAAGCCTTACTGACAGCATACGATTGCTCAGACATGTAAGACATGTAAGCCTTACTGACAGCATACGATAGCTCAGACATGTAAGACATGTAAGCCTTACTGACAGCATACGATAGCTCAGACATGTAAGACATGTAAGCCTTACTGATAGCATACGATAGCTAAGACATGTAAGACATGTAAGCCTTACTGACAGCATACGATAGCTCAGACATGTAAGACATGTAAGCCTTACTGACAGCATACGATAGCTCAGACATGTAAGACATGTAAGCCTTACTGACAGCATACGATAGCTCAGACATGTAAGACATGTAAGCCTTACTGACAGCATACGATAGCTCAGACATGTAAGACATGTAAGCCTTACTGACAGCATACCATAGCTCAGACATGTAAGACATGTAAGCCTTACTGACAGCATTCGATAGCTCAGACATGTAAGACATGTAAGCCTTACTGACAGCATACGATAGCTAAGACATGTAAGACATGTAAGCCTTACTGACAGCATACGATAGCTCAGACATGTAAAACATGTAAGCCTTACTGACAGCATATGATAGCTCAGACATGTAAGACATGTAAGCCTTACTGACAGCATACGATAGCTCAGACATGTAAGACAGTTAAGCCTCACTGACAGCATACGATAGCTCAGACATGTAAGCCTTACTGACAGCATACGATAGCTCAGACATGTAAGACATGTAAGCCTTACTGACAGCATACGATAGTACAGATATGTAAAACATGTTAGCCTTACTGACAGCATACGATAGCTCAGACATGTAAGCCTCACTGACAGCATACGATAGCTCAGACATGTAAGACATGTAAGCCTTACTGACAGCAAACGATAGCCCAGATATGTAAGACATGTAAGCCTTACTGTCTGCTTAGAATTATGTATGGAAGACAGTGACATTTTATATTGTGACCTCGGAAAGACCAACTATAATGGTTTTACATTCTCTCAGAGATTTATAATTGGTGACACTGCACTGTACCATTCAGGAAACAAACTATACTGAGAGTAATTCTACTAAGCACCTGCTAGAAATGTACTCTAATAAATTCAACCGACTTAGTAATTGTACCGGTAAGTTCTATATTGTCCTGGAACCAGACAACCTACCTATCATCTGTGCGGTCATAAAATTTCCTAGCCAGAGGAAAGATGATATTATAGCTTAGCGAGACAACTTGGTGAGACCAGAAATTATCCACAAAGTACATCAACTAACCGATTAGGTAAACCTATGATGAAGAAGCTCATGCCGTTTTTCTCAAACCCCGATGCGAAAGCTGGCTACTGGTCTGTAACGCTGAACTTGGCATCAAATTTACTTATAACATTTAACTCTCCATTTTGAAGATACTGTTTCCAAATAATGCTTTTTTTGTCTTCTGATGTCACAAGCTATGTTTCAAAAAACTGTACAAGAGCATGAGAATTAATTGGCAGTGTAATTATACATGCCAAAACTAGAACCGAACAATAGTGAAGGATTCCAGTTCTACACTGACAAATGTTCAATAAACCAAAAATAAATACATTTCTTTGGAGCCATTTTTGGACGAGAATAGAGTGCAACCTGGTTCCGGCAAAATGAAGAAAATCAAATCACTATACAGTTCTATAGATATTACAGAACTCCGGAATCATTACCGACATGGAACCATTCATTCCAAAACTCTTTGACATTACAGCAGCTATTATAGTATTGCTAAAATAGACTTAGAATACAAGTCAGCAAAAGTCTCTCCAGCAATGACTTGCCATGTAAGGAAACGATGCTCATATACTTTGATCCTTGTAAATTCATTGTGACACAAGTGGATACATCCACTAGATAGCTTGAAACAGCCCTTCTGCAAGACGGGAAACCTATCGCTTCAGCTAAACTCTCTTACAGAAACAGAACAATGCGATATTTAATGCAAATACATAGAAGACATTGCCAAAGCTGCTGCAAAGACGGTGGGCTCCCTCTACCCTGCTAGAAAACTTCTCACTGCTGACAGTATCCTATATCTCTACAAAACCACCATCCACCCATGCATGGAGTATTGTTGGTACATCTGGGCTGGTGCACCATATACTAGTCTCTCCCTCTTAGACAAGGTCCAAAAAAAGAGTCGCTAATCTAATAGGTCCCTCATATTCACCAAGCTCCAGCCCCTGTTTCATCGCCACAATGTTTCATCCTATTGCTTGTTTTACAAGTACTTCAATGGAATATGCTCTGATGAACTTGGTGCTCCCTTGATGTAAATACACTCGACCAACCCGTCAATCATCCAAATCTCATTCATTCATTGTGGAGGTCCCCAGATGCCGGAGAGCTTTCTACTCCAATAGCTTCTTTCCTCGAACTGCCGGAATTTGGAACTCCCTCCCTGCTCCTCGTTTCCCCGACTGTACCGATATGCAGAAATTTAAAACTAATGTGAACAAGCATCTCGCTGCACAACTCCCAATTTAGGATGACCCCTAAAACTTTCACCCTAATTCTCAGTTGCTCTTTACGTCTACAGTGGCAACTTTCCTTGTTTGCGGTGAACTAAGTTAAAACAAAAAAAGAAGCAAGTCAACAAGTCACTGATTCATTAATTTATTCATTAATTTTCGTACGAATCAGATGATTCTATTGTTGGCATTTGTTTCCCTGATATCTTTCCAGTTAGAATTCTTTCTAGAAAGAAATCAGGTACTTACAGGAGGGACTATGTGAAGGTTGCCAACATCCTAGGTGAAAGTCTTTCTGTGGAACGAACTGAATTCGAACATGTCACAGCCAGGTTGTCAGTCCGTGTCGTTAACCACTTAGCCACCGTCACTAAAATGAGGTATATAATAAAAGCAGCAAAAAATAATAAAAGCAGCAAAAAATAATAACAAATTTTCAGATTGAAAAACAACAACAGCAATATAACAAAAGAGATAACACTATTTGCTTACTAGTAATAAGAAATAACTTAGAGTAGGGGTGGGACGTAATGGGTGAAAATTTCAGATTCATGCGAGTAGTATTTTTGTGTTCATTTATACATAAATAACACTAAACAATCAAACATTTTGAAAATTTTGCAAAATTCAGAGGGTGCAGGCCAAAAATAGCCGTTAGGGCTCCACGAGATTCAAAATCCATCATTTTTCGGTGAAAAAGTGGTTTCATGCGACATTGCAGGTCCTAAAACATCCTCAAAAGCTATGAATGGATATAGATGGTTAAATCTGATATAGTACTTTAATTTAGGACCATTTTCAGGCTGTGAAAGGGTTTTCATGAATGTAAAATAGGCAAAAACTAGTGGCCTGCACCTTCTGAATTTTGCAAAATTTTCAAAATGTTTGATTGTTTAGTGTTATTTATGTATAAATGAACATAAAAAAATACTACTTGCATGAATCTGAAATTTTCACCTGTTACGTCCCACTCCTACTTAGAGACACCTTCTGAAGTCTCACCGTCTTTTGACCTTTCTATACACGTCCACCTAACTTTTCATACATCCGGGTACTTGAATCAAACCATGTGCCATCATGCTTAAATCACGTTTTTTTTTTGCATTCTGAAGGACTCTAGTTCGATCCAGGCAGGCAACACACAACTAATACTGCTGAACTGCTATGTTGAAATCAGATGTTAAATCTATAAACGGAGAAACTGTTCTAAACTTAATGGACTAAATTTAGGAGAAGGGAAGGAAAACTACACAAACAAAAGACAGGGAGAAAAAAATGAACAGACTATTTTACCGTTGAATCTGTTTTTGATGTTGAAATAGATTATCTGTTGCTACGTTTGGTTAGTAGTTGTCCTTGTATTGATTTAATCCTCTCCAGGAGTTAGGCACAAGGCCAGTTTTTATCCTACTCCCACAAGTAAGATGTGACCCAAGGTCGGGTCGGGAAAGTGGGGTTTGAAAAGCCAGCGCCCGAAAAAGTGAGCACTCTGACCATTAAAAATTGCCTGGGCAGCACCGTCGGCATTCCCCGGTAGGTGCGCCTCAGGCAGTAAGCAATAAACTTACTCCTCCCCAAAGAGGGAAGGCGAAGCCTGGGAGGGTGGACCTCCTAGAACCACACAGGACAGACCCATAGACAGGCATAAATCAAGCCCCGAAGGCCAAGACAATACCAGTCTATGGGGTGCAGTATCCATCGGAACAGATACTACACTTTGATCTTAGCCAAAAGGCCAAGTCCTTGTAAGTAAGATCTGATAGATGCATTGACGACGAGATTTTTTATAATAATAGCAATGAAAGAAGTGAGGATGGAGATTCAGTAAAAGAATAACCTTTCTTTGAGCGGAGAAAATAAGGCATGTATCATTCATGTAAATTTAATGTTAATATAAACACTCACTTGAACAGTAGGTGTTTCTTTTTTAGTTCGACTAACTCTGCTAGTGTTTCAAGGTAAGTAATCACTCTTTTTCCTGACATTCTCCCAACTGAGCAAGGTTCGTTGATTTTTTTTTTTTTTAATAAGGAGTGATACATTATCATCGATACTTTTATCAATAAAGATAGTCACAAAAATAAGGAAGACATATTCTGTCAATTGTAAGGAACAGTCCCTTCCTCAAATTTTATAATTAATTAATAACACAATCTGATTATAACAAGGGTAAACCTTCAGATGGAGGCATTGGAGCATTCGTTTGAGAACATAGTTCCTATCTATCCCTTCAATTAGACAATTCTGACAGAACCAATTGTCTTTAACAAATGTTTCCTTCTCAGGAAAAGTGAAACCACTAGTCACATTTATTACAACGAATCATATCACAAGCAGAACAAATTCAGATTCAAAAGCTTTTTCAATCATGGCAACTGGACTATTATTAATAGGAATTATAATCTGTTCCTCAAGATCTGAGTTAACTTACTTCTGGCTCAAACTGTTAGAATGGTTCAACGATTCGCCAATGGATAAAATGAGGTTTGTAGGACACCTTAATTGAATTATTCTGTTGTAAGTTTCGGGCATTTTCTGTATACCCCATTTTCTTTTAAACCGCGTCAACCATTCATCTTGGGATTTGTAGGCTGATGTAAAATCTGATTGAGGCTATTTTATCTAGTCTAATGGCCTTTGATTAATAATATTTTAAACGTTCGAGATGGATCAAAATAATTTGAGCTAAACCAATTAACTTGTACAGGCACAACTTTATAGTGTCAAGTCCGAAATACTACCATACTAGGTAGAGTATAAGGATTACAATTATACAAAAGCAAAACTCTCTTTAAATTCATGTAGCACACTACTATGAAATACTTGGCATTGTCACTGTGAACACAAGCCTGGTTACCACATAAAGGTTTGTAAAATGAATGGGTAGTCATTTTCTTTTCTAATTCTATGTGCATTTCCTGCACATCCACATATGTGAATACAAGTATTTACATTTTGACTCCTCCTCCTCCTCCTCCTCTTCCTCCTCCTTCATATTCATGACACATAATTGGTATAATACAATAGTGTTTGGGCAGACTAGTCATTAAAATGGAGACATTTTATCTGTAATTTTCCAATCTATATAGAGATGGGATAAAGAGGGCCTGGAAGTAATGAGTAGATGTCGTAATAGGGGTTTAGAATACCTGTAGTCAAAGGGATAGTTTCTTTGGAAAGTCCATGCATCTCAAGGTTGACAATGAGGACAGTAAAGATTTAATTGAGGAAAAATAAGAGGAGCTGACGAAAAATGAACTCTTGCAGCTTTAGAAGTATTTGGATGTAATGGAGGAGATTGGTTTCCTGGGGGGATGACATTGTTGTAGTGAAGGCTATTGACACAAAGGCTCAACTGGTCGTACAGTTGAGTCCTAAGCATCTATTCTATACCAAAGCTTTCCCAGGGTCGGGTCCAGACAGTTAAATTGTATACTACAGGTGCAACAGTCAAGGCCATGTAGCAAAAATTGGATGTGTGCTCTTACTGATACAATGAAGAGGGACATTAAGTTCTGATTGTCCGACAAAACAAGGCTGAGGACAAGATGTCAGTATTGATTTTTTCTCCAGACAACATATAAATGAGGCACTACCAGTCATCAAAATCTGTGTGAATGAAATGTTGTTCTCAGCACTCCTAGCTGGACTCTATAATAAGTGCAGGACCTTTTTGCACTTGGAAGCGTCAGAGTAACCATTATACACCTTAAGCAGTAAAATGTGTAGGTGTTACAGGATAGATATGGTGAATATTCGCATAGACACTGGGTATTCCAACGATGTCAAAGTGCTGGTAGTGCATGAGAAACCATTAAAGTTTTAACTTACTGATAGGTTATAACACCACCAAAGCCTTGAGCGGTTTTCTCATCATGCAAACTGGGGCAGTAAAGTTTTAAGAAAAGGGATCCATGTGTGCCAAACTCAGGATTGACCAACCAGACTTCAGTATCGAAATCGACCAGTGACAAAAAACCTTGATTGCCCCATGGAAGTGGACTGAAGATAAGAATCCAGCTAAGCTAGAAAACAGAGTAGCTAAGTGCCATGTACTTGGCGAAGTAAGAAAAAGAACTCTGTGCATGAATCAATGATGTCTCGTTTATTCTCTATCCTCATAGAAAGCTAGGGATTCCTGAAGTCTTGGTTCCATTCATGGCGATTGTGCAGAAGAACAAGTCAAAAGTGAGGCTTTAATGAACTACCAACCAGGAGCTGGACCAATACGTCAATGTATTCATGTCAGATACCTATGTTTGTGCCAGCAAACTGTGGAAATGGTGCCAGCATAGACCCAATGTATCTTTGCTGGATTTTAAGGTCTACTTGCACGTCAGAGTCAGTGAATAATTGTGAGTGTTTCAGATGGTGATATTCGCCAGGAGAAGATACTGCTTTACCAGACTGGGTTTCGGTTTAAATATGGAACCACAGATAATGAAAGCGATTATCAGTGCTGTGTTGTCTCAGGATGAGACAGTACAAGAATAGGTATCAGTATACACAGATGACATTTATCTAAACAAAGATGTTGTGTCATTACAGCCTGCAAGAACTAAACTGGCCCAGTTCGGCTTGATCTGCAAGGAATCAAAATTGGTGGAAAATAGAGCTCGTGTATTAATCTTGAATGTTTGGGGTAGCAAGGAATGTTTTTAATGGAGACATGGAACTGCAGTTTTAAAAGTACTTGCTGTCTTAACATGCATGGAAGACTCATTAGGCACCTGCCAGTCTGTGGCAGCGGGTAGCATGAAGCATGAAGCATGAAGCATAGGGCGGCAAGTACAGTCACCAAAGTTTGGAATAATGAGATGACCTGCTTATCTGTATGGTGATGGAAACCATAGTGAGAATAAAACAGAGATACCCCACCAGAGGAAATCCTTACTGACAACAACACTACGTTCTGTAGCAGACAATTCTATCACTTCCTGAGCGAATGCAGAATTCAGCTTAGATTCTATGTGTGCATGTTTCAAGTGGTAATGGCATAGTAAAACGGTGCCATGAAAATGTAGAAAGCCGTGTACAGTCATGGAAGTGGTAAAGGACGATGTGTCTGTTATAAGGGCACCTTGTTAATCAATACTCCATATTAGTCGATGGAACCCTACACCACGGAGAAATTTACGTCCCATCCTTGAAACAATACCATTGGCGAGTGATGATGAGAATTCTTGATTGAACCTACGCTATCGAAAACTGTTGATTCACTTGAGAACCCAATTACCTCAACAGGACTGAAAGCTCTACTGAGAGCTACCAGACAGTTTCCCTTCGAAGGAGCAGCTGAAACAAAAGACCATATACGCAACAGTTATTTGTGTGATCATGAGACGAAGGAAGCGTGGTGAACCAGAAGCAGAGCCTGGCCGAAAAGGAGGTGAAAAGGATTGGCCATATTCGCAATAAAAGAGAGCCAGTTTTTGCAGGATATCGGCATGAGAGAAGACGCCATTTTTCCAAAACGAAAAGAATTTGCTAATCTTTTCCATTAAAAAAAAGAAGCAATTTCCAGTGGGATCAAAACCTAAGCCTTTAACATCTAAGATGTATTTAACCGAGTATTGATTTACTCCTCTCCAGGAATTAGGCACAAGGCCAGTTTTTATCTTACTCCCACAAGTAAGATGTGACCCAAGGTCGGGTCGGGAAAGTGGGGTTTAAAAATCGCCTTGGCAGCCCCGTCGGCATTCCCCGGTAGGTGCGCCTCAGGCAGTAAGCAATAAACTTACTCCTCCCCAAAGAGGAGAGGCGAAGCCTGGGAGGGTGGACCTCCTAAAACTGCACAGGACAGACCCATAGACCGGCGTAAATCAAGCCCCGAAGGCCAAGACAATACCAGTCTATGGGGTGCAGTATCCATCAGAACAGATACTACACTTTGATCTTAGCCAAAAGGCCAAGAAAGCTGTATTTAACAAGGCAAACAATGGAAAGGTCAGCTATTTGTTGCTTTGTCGTTCGTTGCTCATGACGGTGTCAGTTATATAAATATAAAAATATATCAGGTTGGAAAGAAAGTAATGTCGTTTTGTCCAACACATTTATTTCATCTGAAACATTCACATTAGGGCATTTTTAATCTTTACAATAATTTCCCTCATTTTCTATGACTTCTGTCCAACGATCAACTAGCTTCTTGATGCCTTCTTCAAAATAATTATCTGATTTTTGAGTTGGTCGTTATTTTCATAAATTTTATTGTTTAAGTGTTGCTGCAACGACCGGAAAAGATGGTAGTCGGATGGAGCTATGTCAGATGAATAAGGCGGATGAGGCAAAACTTCCCAATTGAAACTCATGACCTATTCCTGAGTGAGTGTTGCTGTGTGAGGTTTCGCGTTATCATGCTGAAGCACTACACCCTTCCTATTGAGTAATGCTGGTCGTTTTTTTTGATAGAGCAATTCTTAGATCACCCAGCTGCAAACAATATTTTACTGTTGTGATTGTTTGATTAGGCTCTAGTAACTCATAATTGGGCCCCCGATTTATAAAATCAGTGGACTTATATTTTGAGGCATGTCCGTCCGTCCGGATTTTTCTCTGCAACCATCTATTGAATTTCTCTTAAATTTTGCATGAAGTTGTAACTTTGGTCAGGTTAGAAAGTGACATTCTCCGATTTTTGAAAAAAAATCTGGTTAGCTCGCCAGGGGGTCAAAAATCCCCGAAATGGCAAACATGACATTTTTTGCCCCATAACTTTTCATCCATCCATTCAATTTCTCTGAAACTTGGCCAAAATGTGGAGGCAATTGTTCCTAATAGAAAATAAGTATCGCTGACATTGGAAAAAATCTGGTTCGCGCCCCCAGGGGGTCAAAAAGCCCCAAAATGGCAAAAAATGGCCTGTTTCTCCCATAACGTTTGATCCATCCATTCAATTTTTCTGAAACTTTGCCAAAATGTAGAGGCAATTGTTCTGGATATAAAATGAGCATCCTTGACCTCAGAAAAATTCTGGTTCGCGCCCCCAAGGGGTCAAAGGGGGGTCAAAAATGCCCCAAATTGCCCAAATTTATTGCATTTTACACTCGCCACATACAGAGGGGGACCACGCACGCGCGGCTTGTTAATCAGTCCTCTTATGTCCCATAAAGCGAGCATAACCTTCTTTGGGTGTAATATGACCATTTTCTTTAATGCTTCAATCCTATTCTAATCACCCAAATTATCTTGAGTGAAATAGTATGTCATCTTTTTTTTTAGTTTCAGATTTGTGGAGAAATCAGACTTTGACGACAATGATTCATCAGAAAATGATGCGCAAATATCTCTATTCCATAAAATTGGCAACAGCTCGAAATGTTTTTTTGCACAACCGTTGGCTGTGCTGCTGACAGTGGCTGTTCCAAATCAGTTGCAGGAAAAGCCGAGTAGATTGTTTTTTTGAAATAATGGATGACAATGAAAGAAAGTTTTGAAGAAAGAGTCGAATCCAACCTTCAGGTTTGGCATAAAAAATATCGATATGTCAAATGTTATTCTATAGCAGTTTAACTCCGATGATCCGACTGCCTTTTCTTTATATATTAGATAATGACTATAAAGTCATTTTTGTTGGATAAACTTCAATATAAGAAAAAAATTTAGACCAGAAAATAACGATTGTTATAACATTTTGAATTCTTAAATTTCAGTTCTTCGAAAATTTAATGTGATGACCATGATTTTTAGTTGATATTCTGCTTCATTTTGAAAAAGAAATTCATTAACATTGAATCGGAATTAGCACCACCGAATACGTTTTCTTTTGATAACATTGTTTTGCTTACATGAAGAAAAAAAACAACAACAAAAACAAAATATTAGATATTTTAAACACAAAAAAAAAACATTAAAATATTTTGATTGAAAAACTAGCTGTACTTACCCAGCGTTGCCCGGGAGGTTGTATTTGTAAAAAAAAGAATCATTGAATAGCTAATGATAATAATATGTTTATTAAATTAATAAGTGAACCAAAATCTTAAAATGAAACTATAAGTATTTATTTATCTACCTCCCACAGCGGTAAGATGTGACACAAGGTCGGAAAGTGGGATTTGAAAAGCCAGCACCCGAGAATTTGAGCAATCTGGCCTACAAAAAATGCCTGGGCAGCTCCGTCGCCATTCCCTGCCTCAGGCAATAAGCAATAAACTTACTCCTCCCCAAAGAGGGAAGGCAAAGCCTGGGAGGGTGGACCTCCTAGAACTGCACAGGACAAACCCACAAACCGGTGGAATCAAGACCCGAAGGCCAAGACGACACCGGTCTATAGGGTGTAGTATCCATCGGAACAGATACTACACTTGGCCAACTATAAGTATTTATTTACCTCCTCTCCAGGAGGTTAGGCACAAGGCCAGTTTTATCTTATTCCCACAAGTAAGATGTGACCTAAGGTAGGGTCGGGAAAGTGGGGTTTGAAAAGCCAGAGCCCGAAAAAGTGAGCACTCTGGCCATTAAAAATTGCCTGGGCAGCCCCGTCGGCATTCCCCAGTAGGGCGCCTCAGGTAGTAAGCAATAAACTTACTCCTCCCCAAAGAGGGAAGGCAAAGCCTGGGAAGGTGGACCTCCTAGAACTGCACAGGACCGACCCATAGACCGGCGTAAATCAAGCCCTGAAGGCCAAGACAATACCAGTTTATGATGTGTAGTATCCATCGGAACAGATACTACACTTTGATCCTAGCCAAAGTAAATATGAGAGAAATATGTGTTTCAGTTGTGCTAGATTAGTAAATAGATAAGTGAGAAGATCGAACGTGAAAAAATGCTGGCACATACAAGTGTCAAACAAATGGCATCCATGAAATCCACTTGCGCACACACAACAAAAAAAGACACACACACACAGTAAACTATTTTTTTCGATAGTGAATTGATCAAGCGAAGAAATGCATGGATCGAAATGAAGAACAGAAGTGAATATGCAAAACAGTACGACTTATGTAAAAAAAATTAATTAAAAAAAAAATACTAATTATTGTTTGGTAATTAAAATATTAAGTGAACCAAATCGTTGAAGTGAAACTATAACTAACAATGTATTGTTCGCCAACATTTTTAGACGTAATCTTAAAAGAGCAAAGACTTGTAGCTCGGATACTGGCTTGGATAGGTTATAGATAATGGTCATGTCTTGGCCTTTTGTCTAGGAACAATGTGTAGTATCTGTTCTGATGATACAGTTAGTTTATTCTGTCCTCGGTCAGTAAAGAGGAAGTCCTTCTAGACTGGGGCAATTTTAATTTTTGTTACAATCCAGTGCCCTTTTTGGGGGAGCTGGATTTTCCCAATATTAAAAACCGACCGTGTGTCTAACTTTGCCCTTGTGAGGAGGGAAGTCAATAGGAACAGCCATGTCTTTGTAATGTACCAAGACCCACGATAACAATTAAAAGATAATACAAGTTGAACTGGACAAAGATGCATGTTATGAAGGATTTAGAATGAAAGGGTTACATTTTAGCAAGTGCTAAATTCACTAAAAGAGTGTTGCGAATAAAAAAGAGTTAACAAACAAAAAATATTTATATATATGCATTTACAAATTTACAGTGGTGTGAAATATATTTTAGGTGAGTAAATTTTTGTTAGAGAAGTTAAAAGTTCTCTTGTTTTGTTGGAATTTGTTAAAGCCCCCCTCACTCATTGGCTGTTGCCATGTCCCTTAAGGGCCTCACGGATTGGCTGTCAGGCATTGCAACCCCTTTTTAGTAAAGGTGTCATGTGAGCCAGCCCTTAAAAACCCTTGTATATGGCTTCCCGGCCTCTTTTCGACATCTCCGCTCAAGTCAGCAATACATCGGGCGGTCTTCTCTGTGATACAGCCCACGACGGCCTCACAGAGAATGACCTCCCACTTCTATACAGACTCTTTTCCACGACTCTGCTCGAGTCAAGAACACATCGGCTGGTCTTCTTAGTGATACAGCCCACGACGGCATCACAGAGAATGACCTCCCGCTGATACCCGAACTCCATGCAGGCTCCTTTTCAACGACTCCACTCCAGTCAACAACACATCGGGCGGTCTTCTTAGTGATACAGCCCACGACGGCATCACTGAGAATGATCTCCCGCCGTTACCAGAACTCGAAAACAGATAAGTTCTAGCGAACCACGTTTTCGCAACAAACCTCAAACCCACCTCTCTACCATCCTCTTTTCCATCCTCTCTATGATTTACCAATGCCTAAATGAACTTTATGAAACTGTAAATACTCGATCCAACTTTCTCTTTATTACTAAATTGATATGAAATTACACCCTTGTGTTTTGTGTTCCTTCTTCAGACTTCCGTCCTATACATATCTTTGATGATTTTATCTGCACATGGTTACCCCATTCTCTCGTGGGAGAATTAAACTTTATTTCAGGATTATTTTAATCCCAACAGTTTCTAAAATGTTTAAAAGGTGGGAGAATATATAGAACTATGCGTTTTTTTTTTCTCAAAGAACCGTAATGTTGTGCTGCATTCTGCCTCATCTCTGACTCTGTTGGACTCTATCTTCCCTTCTCTGGTTACTTTTTTTGTTAGAACTTGGTATTTCACACCGGCTCACTAAGTGGGAATCATTTTCATTAAAATAAATAATTGTAAAATAAAGTAGTTACCTCCCTTTGTTCCCCTGAATAATTCTCTTGTCCATATGACCCCACTCCTTTTCTGAAAGCCCTATTTGATTGGCCAGGACGATTCTCCTTGACCAATCAACAGACACTTAATTTGACAGGCTGAATTCAAGAAAACCTTATTCTTCCTCTTTTGAACATTATCGTTGGCCGTTAAGCAAGTAAGGAAAATCTCTCCTTAAATTTGAATTGCCACGAATTTGAATTGAACATTTTCAGGGAGCCGGCTAAGAAATTTTAGACGTTAAAGAACTTTTTATTGGACTTCTTATAGCCGCAAAACACAACTAGTTTTGCAAGGACCTTTTCCTGTATTATTTTAAATTTAATTATTAATACACGTATTATCCTCAATATGTGTCTTGTGTGACTTCTGTAAACTGTCTTTCAGTATTTTTCCAACTTCGTCATTCGACAACTGAACGCTCCCTGCCTTTATCATTGGTTGAAAAAATGTTGAGTTTGCACCTTTATGTGAAATACTTTGTTTTTATATATATTTCGGTGGAGACGGCGGACATAGCACAAAACTATTGATTTGACTGTCTCCCATTTCCATAGAGAAAGGAAGAGATGAAAAATAAAGAGTAAACTAAATGAACGGAGAAAGAAAAGGGGTAGGTTATACAAGGTAGAAACTTTTTATATTCGTTTGCATCGAATCTCTACTACTCCTACAAAGAGACAAAACGAAATACAAAAATGACGCACGAATCGGCGAGTAGAAGTAAAATAAATAATCGGATTTGGGAAACTAAACGGAAAACGAAATGAGTCTAGCGACGAAAACGGAAGGAAATCAGTATATGTGTGCATGAAGCGTCATCGATTTAGGAAAAAAAAAGCCCAAATTTTGCTCAAGCTAGAATCTTTTTGTCGCTATCGCTTGTAGATCGTGAAACGGAACTAAGAGAGAAAATGAACACACAAAACTATACAACGTTTGTAAAAATAAGTAATGGCGTACAAAAATCAATGATTGTTTGGTAATTAAATTCTTAAGAGAACCAAACTGTTAAACGAGTTAACTATAAGTAAGTGTCAAACAATCTATTTGGTCGGCATCTCATGTAGACGTAATCTTAATAGAGAAAAGTGTAACAAAACAGAAAACGAAAATGACAAACGGCTCGGTGTGTACGATGAATGTTAAAAATAGGAATTGGGAAATTTAACGAAAAACGAAAAAGCGACTGAAGGAAACAAACTGAAAGAAAACGATAAACATCAATGGGGAAAAAGATCTAGCAATAAAATAAAAAGGAAAACAGAACATGTTTTAATGAAATGTCATCGAAATCCGCTCAGTCACGAAGAAATGACCATTATGTAAAGTGTATTAATCTGATATTTGTAATTCTTTTACGCTACCAGGCACTATCTATGTGTACTGTTTTGAGCAGACTGTATTCATGAAAGTGTGAATAAGTAATCATATATAAAATAAGTGTTTGAATTTAATTATTTAAACTTAATATTAATGTAAATACAGTAAAAGATCTAGCAATTGAAGATGCCATTTTGAATTTTCTAGTTAAATGGTGAATCTCATGCAGTGTATGCCACTGAAAGAATTATTGGGTCGAATAGGATATGTAATCGACGCATTTTTTTATATAACGAACACAGATTGAAAATGAGCATAACTTTCTGGATAGTCAGAATCAAATATCGATTTCTAAGCTGCATTGTAATTTAGGTTTTAATTTCGAAAATTCGACTGACTTAAATTTATATATTAGAGTAGATTAAGGGATTAGAATTAAACGTTTACAAACGTTTGCAGAAAAAAGTATACATGTTTCATTGGAGAAAATAAGTACACAAACCGAAAAGCAAAAAGCAAACATCTTTTTAAGAGGATAAGAGAAATATTGAATCAGGATTCCTTAAAACTGAACCTTTCAATAATGACTTTAGCTCGAATGAGTTCTTTTAGCAGTGTTCCGATCCAGGAGTTTGATAGGCGATATTGTATGGACTTCTTAAGACCCAACGCATAAATTTATTTGTCCGCTAATTCGATACACGTGATACAATTTCAATGACCAGTAAAAATTATGACGCAAACGACGAGGGAAAAGTTAATAAAGTTTTAATAAGAGAACAAAAACGACAACAACAACAACAACAACAACAACAACAATAATAATAATAATAATAATAATAATAATAATAATAATAATAATAATAATAATAATGATGATAATTTATTGGGGAGGCTTATTGCCACACAAATTTCAGAGAAGACCAATTGCTTTACCAGCGAGAAATCAATGGTAAGAAGCTATTGAAATGCCACAAGATTATTTGTGGTGGTTATCGAAAAGAGATGAAGAATACTGGAAATCTGGGGAGGCTTGTTGTCACTCAGACTCCAAGAAGTACCACTGGTTGTTGTCGGTGAGCAATCACTGACGATGATCTGTGTGAGAACTCCTAGTGAGTACAAATAATAATAATAATAATAATAATAATAATAATAATAATAATAATATGTATATATATATATATATATATATATATATATATATATATATATATATATATAGCCTCTCAAAATCCATGCCACACCTCACCACGACAAAAATCTCAGCCCTCCTTCCATCTGTCCCACCCTAAGGCAAGTTCAATTATACTCTCACCCCTCCCCATTTCACTGCTGCCTTAATAGTACCCACTCAAAGCTTTCGATATTCATTTCACCACTGACTTCTCACAGCCTGGACTCTCCTCCAGCACTCACAGTAGCCACGGCTACTACTTTCCCTTATCCCTTTATCATGTCTACCCAAAAATTCCGATGTACTTGCATGACATTTTTTCTTACTGAGGAAGTCTTACAATAAAGACGAAACGTTGATGAATATATAAAAAATATATGATGTGTTTTTCCTTTTACATTTCCGATATATATATATATATATATATATATATATATATATATATATATATATATATATATATATAGTGTGTATTTAGGCAGCATTTTCTCATTTATGCAAACATTGTTAAAAATAACAGAATTCGTCTGTTTAATTATACCTTTTTATTTTTTCAATTTTTCTGGTGGTCGTTTTTGTATTAAAATCAAAAGAATCAATAAATGTTCACGAACGTTTTCGATTCTTTGTCGAATCATCCTCATGTGTCAAAAGCAAATGAACAAAACAGCTGGAGAAAGAAGAGAATTTTAAAAATACGGCGGAGAAACGCGCAAAGAACATGTTTCACATTGTTCCAGGAAGTCGTTGACGATTTAAATTCAGCACGCTGGATGGCATCACAGAACAAAATCGCATTACGTTAAACATTTTCAAATGTTACCACTGGTTTCATATGTGATGTTGTTAATTTTAGGTTGCTGTGTTTCTTGCAGTATTTTTAATTTGTTTAAATTGGTTTTGGAATGTATAATTTTAGTGTTATTAACTAGAATTTTTCTTAAATCAGAGGGACGACAGTTATAGTTTTGTAGATGTTGTTAAATTGAGCTAGAAATTACAAGATTCATGGTGAGGCGGCAGGATAGGGTAGTGCTTGTAAAACCAATGTAGCTATTAGCTTTATTATTATCATGAGAGTTACATTCGCCCAAAGGGCATTTAAACTGATAAATAACATTGGTTCTTTCTAGTGGTTTTTGAGTTAGGGAAGAGTTATTTTTTACTACAAGATTTTGGGTTTTAAATTTTTTATTGTAAATAATGAATCTAATTTTATTGTTATTGTTAATTGGGGATATGTATCTGTGTATAATATTTTTCATGTTTTTTTCTTCTAATCTGAAGTTTGGTTGCATTTGATTACAATAGTATATGTTAATATTGTTTGAGTTGTGATGTTGAATATTATTATTATTTGTACTGGTGTTTTTTTTAAGATTCGAATCATTAATTTTATTTGTTCATCAACGATATAATTAGGGAATTCGTTATTAATAAGTACTTGTTTTATATTTTTTAATTCAATGGATGGTATTTTTTAGAGGAGGAGATTAATTTGACACGGTTTAATAGATTTTTAACAATAGCTATTTTGTAGCGATAGAGACGCTCGCTCTTGAACTTTAAAAAACTAGAATTTAAGCTCGGTTGTTTTTTTATAAGTGGAAGTGTTAAACGATTTATTAGAGGCGTCAATAAGAACAGCTAGGAATGGGATTTTTATTATTCACGTTCATATATATATATATATATATATATATATATATATATATATATATATATATATATATATATATATATATATATATATATCAATGTGAGAATAGAGAAACGTGTAACAGCTGATGTGTGATAATGAGAAAGTCGAGTAATAAACGCTTTCCTTGGAACTTGCTCAGTCCCTAATGACATGTTTTTCCTTTCTCCTCGTAAGTCACTGTGTTACTTATGTTGACTTGTCTTATCTCTATCTTTTACTCAACTCCAGGCAAAAATGATTTGAATTATGCGAGAGAGGCTTCTTTTACATGTTGACTTGGTCATTTGAGTTATTTAATATGGACGTAGCTGAAGACACGTTACTTGAGCCGCTTATCCAATCGGAATTATGAGATTTGGCATTTTTTTTTTTTTATTATCTCTTATCGCCACAGGACATTGATTTTTATTTTACAATTATTTTGCATAACTATATACGTTCAACATTACTAGAAACATATACATTCTAATATTTGTTCTCATATGTAATCTTATTTCTTTTTCCTTTTAAAAATTTAATATTTACTTTATCTAACTCAATTTTTTCATTTTTTATTTTATTTTAGTACCTCAAGAAGCAGTTACCTTTCTAGGGGCAGTTGGAGTATGCCTCATTCTACTAATACTTTTTTATATGTTCCTTACAAAAACATTATGCTTTTCTAAAAAAAGCCCACCAGAAAAAATTCAACATTTAGGTAAGAAATTTATCTTTTTAAATAACCATTAATAAATCGATGAATATTCTGTGTTCATAATACATATTAGCCATTTGCAATTATCTTGAGCATACAATATGGACGACTGTTTCAACATTATTGACAATTATAATTTATCATGACTTCAGTTTTTGATACTGTTTTAGTTAACGAATGAAGAATGTTTTCGATTTTTGTCAATTTTATTTGTTTGATGGAGATAATCGAAAGCAAATTTCTTCAAACACAGCATAATCTGACAAGAATAAGGTCAAGAGAAATGAGTTAGTGTAAGTTCAAGAATTGGATTTAGATTCGAATGAACTGTGAAAATTTGAAGAGGTTTACGTAAATATAGTGTGGAAAATTGTATGAATAAATTTGTTCAAAACAAAAAGTAAATAAAGACAATATAAATAGTAAGACTATATAAATAGTGTTTTTCTTTTGTGAAAAAAAATCTGTTCATACAAATAAAATAAAAAAGTTGAATAATTGTACGACAATTCACAAACAAATAGTGTTTTTTTAAAAGTTGAGTGAAATAAAAAAAAATAATTTGTAAGCTTTACCACCCAAAAAGATTTAGTTAACTGCTATATACCCCCCCCCCCAAAAAAAAAAACAAAACAAATGTTAATAAGATTTTTTTAAAGAATATAATTAGGAACAAAATAAATTGTTTAGATGTACCATTCATGAATACAATTTTTATTAGTCTGAAAATAAAAATGTTTGAATGTTTTTCGATATAAACAAGTATATCATATAGATTTATTATGGTAGTTTCAAAGATTTATACTTTATTGTGGCTTCCTGTTGCTGCGGGATTGTTTGAAACTAAAACAAGGGGCGGTGCAAAGTGGAAATTGTTCCTTCGCATTATAGTTTAAGAAAAAAAAATTATTTTTAAATAAATATGCTATGATAATAATACATTTTATTAATAATTTAAGTGTTTGAATAGAAACAAAAATTATGCTATAATAATACATTTTAAAAATTATTTTTTATGTTTTGATGTTTTAACAAATTGTTTCGAATAAAAATAGTTTTAAGGTTTTCACAAATGTTTTCTTTTGTTTATTATTTTTTTTAGGTTTTCACAAATTGTTTTTGGTTTATTTTTTTAAAAAGTTTTTCACAAATTGTTTTTTTTTTAATATATTAATAACAAAAATTACTATTTACACTTTTAAATGTTTTCTTTTTTCAGAAGTTTATGATTATTAATAAATTAAATTTTTTTTTTAAATTTCGACTTCCGGTTCCCGTCTTATTAATGATGAGTCTTCCTCTAAGATAATTTCTAATTATTGATTACCTTCCTATCGGATAATATTTAAATTCAAGTAATTGACAAGTTAGTTACAGCTGCAGAACTATGCTGTTAATACAGCATAATTCTGCAGCTGTAACAAGGGACACCATTAGTTCAATTAAATAATTAGCACGGCATGGACTAATTGCCAATACACAAATGTATCGTAAATGTCCTTGTGCAAAGGGTAAAACTACAAAGACAACTACTCTTGGGCTTGCCCATGGCCTACGTAAACTAAGGCCTGCCAACTGGAAAATGACGTCATGCTGTCAAGTAACAAACGAGATCTATCGAACAGTCAGACATCGGCCTTTTGACCCTTCCCTTCACTTAAAAATTCATCAAAATTCAAGAAATCAACCAATTTTAATGAAATTTTAAGTATTTATTAACGATCAAGGAATATGATTAACCCATTACTTTCCTGAAAATGTATTATTTCGTGTAAACAAAAAACACCTTTACTAAAGTTATATCACAGGGTACTAAAAAAAACGCATGAATGTATTTTTTTTTTATGAAAATAAAACATCGTAGATGTTAACAATAAAACAAATCTTTCAAAATATAGTTCTCATATATCACGAAAAAAGACCCTAAATTCCGTATCAATAAAATCAATAAAATTTGAAAAAAATTAAATTCTCAGATTAAAAAAAAAAACATTATAGAAATAATACAACGCGGTTTTCTTATATTTGCACATATCTAATGAATGAGAGCTTTTTAAAACAAGCATTAGAAAACTTTGAAAATTGCACTTAAAAAAAGAAAAAAGAAAGGAATACGATTCGATTTATACTGAAACTGATCTTTATTCAATATAAATTGTAAAAAAAGAATTCACAATGTGTTGGAATTTATTAACGCCTCCCTCACTGATTGGCTGCTGCCTTGTCGATTAACGGCCTCACTGACTGGCTGTCAGACATCCCATACTCCCTTACGTGTCACATGAGTCAGCCCATAAAAACGCTTGCACGCTGTGTTCAGGCCTATTTTCTAACCATCCTTTTAACCCAGTAGGACCACGTCTGGATCCCTCGGTGACAAAGCCCACGATAGCAGTCAAGGAGAGAGTTTTCCCACTTCCCGTTATCCACCATCTTAGACTGAATTGACTACATCTCGACAGAGTCCTAGACGGCAGTTCGAATTTAGACAACTCTTATTCCCGGATTCCCAACCATGGTTGTTATCAGCCCGCTTGCATTGCAACAAAGGTCCTCGAAGACGGCACCTACAAAAAGTCTTTACTTCCCCATGACAAGAGCCAGAATTGAGGCACGTACGCGTGCAACCCGTTACTCGAACTCTTAAACAAGATAAGTTCTCGCGAAGTACGTTTTTGCAACTCATCTTAACCTACCTCCTTTCTGAATTTTAAACACACTATTTTGTTGTATATATACGCCTCCATTTTTTTCACCTAGTAAAACTGCTGTTAAATTATATACAAGTGTTGTTGTGTTTCTTCTCACGAAAGCTGTCGCCCTATTTCTATTTTAGCACTCATCTACACAGTTGTTACTGTATTCTAACGTGCGAGAATTGAACATTTTTCCAGGGTAAATTTAATCCCAACAAGTGAATAGTTAATTGTTTACGAATTTAAGGAAATAAACAATTAAATAAACAAACGAATTATGAATGATTTTAAAAATGTAAACAAACAATAAATAAATTTAAATAAAAACAAACGATTAATTACAAAAATAAAACAAATTAAATTAAAACAAATAATTTAAATACAAACCAACAATAAAGTGCAGAAATATTTTTTTAATCAAACTTATGTAAAAATCTGTTGGCTATCTTAATTAAATGTTTGAAATTTTCTTTTTTCTGCCTAATTTTTGGTCTTATTACTGTGATCATTTTCGAAAATGAAGTTCACATACCTGAAGAAATAATTTAAGACAACCATACCATAATTTAAACTCTTGTTAAAAACTAAGAAAAACTAGTAAACAAACATCTACAATAGTAAATAAGTTCAAAAATCGAAATTTAAACAAAATACTAGTAGAAACACATCCAATAAATTGTCACCAATCATGCGAAAATATACTGTTCTACCAGTATTTGGCTAATTTAATCCATGTTATCAATTAAGGTTATGAAATTACAAAATCAACAATTCAAAATAATTAATTAATAGAACATTTATTGAAATAAATTATAATGTGTGTTTTTATTTTTACAAAACGAACAGTTTATTTACAATATAGTAAAGTTTGAATACCTCGCTTATTTAGTTTGATTTTCGCACACATTTTGTATTTTTTATTCTGAAATAAAATCATAATTTATTTTGTAAAGGCTTTAATATCGAACTTTTATACAATGCCTTAATCGCTGGCGGCCATGTTGTAATTTCCTATTATTTTCTTTTGCGCTTGACATCTATAAAAGGAAATACGCTTGACTTAATTTTATTCATGCAAAAAATTGTGGTGTCTGCGTTTATTTTCACATATACAAAATGGAAATTGGTTTTATTTTATTTTATATATAAAAATATTGTGGTGTCTTTGTTCGGGCTTGACATCCATAAATAAGGTACTTTACTTTCATTTTATTTATAAAAAAACTTTTTGAAAAATTATTATATAAATACAGATTTTGTCCGTCAATCACATTTCTTTTAAACGTAATAAATATGCGACCAGAGGAAGCATATATTTACTAGTTAATTAAGTTTTAAAAACATAATTTCACAAACCTTGCTATATTTCGTAGGACTGAAGTTTTCTTGCTTAATAAAATGAACCGAAGTCCGAAATTGTTCCTTATCTTTCGGAAAAACAAAAACATTAACTTTTGAGCCATTTTTACAATTACCCTTGCAATAGTGAACGACACAAGAAGAAGGCATCATTATCTTTTGGAAATGACAGAAAAACCGGTCCTCATTTAGCAGGCCTTAGTTTATATAGGCCACGGCTTGCCCCAAATGTCACAAAAACAAAAGTGTCCGGGTGGGTTCATTTTTTTTTAAGGCAGACATATTTCGTTACAAGAATTATTACAAATAATTTATTGGTGGTCTTTGGAGGAGTCAATAATTCACTTATCAAAAGAAAAGGGCGTATCTATGAACAGTCTGGTGGACTGGTATAATTTATTTTACGATATATGCGTGATGTGTCTGATTGATAATTCAGTGGAGATGGGTGGTACTGATCGAACAATGGAAATTGACGAAAGTAATAGAACATGAAGACCAATGGGTTCTTGGTATGGTCGAGCAAGAGACAAATGTTACAATGCAAGTCCAAACAAGAGATGCTGGAACGTTATTGCCCATAATTGAGCAATATGTTCGACCAGGCACACAAATTGTGACAGATGGTTGGCAGCTTATAATGGTTTAGCGAACCATGCACTGGTTCATCACAAGTATACCTTTACAGATCCAGATGACCATTCACACAAAGCGTCACCTGCAAGAGTTTCTCTGGCAGTGGCGAACCAATAAAAACTTCTTCGGAAATATTTTATATTGGATACGAAAATTTTATGAAGTGTAATATTAAAAAATGCATTCGATTCATTTGAGTATTTCTAAAAAAAAACATTTCAAAGTAATTTTTTTAATTTGTCTATTAAGACATCAAACCAAAAAACAATGTACGAAAACATAAAAAAGGTACTTATGCAGTTTACAGACTGGGCTGAAATAATAACGTTATTATTTAGAAAGCCATTCTTAACATGAAGAGTGAGGAGGCTTTATTAACTATTATGTACTTTCACCTAACAAGTTAATAAACAAAAGATACCATGAAAATTGCATTTAACTTGAAAACCCTATCTAAACAATAGCCCGGTCCGTAAACTGTATAAGCACAAAAAAGAAATTTCGGTTGATAATTTGTTTCTTAAGATTAAATCAAAAAACAATTTGAGTGATATGTTTATAACTATATAGGATTGGCATCTTATAATATTATGGTGTGTGCAAAAACACAGAAGCCACACCCCAAAAATTATATTTTAATAAAAAATTACATTTTTCATACAAAACTGGCCTCCCAAAGAAATAGCCACAAAACTAGCAGTCACATGTTTTCAACTACGTTCGTTTCATTAAATCACCTTTTTCGCTCGCAATGACTTTTGGAGCCCAAAGTAAAAATCATACGTTTTGGAGCCGGTGGCTTATTATTTAAGGCCAAAGTTTTGTTGAGAAAAACAACTGAGTGAAAATCAACACAGTGTTAACATCTGCATTACGTTTCCGCTTCCCTCGACTCTTTGGGCTTGGGAAAGCTAAAATTAATTTCTCAACTCACACACAGAGTCATACTGACATTAATGTAGCACTAAGTCCTGGGAACATCTACCGGAGAGGACTATGGGAAACGATAAGTATACTATACATTATGATTATGTGGTTCCTACATCTACCTACCTGGAAAATGCAGCTGTCAAACCGGACATAGTCATATTAAATAAGGCGGAAAGAGAGGCAACACTGATTGAGGTGAGTGTTCCAAATGACAGTGGCTTAAACAGAGCAGAGAGGGAGAAGGTGACAAAATACCAAGGCCTAATGTATGATATGAAGAGAAACTGGAACCTACAAAACATCAACATTATCCCAGTTATAATAGGAGCTAAAGGTCTCATGAAGAAAAATTTCAAAAAGTATCTGGAAAGTATTCCCGGAAAACCAAATGCAAAAGAAATCCAAATAATTGCACTTAAGGGAACGGCCAAAATCCTTAAAAGAGCACTCGGTTGGAGCCTCTAAATAGCAGGTGATAGTCTGGCATTTGGAAGAATGCCTCGTCCCTATGCTAACGAACACAGAAATAAGAAAATTAAAAAAAAGTGAGAGAAACATTAATGCGACACACACTGCCTTAACGCATGCACGTTCACACTGATTGAAAATACATCTGTCTTAATACTTGTAACATTTCTCATTGTACTTTATACATACAATATAAAAACTCAACATTTCAAAGGAACATTTACTAAGAAACTTTCAACCAATTGTAATTCTGTATATATATATATATATATATATATATATATATATATATATATATATATATATATATATATATATAAGTTAAATTAGTTAAACATGTTTTATCTCTTTTATTAAATATTTATATTTTTCTCTGTTTTAACCATTTTCCAACACATGTCAACTTTTGGTTACAATTTAATTGTCAGTCTGAATCTTAGCACAGTTACTAAGATGCGACAAGCAACAACACGTTAGCTAAGTTACAGTCCACGCTTCTACAACTGTAACAACTAAAGTATAAATATGTGCCAACGTTCTTATTGTATGCATTATCCGATTTCGATCATGCTTTTTATTGGATAAAACAAGTTATAAGATTGTATTTGATGAAGTTGTTTAACACGGAAGTCATAGGATAATTCATATTTCAGATGGAGAGCACATTTTGGGCAAAGGCTTTACAAAAATAAACATATCCAAATATCATAAACAAATTGTGTTATTCCAGTAAACAGGATTTGTAAAAACAAATTGAGATCTGTACACAATTAAATAAGATTCCGCTCTCAACTTGATATGAATTACTATAATTAGTTATGTTGGTTTCTCCTCGTGAGTCACTGTGTTGACTTGTCTTTTCTCTTATATCTTTTACTCGGTTCCAGGCAAAACAGATTTGAATTATGTGAGAGAGACAGACAGGTGATGATGACGATGATGATGATGATCATCATCATCTGTTTCACATGCTGACATGCGTTAGGCAGCTTTTAGAAATTGACTTCCAAAGTAACCAGTTTCCAGTCAGGTCTTTATTTATCTCCCTTTCTCTCAAATCCATCCTTATAAATTCGTCCCATGTTTTATTCACCTTCTTCTGCCAACTGACCCTGTTACCACAACTGTTCTACCTCCACTACCCAACTAATATCATCTATTCTTTCAATGTAATAAGCCCAAGTCTCCTGTTTTACACACATCTCCCTATATTGTCCAGATTTAGTCTTCCTCTGAGGTCATCAGATCTAAGCCTGTCTTTAAGACTCACACAGCACATTCATTGTATCATTCTCATATTATTTATCTCCATGTAACACATATCCTCAACACTCACTCGCCAGATTCCACATCATCATATTGCATACACATTTCTGATAGACTATTCCCTTGATCGACAGTGGTAATGCTCTGTTGGTTAGTAATGGCAAAAGTTCCCTAAACTTACCTCATCCACCCCCAACTCCTGCAATCACACTAGCATCAGCTTCTTCTATCACCAAGGTACAAAACTTCTGAACAACCCTAATAGCCTCGCCATCCAAATATACTTTCTCTACCGTCTCCATTCTCTTACACTTCTTGCACATTGTAACGAAATCTCAAAATTAGATCCTGTTGCAAATAAAAGTTCACCGAGCGAAAATATATTCTCTTTTTAAATTGTATTTGTTTCTCAGCTTGGGAGATGGAAAAAAGGAGAGAGAGCAAGGGAGGACGAAAGAACTTGCAAAGCGTATATTGCGGTGGGCTTAATTTTGCTCTCCTTTAAAAATTTTCACACACATGAAAGGAATGAGTCATTTCTATGAAAGGTCATGGGAGTACATGCGACCTGCCTCCCTTTCTACTTAAACTGATACATGGGCCAGTGCAGCCCCTTTTGCCACCAAAAAACAAAGAAAAAAGGAAAACAATCTCCGCTGAGGCCGAGAGAACAGGAGGCGAAATTCCCTCAGGTGATTAGCAATAAACTAACTCCTTCTCAAAGAGAAGGTAAAGCTTGGGAGGGTGGACCTCCTGAGACTGAACAGAACCATACCTCAGCCCGACAGCAACAAAGTTACTGTCAGACTGATGTAGAGGTCGTATCCCAGACTGGTAAGAACACACCTACTTAGCCCTGATGTTCTGAATTGACACTTCTCCATACACACACAAAAATTCTTGTCATCTCATATGGTTTTGGTATTATTGACTGGCCACAACGTAACATCAATAAGCTCGATACCAAGACCAGAAAAATGTTGGTACTACATAGATTAATATACCAAAACCAATGTATGGGCAGGATATACCTGCCGTGAAAAGAAGGAGGCCTATCCCTCACTGAAATCAACCATGCACATCGAGCCACAATAGTAAGTATGGGGTAGTACATCAAAAGCTCTACAGAATATCTATCCCAACAAACCTCGATCACAAAGCTTGTTGAAAACTTTGGGCAGGTCATACTTGAAAATACTGCTGAGACCTGTGACAAACCAGCAACTCAGATTGCAAGAAAGATAGCGAAATACATATAGCAGCCCCAAAAGGGAAAACATCTATCCTCAATAGAGCCCTCGAATATAAATTTAAATCATAACGAAATCAAGTGTAGCTCCACAAACTAACTAACTGAAATTTTAAAAATGTCAAACTGTGATAGATTTCTTAATTCTGATAAAAGTGCCTTCAAAGTTTAAGCTTCTGATTTTTTTAAACTGCATCTTCCACCCCAAAATTCGGAAAATGAAATTTCTATTTTAATTCTAAAATTTATTCTTCATTGTTTATTATTTTATTGATAACACATTGTTTATTATTTTATTGATGACACAATCTGATAACTAATTTATTCAGTGAATTGATACAGTGTATTGACAGCTTTTTCCTTCATTTTGAATTCAGATAACTTATTCATTGAATTTTTTTGTTTCATTTTTCATTCTTCGTCTTCTTGTCCCATGCCTGAGGTGTTACGTTTCGTTAATGACTTCCAACTTTTCTGTTAGTTGCAATTTCGCTTACATTGAAGTTTCTTGAATTTGATACTATTTATTTAGACCGATGTTTTACTCTTTGGCTTACATCGAATAGATACAGTTACTGGTTTTGGCATTTGCTCTGACTCTTAATCCGGTTGTAATGGTAGCGACAGGAACTCTCTCATTCTCTCTCCTTGTTGCGGAGCTAACAAGCAGATATCTTTTTTTTTAATCAGACATAGCTTTTTTTTACTAAATGGGCGGCAAAATCATCTTTTTGTCACCCAACTAAAAGAACTCTTTTCAGTGTTGAGAGATAATAGATATCCCGTTTACGGGTCCACAATCGCATAACTGGAGGGATTATATATGGATTCATACCTTTCTCAATGGTATTATTAGTGAAAGTGACGCAGTAGCCCTGACAGAACTCGAACCCAGCATGCCGAGCCCTCAGTCTATATCTGTAACCACTACAGCACTACAGCACCCGACTGTAATGATACAAATAAATGAAAGAGATGGGTGACTGACTGACACTTTCCTCCCATCTGATATTATGTATTTCTAGTTTCCTCTTTTATTTTTCATACACATAAGCAAAAGCTGTGTGTATTCATCTGATGTGAAAAGCATTTACAGACAAAAAATATATATTTTATTTGCAATTAACAAAAGATATGCTTTGATGTGTGTGGATGATTCCATATAACAGAGACAGTGGCCAGTTAAAAGGAGGCAATTGATGCAGAGACAGACCAATGACAGGATGGAGGTTCATCTCAAGCCCTCCACCTGACCTAGACTCAAATGAATATAGGAAGAGAGTCATAGTAACGTTTCCTGTATCTGCTGCGTAATTGGATGCATGTCTACATTATACACCCACATCTAAAAATAAAATAAAAGAACTTTCAATCTGAGGAACACATTACCACAAGATTGTTTTCGTTAGGGTTACAACTTGATCATCTTCAAATCCAATGTCAAGAAACACTTGTTGTTATAAACCGTCATCAAATTTTATTCATTCCCTTCATTATTTTCAATCCTCTCATAATAGTCATAATCATTCAACTGTCAATCTATTCCTTTCATGAATCCCTAATCTCGAGTGTTTTTTTAGCCTTCATAAATGGCAACTCATAAGTAAATTTAAAAATTCGTTTAATACACAACTTTTACAGCCAACAAAAAAGCCTGTTATGTTACGGAAACTGTTTTGTTATTCAGAAAGTGACCAAATTTTATTTTTCAAACCAAACTATAACCTTGTTAACGAGTGAAATGATTTTGTTGCTGTTGGTGTTGTTTTTATTGGGTGATCCTTGTGAAGCATATCAGCTAATGATTTATTTACCTCCTCTCCAGGAGGTTAGGCACAAGGCCAGTTTTATCTTACTTCCACAAGGTAAGATGTGACCCAAGGTCGGGTCGGGAAAGTGGGGCTTGAAAAGCCAGCGCCCAAGAAGGTGAGCACTCTGGCTATTAAAAATTGCCTTGGCAGCCCCGTCGGCATTCCCCGGTAGGGGCGCCTCAGGCAGTAAGCAATAAACTTACTCCTCCCCAAAGGGGTGAGGCAAAGCCTGGGAGGGTGGACCTCCTAAAACTGCACAGGGCAAACCCACAGACCGGCGGAAATCAAGTCCCGAAGGCCAAGACAATACCAGTCTATGGGGTGCAGTATCCATCGGAACAGATACATATCAGCTAATGATGACGTAGAAGGAAGCATGTTATTTATGAAGCTGAAAGGAGTTATCATTCACATTTAGTTTATTTTGAGACTTATTTCCCTTTCAGTTCACCTATGTCTCTTGTAGCGCATCGTGACACATATTTTGTTAGTTAATAGGTAATCTATAAATAAGCTGTATGATGTCTTGAGTACACAATAGACGAAAGATCAAAGTCTAAATCTTAACATTTTCAATTGAATGTTCTGCCAAATATCGTAGCAATTATTCACAGAAAAATGAATGCTCTTTTATTGAAGTAAAAATGGAACGTCTTATTTCTGAATGTCCAGGCACTTAACACGGCATAATTAAGAATCTGTTTACTATTTGAATTGCTAAAGTCGTATAATTACAATGACTGTTCACATTTTATTTTCTTGATGTACCATATTTTATGTGTCTGCTGCTCAAATAGATTGCAGTATTGGGAAAATATGCAGAAAAATTATGAATATTAATACAATATATAATGCACCACTTGCTTATGGATTCTCTGACTACCGTTTAGGCACAAACACTTCGGAACGAACAGAATTCTTGAAGATTTTATGCCAGAGTTGCTTGAAAGAATTTTTAGACTCAGAAATGTTAAATATGAAGATGAAGTTTTGGGGTAGAGATTAATTATTATTTGACATGCTGACATATAGCCACACGTTCTTGACAGTTTGAACCAGTTTTTTTTTTAAATCTATATTTTCAGGGCCGGCGGGGCAGTTATAAAAGTGGGGGGGGCTTCTCCTAAAAAGGGGGGGGCGGTTAAACACATGCATATCAACTTAATTATTGATGACCGTAAAGTGGGGGGGGGGCAAGTCAAAAAGTGAGGGGGTTGGAGCCCCCTCCCCCTGCACCCCCCCCCCCCCCGGTGCCGCCGTCCATGATTTTAACCAATTATTAACTGCAACACTATAAATAAAAATTATGAAAAGTTATCAAGATTTTATGAGTTTTAATAATATTGAAAATAGGAATAATACAAGTTAGAATTACGATAAAACATCTAATATTTCATTACAGTTTTAAATAAAAGCTTGAAAACAATTGAAGAAAATGTTTATATAAAAATTACCGTTTCTTTAACAGTTATCATCAAATGAGTTACCAATTCCAAAGAAAAATATCTTCTGAAATTTATAGTCTTCTGTCATTAATGAACTTGAAACACCAATCATGATTAAGTTTAATGAACTAATAAAACTATGATATGAATTGCTGATTCTATTTAATCTAAGAATCCTTCATAGATCTTAGCATTATATGGTGATGAGTTAAAGTACCCATATCTGTTTGGTAAGAAGAACTGAAAACTTGTATTGCACTTCATTAAAACATGTTTACATGCTAAGGAAAACTGTAATTTTTAATATATATATATCTTCGGGGAGGGTAGATTCTTGGATCTTATCAGCTAGAATCTCATTGGATGTTTTGCTCCACTTTCAAACTTTGAGTAGTGGTAGCAAAACAATAGCACCTTATTTTGTGCAACAGTCCATGGTTGGGCTTTTAAGCCTCTTATGTTTCTTTTTTTTTTTGTTGCTGCATTTGATGGAGATAGGTGGGCAGGTCCTTTTGTCTCAAGGCCTGATGGCTAACCCTGGTTGGCCTCTGTATTGGCTGGAGCACCATTTCCAGAGGCAGGAAGGTTTACACCATTGCTTACATCTTCCCGCCTGGTGTATGAATGGGTTGATAGGTCCTTTTTATCCTGGATGCAGGCCTGCCAGTATTTATTTTTGTTTTTATTCATATTTTTTATTATTCATTTCCTCATTGTCAACGGCTTCTAATTGTTTATTCGAAGCTGCCATCTATTAATAGAGGGGGTGCCCCCGTCCACAATTCGGGAGACATGCTGGATGGCTTGAGGAGACAGCACACCAGTTTTTTTTTAATATTTGGTCAGGGTTTACTTCAAGTAAAAAGTATC
>OY744530.1:81440251-81590251 GCA_963556195.1 Sepiola atlantica
TTATTAATTTTTAAATTCACTTAATATTAAAGAAAACGTACATTTAAAAATAACCGTGTAATTGGTTAAGAAAAAAAATACTGTATCCTTAACGTCGTACTTTATAGTTAATCTTTCCCTAAATAAAGATATTAATACAAATATTTAAAACAACAACTATTTTATGTGTTGGTCGAATCAAAAAAGAAATGTGCGTTGTTGTTCATGCTTGGCCTAATGGATACTGGAATCGGATTGATTGGATTTATTAGGGGTCTATTTATGCACTAATGACTTGCGAAAAGGTAGGAACTTCTTCTTTTGTGTGAAGCAGGTAATTCTAGGGTTGGCATTAGTTTCCCCGATGTTTTTCTAGTTAGAAATCTTTCTGGAAAGACATCAGGTACTTACCTTACGTCGGTTTCAAGCACAGAAGGACCACGAGAAGGTTGCCAAGTGAAAGTGGTACTGTGGAACCGACTGGATTCGAACTTGGAACACCCAGGTCTTCAGTCTGTGTCGTTATCCACTTGACCACCGTCACCTCCCAGGTAGGAACTGACAATGTTCCACTCGACTAAGGATAAAATTGAAACATACATCCTTTATCATAGATATCGTTTTTCAGTATTAAATAATCCAAAAAGGGTGTTTTGTTTAACTAAAAAAAACTGAAGAAAGAACAATGGTGAAATCAATTGGCATTTGAGAAAAGATTTTGTTTATTTAAAAAAAAAAAACTGAAGAAAGAACAATGGTGAAATCAATTGACATTTGAGAAAAGATTTGGTTTATTTAAAAAAAAAAACTGAAGAAAGTACAATGGTGAAATCAATTGACATTTGAGAAAAGATTTGGTTTATTTAAAAAAAAAAAACTGAAGAAAGAACAATGGTGAAATCAATTGACATTTGAGAAAAGATTTGGTTTATTTAAAAAAAAAAACTGAAGAAAGAACAATGGTGAAATCAATTGACATTTGAGAAAAGATTTTGTTTATTTAAAAAAAAAAACTGAAGAAAGAACAATGGTGAAATCAATTGACATTTGAGAAAAGATTTGGTTTATTTAAAAAAAAAAACTGAAGAAAGAACAATGGTGAAATCAATTGACATTTGAGAAAAGATTTTGTTTATTTAAAAAAAAAAACTGAAGAAAGAACAATGGTGAAATCAATTGACATTTAAGAAAAGATTTGGTTTATTTAAAAAAAAAAACTGAAGAAAGAACAATGGTGAAATCAATTGACATTTGAGAAAAGATTTGGTTTATTTAAAAAAAAAAAACTGAAGAAAGAACAATGGTGAAATCAATTGACATTTGAGAAAAGATTTTGTTTATTTAAAAAAAAAAACTGAAGAAAGAACAATGGTGAAATCAATTGACATTTAAGAAAAGATTTGGTTTATTTAAAAAAAAAAACTGAAGAAAGAACAATGGTGAAATCAATTGACATTTGAGAAAAGATTTTGTTTATTTAAAAAAAAAAACTGAAGAAAGAACAATGGTGAAATCAATTGACATTTGAGAAAAGATTTTGTTTATTTAAAAAAAAAACTGAAGAAAGAACAATGGTGAAATCAATTGACATTTGAGAAAAGATTTTGTTTATTTAAAAAAAAAAACTGAAGAAAGAACAATGGTGAAATCAATTGACATTTGAGAAAAGATTTTGTTTATTAAAAAAAAAAACTGAAGAAAGAACAATGGTGAAATCAATTGACATTTGAGAAAAGATTTTGTTTATTTAAAAAAAAAAACTGAAGAAAGAACAATGGTGAAATCAATTGACATTTAAGAAAAGATTTGGTTTATTTAAAAAAAAAAAAACTGAAGAAAGAACAATGGTGAAATCAATTGACATTTAAGAAAAGATTTGGTTTATTTAAAAAAAAAAAACTGAAGAAAGAACAATGGTGAAATCAATTGACATTTGAGAAAAGATTTGGTTTATTTAAAAAAAAAACTGAAGAAAGAACAATGGTGAAATCAATTGACATTTGAGAAAAGATTTGGTTTATTTAAAAAAAAAACTGAAGAAAGAACAATGGTGAAATCAATTGACATTTAAGAAAAGATTTGGTTTATTTTAAAAAAAAAACTGAAGAAAGAACAATGGTGAAATCAAGTGACATTTAAGAAAAGATTTGGTTTATTTAAAATAAAAAAAACTTCTGTGCATTGCTTTGATTATTTTGACCTCTTTTTGATTACATAATTAATACTTTCGAATTCATTTAAATATTCTTTTTGGTTGAAAAATCGTAGGTGTCTGGAGTTTTTGGAGTGAGGCAAAGTTTTACAAAACAGAGTCTGGACACGATTATCACACAGTTAGTACTTATCGTTTACCAAGTAATTTTAAAAGTTACATTTTTCTCACTTCATTTAAAAATGTGTAAATTAAAAAAAAGAAAAGAAAAGTATCTAAAAGGAAAAAGATATATTTCCTGTTTATTTGTGTTTTCTACGGTTTTTAATTTTGCTATCAATAAGTTTTTTTTTAAGCTAAAGATGGAATAGCAAATATTCTTGCAGTTTATTCCACTGATACTCATTTATCATTCATGGATTCCATTTCTATTTCAAGAAGTCAGACTTTTCTTTAGAAAATCAGCGTACTTCAATGAACAAATTTTCTTCAATATGTGGATGTTTATTAATTAAGTTGGGAAGTTTATTTAGAAATCCAAGATTATTTTATCTATTGAAAAAGTGTGCATGACTTTATTTAAATAATTAAAAATACTACAATGAACAAATAACTGCTGAGTTGAATTTTTTCATTGATTCTTATATATGGTTAACAAATGGATTGATTTTAAAAAATTGTCAGTGTAAGCATTGTAAGATTGTAGACCTCCCCGAATCACAAAAGAAACGCAAGTTCGCATTCAGTGATCAAATGATTTTTTTTTAAATAAAAATTGAAATTAAATGTAAATTTCTGAATTGAATTTCTTTATAGTGAAATTTTGCATGGTCTTCATATTTAATTTATCAAATGACAAAAGAAACAAAAATGCATGCCCATTGATAAACAGTTGCGCCAACAACAGTTCTCAGTTTATGTGAAAGTGTTTCCATAAGATAGCTTCCAATTGAACAAATCTAGCATCATTTGACAATACTGAACTGAATGTCTTCATGGAGCAATTTCATTGAATACAAGTGATCACTTTAAATTTGTGTTAACAATTAGATAAGATTTCCTGGTTATTGTTCACCAGCCACACTAGAGGCATCTTGATTGTCAGATGCTGCTGCAGTGGCTTATTCTGGGTGCTAAAGAACGGCGAAAACATGAAGGCATTCATAGAAATCAGTCTTGTAATCCCCATATTCTATGAATTCCATTTTTCCATCAAATTGGGAGTTCTGCTTTTCAAGTTAAATGCTTGATTCTGCCTTATCAAAACCTTTAACTCATCGCTTTTTCAAGCGGTGAAGTAGTGACCGCAAGACATAGAAACAACAATTTTAAAAAAAATTGTTTTCTTAGCATTTTATTGATGTTCTTATTTCATGATACTAAGCAAATCTAACAGAAAAATGCTGCTCTTTTGTCTTAAATTTAAAAAAATATTTTTTTCAAAATTTGCATATAAAATTATCAAAGTCAGTTGTGTAAATCACATTTTATTCTATTGAAAAACTAGCCCAAAATCTCCTTGGCCTTTTGGCCTGTTCTGATACTACACCTCATCTTTTCTGTCCTCGGTCAGTGCAGGAGAAATCCTTCAAGACGGAGGCAATTTTTTTTTTCCAATCCAGGGTACCTTTTTGGGGATCTGGATTTTCCCCACATTAAAAACAGACCTTGTGACTAATCTTCCCTCGTGGGGAGGCAAGTAAATAAGAACTAATCACGTTCAAAAGAGAGATATGGTCCATATTGATGAGGAAATCCTCCTACAGCTTATATAAGCTATCAATTCAGATTAAATAGAAAAGTAAATCACATATTTACAAGCATATTCCCATCATACATGTGATGGCGAGCGCTGACGCCACACCCTCTACATCTAAGTACCGTTAGAATTCACTTTTCAGCTTAAATTCTAATCTATAAGAATATTATAATGCACATCTCACGATCAAATCTATAAGAATATTATAATGCACTTCTCACGATCAAATCTATAAGAATATTATAATGCACTTCTCACGGTCAAATCTATAAGAATATTATAATGCACTTCTCACGATCAAATCTATAAGAATATTATAATGCACTTCTCACGATCAAATCTATAAGAATATCATAATGCACTTCTCACGATCAAATCTATAAGAATATTATAATGCACTTCTCACGATCAAATCTATAAGAATATCATAATGCACTTCTCACGATCAAATCTATAAGAATATTATAATGCACTTCTCACGATCAAATCTATAAGAATATTATAATGCACTTCTCACGATCAAATCTATAAGAATATTATAATGCACATCTCACGATCAAATCTATAAGAATATTATAATGCACTTCTCACGATCAAATCTATAAGAATATTATAATGCACTTCTCACGATCAAATCTATAAGAATATTATAATGCACTTCTCACGATCAAATCTATAAGAATATTATAATGCACTTCTCACGATCAAATCTATAAGAATATTATAATGCACTTCTCACGATCAAATCTATAAGAATATTATAATGCACTTCTCACGATCAAATCTATAAGAATATTGCACATCTCACGATCAAAGCTATAAGAATATTATAATGCACTTCTTACAATCAAATCTATAAGAATATTATAATGCACTTCTCACGATCAAATCTATAAGAATATTATAATGCACTTCTCACGATCAAATCTATAAGAATATTATAATGCACTTCTCACGATCAAATCTATAAGAATATTATAATGCACTTCTCACGATCAAATCTATAAGAATATTATAATGCACTTCTCACGATCAAATCTATTAGAATATTGCACATCTCACGATCAAATCTATGAGAATATTATAATGCACATCTCACGATCAAATCTATAAGAATATTATAATGCACTTCTCACGATCAAATCTATAAGAATATTATAATGCACTTCTCACGATCAAATCTACCATGAAATTGCAGTAAAGTATTAAGACAAGCGTTTTTAAATGTTTATTACCGTTATAAAGCTCATATTTGTTGTTATTTTCACAACGTTTCGGCCGATGTAACCTCCGACCTTCTTCATGTGCAGCTTGTCGAACTTGGGAATCTTTATGCCAAAGCTATACGGAAGTTTAAATTAGCCATTTATTTAATCCACAGATGTAGATTGTTCTCGTTCTGTCAGCCATGATCGGGTAGAAGTGTTATGTAATTTTTATTTTATTCCTAGTTATTCTCACCTACAGGTGAGGATTGAACCTTCAATCTCCAGAAGACATTCACTTAAGAACTGATTGTTACTCAACGCCATTATCCCTTGCGCTACAACTCCATGTTATTAATAATACTTAGAAAAAAGAACATGAATTATCACATGCATTATAAAATGTATTGTTCAACTTGACATGGACAAAAAGAATCCATACAAGAAGAAAAAAATAGAGTTGATACGAATTTTTAACAAATTCAACGTAACTCTTGTACGTATTTCAAAATAACAGTGAAAACTCTATTGTATTTTCTCATTTCGTCTTTGGTTGATAAAGGAGATAAGATCTCCGAAAATTCTTACTCCCCAATCTGAAACGAATAAAAAGAAAAAAAACACTATTTATTTAACAATATATCAACCATGCTTCTTAAAATTCCAAAAAATATCAGGTGGATTTAATAAACAAAACAGTGACTTACAATTATCTGTTATTAATTTGTTTTTGTTATTTACTCCTACAATAATATTTGTTTTATTTTACTTCAGTCGAAGTTCTCAGAAATCAAGGGGCCCCTTCCTGGGGCTAACACTTAATCTCTATATGAGATACGTAGATATTCGAATATTCTATTAAATTTTACCTTTATTTCTCAAACGTTGAGTTAGTAAAGAAGTTGAGAAGATTAATTTTCCTCTTAGCAATTGACAAGTTAAATATGTTGTAATATATATTTCTTGTGCTCTCTTGGTTTTACTGGGTTCCAGGACAAGAATTCATCTAGTCTGGTGGAGTATCCAGCTAAGTGTTGTTACTTGAGGTAACATCACTAGGAGAAGGTGCACTATTCATCGCATGAACAAGTGAATAGACATGCTGAGGGATCTTATTTGTGCTGCGAATACTATGTTATTTTGAATATTTGGTCAGAGTTTACTTGTAGCGTAAAGTATCCTTATATCAGGTTGTCCTGACAAACCCTTGTACAGACAGACTGAAGACACTCGAGGATAGTGTCTAGTAGGTAATTCAAACTCCATATATATATATAACCCATGGATCATATTTACATCAATTTGACCGAAACATTAGATGGACAATTCGGAAAATTGAAAAAATAAAAAAAAGTTGCATCAAACAAAACCACTCCGTGTTATTTAATAATGTTTGCCTAAATGAAAATATGCTGCCTAAATACACAATATATATATATGTATATATATATATATATATATATATATATATATATATATATATAGTGTGTGTGTTATAATATCTATTTCAGTTATCTCACAAATAAAAATTGGATTCTGCCACAAAATTTAATTGGTAGCCAATAGCATATTTACTTACAGATTTTAATTGCAATTTATTGAGAATGTCTACGGTTTTCTTCAGAACAGATAAACAATAATGAATGCTTAAAATTTATGACCAATCTGTTATAACAAAATGTTTCAGGCAAAAAAAAACATCTAAAATATATTAGTTGAATGGAATCTATTTGAAAGATACAAACTTTCAAGTTGCATCATAATTTTCACTGGTAAATTTGGTTCGAACTGAATTGCTATGGACCGTAGCTAGAAATAGCCAATGAACTGGTTTCAGTAACAATCATTGAACTATAATTATTGTCACCACATACTGCAGCATAAAATGTCAGAACCTTGACATTTTCAGCTAATCATGTAGAATTCATGATAAATATTTCTAATGAAGGAGGACGAATATCCTTCATCTCTTAAAGGCCACGAAAGCTGGATGCAGCTTTACTAATACTATTACTCTATTTTTCTCCAGCAACAAATAATTACATTTTTAATAATTGTTCGTCATTTATTTCTCTAGAAAATATCATTGATCTTGTATTGAATTCATTTTAGGAAAAGCCAAAATTGTGAAAGAAATGTTACAAATTCATTAAGATATCTCTCTCTCTCTCTCTCTCTCTCTCTCTCTCTCTCTCTCTCTCTCTCTCTCTCTCTCTCTCTCTGTACACACACACAAACACACATATAGTCCATTCACCCCCATCAATCATAAAACAGATTCCTAATTCTATCGAACGTACACTTAGCAATAACTTTAGCAACGAAAATGCATTTAAGAAGTCAAGCAACATTTATAACACAGCCCTTAAAAAATAGTGGGTACCATAATATCGAAACTAAATATAAGCAACAGGACACCAATAATTATAATAAAATTTAAAATAGAAGGAAAAGAAATATAATCTGGTATACACCGCCTTATAATCAGATGCTAAACACTAAATTGGGTTAGAAATTCATAAATCTCATTGAAAAACACTTTCCCGTAAAAATATTCTGTAAAAATAATCTAAAACTGTCCTACAGTTGTTGCGAAAACTTAGAATTTATAATTAAAGCATACAATAACAAAATATTAAAGGAGAGCAGTAGAGAAAAAAATAACAAAATACATAAAAAAGTAACCAATATAGCAACAATAAAAATAACACTAAGAAGAACACAAATATAACCACTAGAAATAGTAATAACCCAAATAGAGATTAGAAAGTTAATAATGAAGAGAAAAGCTGTAACTGCAGAACTCGTTCACTTTGTCCATTACAAAATAAATGCCTAACCGAAACCATTGTTTACCAAGCCACAACATCTGCAAAATAAAGCCCGAATAACAAGAAGTACTACATGGGTATGACCTCCCTAGATTTTAAAACCATATATCACGACCACTAAAAGACATTTAATAAAAAACGCAAATTAAAAACAACACTAGCGACCCAGTACTGGGAGCTAAAAGTAAGCGGTCGCTCACCAATAATCGAATGGAAAATAGTATGACAGGCTAGTAGATATAGAAATTTAGACGACCTGTGTAGATTACGTCTGAATGAGAACTTGAAATTCAAAACTTTAAAGACCCCCAAAATCTATTAAACTGTAGAAGTGAAATAGCAAATTGTTTACACAGAATAAACTTTACTTTAGGATATGATAATGATAATGTGAACAATTATTATTGATATAAAGCCAACTTCACACGAATGTGAGATGTACCTTTTGTTCTCGGCAACATTCTGATATTCTTTATAGCAGGACGAATTCCAGTTAATAAGACAAACATACTTTCGTAAGCTTCCATGCGAAACGTGCGTTGATTTTTACTACTAGATAACAACAGAACAAAGAAAAGAAAAGGGCAGACAACTCTGACTCATAATTTATTTACAATAAATTTGAATGTGTTAATAACGCGTACTGACTATAGTGAGTAATTTCAACAGATAATATCCCATAACGTCAAGAGACGTCGTTGGGGAGTCTGGCAGATATTCGTACGCCTTCCCTCCACCTCACACAATCATTAGCAATTCGCACCACTTCTTCTACTGATAACCCTGTTCATTCTAGCACGTTGTCTATCCATTGCCTCATCGGGCGTCCTGGTCTGTGAGAACCATGTACCCAACCTTGTAATATAGTGTTCACTAGAGTTTGATATCGGAATACATGGCCGAACCATCGATGTTTGTGGCTTTAATGGTTATAATTGCTGGCTCGCTGTGTCCCGCTAAATTTTCAGCTAATTTATTAACCTAGACATTAGTTTTATAAGCGTGCCACGGTGTGTTAGAAGCTTTCTCAATGCCACGTCGAATGCATGAATTAGTCTTTCTTGATCTTTCACAATGGTCCAGCTCTCACAGCCATATGATAGTATAGATAGTTTAGAATAATAATACATGAATGAATAAAATAAATAAATAAAATAATTAAATAAAATAATTAAATAAAAAACTAAACTAAACTAAACTAACACCTAAAAATACAAATAGAAAAAGTACTCCAAGCACCATGTAAGGTCACCTATTAATTCGACACATTCACAAAAAGGGTGAGTCACCCCTATACAAAACAGAACAAAAGAATAAGAACTAAAAGTCAGTCGAACCTTTGTTTGTGAGAAGCCCTGCCATTGGCTAATGAAAATATTAACCCATAGAAGGGAATAACAAAAAATCTGATTGATTTAGCTAGCTAAACACCACGTGTATATATATATATATATAAACACCTGGTAACACGAATTCCATGAATTTTAAATTTCCTATGGTGGTGAAATGCGAAAGCTTCTGTGTAGCTTAATTGCCATAAATATATTTTCATAACTTACTATATATATATATATATTTTTTTTTTCATTTTCATAACTTACTATATATATATATGGGTTTTGGACTAGCTTTATCAAATTATAAAATAAAATAAAATAAAGTATTTCCAAACTGTTATGGAAACGATCGTACGCCATAATGGACTTGATGTTCTAATTCTTGGAACAATAGTGATGTTTTAATTCATTAAATGTTTATATATATATATATATATATATATATATATATATATATATATATGATAGTTATGAAATTAATAATCCAACGTAATGAAAACTGAAAAGGGAAAACTGAAAATTCTTTATATGTTTATCAACGTTTCCTCTTTCTCAAGATGACTGATCTGAGGAAAAACATAGAAGTTAAAATTTGGAAATATGTGGTACATATTTCCACGTCATATTTCAAATTTTAACTTCTATACTTTATATATATATATATATACAGGGTGTTTCAAAAGTCTTGGGAACATAACGTTGTATAACGCATTTGTAATGTTCCCAAGACTTTTGAAACACCCTGTATATATATATATATATATATATATATATATATATATATATATATATATATATATATTATGATGGTGTACAGACACACTATGTAAATCAGATGGCAACGCTGGAAAAAAAAGAGTCACTTTTTCTCTAAATGCTTATAGAGGCATTAAAAAATATTAGAGGGTGGTTGAATCAAGATAGAGTGAGAAGAGACAAGAGAAATGCATAGATATCTAAGAGAGAGATGGGTGACTTGTTAAGTTAATTATAAATTATGGCTAATTTGACCAATTAAAACAGATTTTTGTTCAAACCTAACTCAATCCCAAAACCAAGCTATATTTTATATTTTGTGTCATTGAAGTATATAGGAAAACTTTTTGGAGATACAAACGTCGATTAACTCACATTTTGTATAATAATAGGTGTGTGAGATGTATATGTATATATATATATATATATATATATATATATATATATATATATATACATAAAATAATTATATATGTATACACATAAAATGTTATAAGGAGATATAATCTTTTATGTATCGATTTTCAGTATTTACTTGAGACTCACAAGTTGTCACTATGTTTAGATGTCCATGACTGTGACTTGTATTGTTTTGCAGAGATGCCGGTAGCCAGGGGCTACGGCAAAAGTTCGTTGGCCTGTCAGGAATATGTGTAGCAGTTAGTAACACCATGTTGTGAATGACATAGGTTTCTGTGGTAATTTGGGTCTCTCACTGCATCTCACTAGGGACAGCGCCTGGGCGCTCACTTATATAGATAACGCAAGCAAGTGTCCGGCTCCAGGTGGCAACTCTTTTTGATTAATTGAAGTCCGATATAGGCAACGAATCGAGATTGAGTATTTTGATTTAATCAGTATTAAGTATTTCAACCAAGTAAATATCGAATATTTCAGTGATCGTTTCTCTGCTGCTGCTGCTGCTGCTGCTGCTGTTGTTGTTGTTGTTGTTGTTGTTACTGCTGGAATGGAAGTTCTACTTGTTGTACTCTCCAAATTAATCAACGTCTGCACAAGAAAGCAGCACTATTTTTTTTTACTGTAGTGTAAATAAATAAAAATCATCATCATCATCATCATCATCATCATCATCATCATCATCATCATCATCATCATCATCATCATCATCGGTTTAAAGTCTGTTTACATGCTGGCATGCGTTGGATGGTTTTTAGAAATTGACTGGCAAACTAACATTCCAGGATTTATGTAACTTGAGGTAACATCACCAGGAGACGGTGCACCATTCCTCGTATGAGCCAGTATGTAACCATGCCGAGGGGATCTTATTTGAGGATTCGAATACTATGTTACTTTGAATATTTGGTCAGGGTTTATTTGTAAGGTGAAGCATCCTCATGTCAGGTTGTCCTGACAAACCCCTGTCCAGAGAGAGCGAAGACACTCGAGGATAATATCTAGCAGGCGTTCAAACTCTTTCTGGCTTTCACACGTGTGCAGTCAAACAGGATAAGGGTATGTACTTGAAGTGTATAAAATGATAAGAACCCTTTGTACGCACCAAAAACGAATTACCGACCTGCATATACATACTAGAAAAATACCCGTCCCAGGATGGGTAAAATTAATTCTCTGAACATAACAGTTTTGCACTACCTTTATGTCCCCTTACGATGATTAAGATCTAGAATACTTATTCCAATTTTGATCGAAATCCATTACATGATTTTGATTCCAGAAAATGTCTAAAATACAAGGGGTCTTAAGAAGAAATTCAAATCAGGGAATCTAGCTTAATTAGTGCCTACTGACTATGGAACAAATTCAATGCAAATCTGATATTAAAATAATGATTTCACAGGAACGACTTGTCTCTTTGAATCTAAAATATTTGAATTTTCAAAATGGGAGATTGTGCTCATATTATGCCCCCTAAAAATCCTTTAAAATACTCCAAAGCAAATGAAATTTGCGGAATATTTATTAATTGATATCTAATACGTATTGTTAAAATATCACAAAAATCGAAGGTATCTACATTTTCACAAAGGGCTTCCACCCCATTTTAACCCCCTTTACACAAAGCTAAATTAAACTAAATATAGCTTACATTTGGACCCTTTACACCTATCAGCTGTGTTCCAAAATTACTACTTATCAGTTAATTAGTTTAGGAGTAAATCCTGTGCATACAAATATATAAACATATACACATACTTAACTTCATATAGATAGAGACAAAAATTATTAAAATGATAATCTTAATTACATTGGCTCAGCATAAAATTAACATTGTAAAAATTAGATACGTTAATACACCTGGTGATACCAGATCAGGCTGCCCTGTAGCTCCCTGAGACGAAATTCACATACATTGACGTTTTTTTTTTTTTTTGTTTTTTTTTGTAAAACTTAATTATGTTCTACAAAACCAAAAATAAAACCAACAGCCCCTCTCCCTTTCTCCCTCCCCTTTTTTATTTTATTTTTCCTACCCTACTCCCGGTCCTGGATATGACCTTAAACTACATCCGATGGTGAGATCCGGCTTACGGACTTTGGGGAATGTGGAGCCTCCTCTTAATTACCATTGCTCCCAGGTCCACCCTGACCCGGAGTGGTAGTACCTGTTAGGGTCCCAACTATGGGTTAAATAGAAACAGATATTAAAAGAACTTGAAGCATAAAAACTTTCACCAAAATGACTGCATTCGGCATTAAATAACCTGAAAAGGGTTGATATGCCGTAAAACAAAACAACCAAACTAAACACCATGAATAAATATTTGAAGATATAAACAACTTGAAGCATAAAAACTTTCACCAAAATGACTGCATTCGGCATTAAATAACCTGAAAAGGGTTGATATGCCGTAAAAAAAAACAACCAAACCAAACGTTAATACACAGTGTGTTAACAGTAAATAATTTTAATGATATATATACTGCGGACTAATGCTTTCTATAAGTGTACATTATTTGTACGATAATGCTATGTCCCTTCTGTCAATAGAAAAAATTAAATTAAATTAAATTATTCTTTAAATGTTTTTAGAATTTTTATGAAAAAATATTTCAAGCTTTTAAAAGTTATAAAAAAGTTGAGATATTTCTCCGACCTAAAACTATATAAACATCTGATAGTTGAAACAAAACTTTATAATATGACGTTTTTGTACGTGGAACATGTATGCGGATTTTCTTTTTATATTAACATGTTGCGAATTTTTTTTTAATATTAACATGTTGCGATTTTTTTTTTGATATTAACATGTTGCGATTTTATCTTTATATTAACATGTATGCGAATTTTCTTTTTATATTAACATGTTGCGAATTTTTTTTTATATTAACATCTTGCGAATTTTTTTTATATATCAACATGTATGCGAAATTTTTTTATATATCAACATGTATGCAATTTTTTTATATATCAACATGTATGCAAATTTTTTTTATATCAACATGTATGCAATTTTTTTATATATCAACATGTATGCGATTTTTAAAAAATATTAACACACGATAATTTCACAAAATAGACCAAGACAACACTCAAGCCTCTATGGAAATGAAAAATGATATACGAATGAAAATTTCAATTTTCAACATGAATAAACCATGCATCCGGATTCATCAACTTCTGGCTATATTTACTATGAGGAAAATCACTGGTCAGAGAAGCATGTACGCATATGGCGTGGAAGCAATGGCTTTGAAAAATGTCGAAGTTGCACAAGACATTCTAGAACACCCGCTTTAAGAAAAACCATATCAACTTCTTAATGGCATTATTCTACAAAGAACTGGTACTAAGAAAGTGTGCGGTTGAAACAACTTTTCAATAATATCAATATTGGTGATAAAAAAAACTTCACAATAGTTACACTTTATAAATATATAATGGGAAATGAGCAGATGGATGAGAGCGTCCTAAGACAACTATTGTTAGAGAAGTTACCACAGAACGTGACTCAGCTAATAATTATATTTTCAGATGAAAAATCCTTACAGGAGGAAGTGGAAGTTGCTGATAAAATAGCAAATAGCAGATAGCTACAACACAAACTATGTCAACAGTAGATTTTTTTTAAAAATACTGAAGTAGTGGAACTAAAAACACAGTTAATGAAAAGTTTAATCAAAATGAAGATTTTAATGAAAAGAGAAATTAATTTGTATCCAGAAGCCGAAATCACCATAGGAGATTTACAAAGATAAATCACCTTTTAACGAAAAGTGATGTTACTACCATGCAAGATTCCGCGAAAGGGCATATGAATGCACCAAACCCTGTTAATTCAAACAAAGAATTTAAATAGACAAATAAGTGCGTTTTACTGGTAAAAAAACAAAACAACAGATGCCTTCTTTTTCTGCTAGACATAAATTCATAAATATGTCCTAATTGCCACCAGCACTTCGGTTAGCTTATACTTTCACCAGATAAGAACGAAAAATTGTCTATACAAGATTATACATTGCAAGCTGAAAATGGCAATAATATTAAAACGTATGGTCCGACGTCATTATCGTTAGATTTAGGAATGAGGAAGACTTTCAAGCAGATTTTTTATTATAGCTGATGTAAAAATGCTAATAGGTGCAGATGTGTTTGTGCCTCTTAATCTAACAGTGAATATGAAAGAACTGGTAATTGTGTTTGCTTGTCTATCAGGCATAGACTAGCAAACACAATTACCAGTACAAGGAAAGATTTCCTACATGCAAACAATTAGTATCAGAACGACAATGCTACAAAATGCTCAACACGCAGGTTTAAATAAAGAATTCTAAGGATTAACTAAATCTTTTTCTCAAACTATAACAAATAAAATACCAATCCATGCGAAACCAAGAAGAATACACCATGAAAAAAAAAAAAGTAGACAGGGGTGAATTTCAGCACATGTTAGATTTGGACATTATACAACCATCAAATAGTCTGTAGTCAGCTCTGTTGCAAATGGTCCCTCAAAATCCGATAATGCAGAGACGATTGAGAGACTCTTAACACAGCTATGGTAACTGATAGGCGATACTACACACACACACACACACACACACATCATCATCATCATCATAATCTGAAGCAACTATTGTTTTCAGAATATATTTAATCAAGGCATATCAACAAATACCTTTTGTGAAAGAAGACGTGACTAAAACAGCTATTTGTGTACTGTTCAGCCTTTTTTTTCTTTTACCTGCTTTCCGTTTCGCCTGAAGAATTCAGTCCAAGCATTCCAAAGATTAATAGACAAAGTACTACGTTTTGACATATATTGATGATATATTGATTTTCAATAATTATCGAACACACAGAAAATGTCAAAGAAATATTGAAATGCTTGGATTTCTACGGTTTAAAAATAAACCCAGCAAAATGTGAACTTGGTACCACCTTGTAAGATTACTGAGGCATCACAGAGATTACACGAGAATAATTCCTTTACCAGAAAATCTAAAAGTTATTAAAAATTTTCCAGTGCCAAACTAAAAAAGTTTGGCACTGGAAAATTTTAACTACAGTGATTCATTGAGATAGTGAATTATTGCAAGAGATTCATTCCTAACTGCTCCTTTATATTATCGAAATCGACAGACATCTTAAAAACCGAAAACAATGAAACAACTTTAACTGATGAGCCATTAGCAGCAAAGAAAAGATCATTTATTTAATTCACGGGGTAGATTGTTCTCATTCCATCAGCCATGAGAGGGTAGAAATGTTAATTTATATTATTCTTAGTTATTATCGCCTGTAGAAAGGATTGAACCTTCAACCCCCAGAGGACTGTCACTTACGATTGATTGTCATATAGATTACATATCCTCTTAATTTTTTTTTTAACATAGTTCACCCCAAACAGGGCAGGCCACCACTGTAGACGTAAGTGACTACTGAGAAAAAAAGAGAGAAGGTTGGGGGGGGGGGGTCAACCAAAATTGGGAGCTGTGCAGTGAGATGTCTGTTTACATTAGTTTTAAATTTCTGCATGCCAGTACCGCCGGGGAAACAAGGGGCAGGGAGGGAGTTCCAGGGGCCAGCAGCACGAGGAAAGAAGCTATTGGAGTAGAAAGCTCTCCGGCATCTGAGGACCTCCACAGTGAATGGATGGGATTTAGCTGATTGTCAAGTTGGTCTAGTGAATTTACGTACAGGGGGCACCAGAGTAGTCAGTTCATCGGAGCATAATCCATTGAAGTATTTGTAAAACAAGCACAAGGATGCAACATTGCGGCGATGGAACAGGGATGGGTCTTGGTTGACAGTGAGGGACCTATTAGGTTGGCGACTCTTTTTTGGACCTTGTTAAGGAAGGAGAGACTAGTAGACGATGCACCATCCCAGATGTGACAACAATACTCCATGCATGGGTGGATGGTGGCTTTGTAGATATACAGGATAATGTCAGGTGTGAGGAGTTTACTAGCACGGTAGAGGGAGCACACCTTCTTTGCTGCAGCCTTGGCAATGTCTTCAATGTATTTGTTCCAATTCATGTTACCTGTGAATGATAGGCCGAGGAGTTTGAATGTGGAACTCTCGGGTAGGGTGTTATTTGCCATGACAATCGGTGGTTGGAGAGGTTTCTTGTAGTTATTGAAGGAAAGGAGCTTTGTCTTTGTGCCATTAAAAGTTACCAACGACTTTTTACCCCAATCGACTACGGCCTGAGGGTCATTTTCTAAGGATTCAGCCATTGCCTCGGATATGATCGCGTCTGTTTTGCCAACATGACAAGAGTAAAGCGTGGTGTCATCAGCAAATAAACCAATCTCAGACTCTATATCATCAGGGAGATCATTTATGAAGATCAGGAAGAATAAAGGTCCAAGGATCGATCCCTGGGGTACACCAGCATTTATGTCATGTTACTTAGATGAACGGCCATCGAGGACAACCTGGATCTTTCTTTTGGTTAGGAAGGATCTAATTATATTAAATATTTGCCCAGTAATACCATATTAGCATATTTTCAGGAGAAGCCCTTTATGTCATACCTTGTCAAAGGCCTTGGATATATCAAGCACTACTGCCCTAGCTTCGCCTGCCTTGTCAAGTGTATGATACATGCATTCAGAGATGACCGTTAGGATGTCTGCAGTAGATCGTGCTTGTCTTAATCCATACTGGCGGTCAGAAAGAAGTTTAATTAACTAAGTGTCAGACTATCGCTAGATTGATTAAGGATTCAAAGATTTTAGCAAGGATCGGCAGTAGACTGATTGGGCGGTAGTTCTGAGGATCGGTTCTATTCTCAGAATTCTTGTAGACTGGTACCACAGAGGCAATTTTCTAGCTATCGGGGAAGCAAAATTCAGCTAGACATTTATTGTAGAGTTTGGAGAGGACAGGGGCCAGTTCAGCAGAGCATTTCTTTATTACTATTACAGGTATAAGATCAGGCCCACAAGCTTTGGAGGTGTCAAGGTTTTTTATGATGTCTCTGACCTGAGATGGGATGATGACCAGGTTATCAAGTGAGGCTTCGGTCCGCAATGGGAATTTGGAATGGGGTGATTATCTGATTTCAAAGTGGAGTTAGAGGCGAAACGCTGGGCAAGTAGTTCAGCATTATCAGTTGCCGTGCAAACGACATCATTGTGGTTTGATAGTGGGGGAATCTTTGATTGACCATTGTTCACTACACTATTGTAGATTTTCCAGAAATCGCGAGTACCAAGTTTCTGTGACTGAATGCGTTTTTTTTGTTAACACAGTATACCTTCTCTTTGCTTCGCCTATCACGACCTTACAATTATTTCTTGACTCTATAAATTTCTGTCTAGCAGTATCTGACTTATGGCGGCCGAATTTATGGAATGCTTGTTGCCTCTCACCAATGGCAGCTACACATTCTGAGGTGAACCATTGAGGACAGTGGGGCTTGCTAAAGAATTTTCGCATGGGGACATAGGTTTAATGCCTGCTTTGACCCATTTAGTTAATTCATTTGCACACTGGTCATCAGAAAAATTATCAAATAGCAGAGAACAATATTAGCTTTGAAATACCATTATCAGAATACCTTTATGCAGGCAGAAACAAATTAGTAACAGTTGTATTAAGTATACCACTAATTATTAGGTATACAACTAATTATTAGGTATACAACTAATTATTAAGTATACCACTAATTATTAGGTATACAACTAATTATTAGGTATACAACTAATTATTAGGTATACCACTAATTATTAGGTGTACAACTAAATATTAGGTATACCACTAATTATTAGTTATACCACTAATTATTAGGTATACCACAAAATATTTGGTATACCACTAATTATTAGGTATGCTACAAAATATTAAGTATACCACTAAATATTAAGTATACCACTAATTATTAGGCATACTACAAAATATTAGGTATACCACTAAATATTAAAGGATACTACTCATTATTAGGTATACAACAAAATATTAGGTATACTACTAAATATTAGGTATACAAATAATTATTAGGTATGCCACAAAATATTAGGTATACAACTAAATATTAGATATAACACTGATTATTAGGTATACCACTAATCATTAGGTATACCATCAAATATTAGGTATACAACTAATTATTAGGTATACAACCAATTATTAGGTATACCACAAAATATTAGGTATACAACTAATTATTAGGTATACAACTAATTATTAGGTATACTACAAAATATTAGGTTTACAACTAATTATTAGGTATACAACTAATTATTAGGTATACTACAAAATATTAGGTTTACAACTAATTATTAGGTATACAAATTAGGTATATCACCAAAATATTAGGTATACCACTAAATATTAGGTATACCACTAATTATCAATTATACAACGAATCATTAGGTATACCAATAATTATTAGGTATTCCACAAAATATTAGGTATACAACTAATTATTATGGTATACAACTAATTATTAGTTATACAACAAAATATTAGCTATACGACTAAATATTAGGTATACAACTAATTATTAGGCATGCTACAAAATATCAGGTATACCCCTAAATATTAGGTATACCACTAATTATTAGGTATACCACAAAATATTAGGTATTCCACTAATCATTAGGTATGCAACTAATTATTAGGTATGCCACTAAATATTAGGTATACAGCTAATTATTAGGTATACCACTAAATATTAGGTATACAACTAATTATTATGTATACCACTAATTATTATGTATACAACAAAATATTAGGTATACCACATAATATTAGGTATACAACTACTTATTAGCTATACAACTAATTATTAGGTATACCACAAAACATTAGCGATACCACTAAATATTAGGTATACTACTAGTTATTAGGTATACAACTAATTATTAGGTATACCACAAAATATTAGGTATACAACTAATTATTAGGTATACCACAAAATATTAGGTATACCTTTAAATATTAGGTATAGAACTAATTATTAGGTATGCCACAAAATATTAGGTATACCACTAAATATTAGGTATACCACTAATTATTAGGTATATTTATAATTATTAGGTACTTTATTTATCTCCTCTTAGAGGTTAGACATAAGGTCAGCTGTTGGTTTTGATGAAAGTGTTTTCGATGGATTCGAACCCGGCACACCCAGGTCCTCAGTCCGCATCGTTAACCACTTAACCACCGATCCATACCACCAATTATTATGTATACCACTTATTATTATGTATACCACTAATTATTGGGTATACAACTAATTGTTAAGTATATCAATAATTATTAGGTATTAATTAAGAAAATAGAATAATACAGTTGTTCAACATTCCAAAATGTCATTGATAAAAGTGGTGAAAGGACTTGTCAATGAATAAGCAAGTAAATGAATGATTCAAGAATTCTGCACCTATTTTGACTGTTTATAAATTCTGTAACGGAAATAAGTAGCCATTTTCATACATAAAGTAGTCGACTGTAAATTCTATGCTTATGAAATTGGGTTCGTTTGTGATGAAACCACTTGTGTTATTTATGGCATCGGTTACTTAACATATTTTGCTAAAAGAAAACACTGCTTATTGATTCTCTATTGTTATCTTAAAGAAAAGGAATACAAAGAATAAGATGTGATACTTTTTCTTTCATTGTCCATACAGAGTCAATAATGCTTTTTTGTTGTCGTCTTTTTCTTGCTGGGATTAAAATACTCTACAACTGGGCTGGAAAATTCGATTTCTCATCCTCCTTTCATGTTGTGCAAATAGCCAAACCCAAAATAACTATCATGTGACCACTAACTTAGGAACGTGTTGAAATATTATATACTATACTTTATTATTAATTACTTTTTTACCTTCTGTTGTGTACCGGGGCTACAAAAACAGAAAAGAAATTTCTCACATCTGATTGGTTTGTTCATGTTAAATGTGCCAATATCAAGCAACGGGGAGTAAAGGTGGGAGTCTTGCAGATGGACACCAACAGGTTCATATCTATTCTGTGGAACGGTTATGTGCTGCATAAGGCGCTAATAGGTGTGTTAGCATGTGTGTGTGTGTGTGTATGTGTGTGTGTGTGTGTATGTGTGTGTGTGTGTGTGTCTGCAGTTGTTGTATTCAGCAATAAGTTTGATACTTCGACTCACTATTAAGCATTACTTCTCACTATTATGTTACAGTATATAATAACACTTTAGGTTTATAATATCACTTTTGGTTTATAATATCACTTTTGGTTTATAATATCACTTTTGGTTTATAATAATGTTGCAATACCCGTCCCTTCGAGGAGGGGGGGGGCGGTAGCATCAAACAAAACAACGATAGAGACAAGGACGTGCTCGAGAAACTCTGTTTCTTTATTCTTCACCACCAGCTGGTGTAAGTTGGGTATACACATATATATAATTAAATATTTCTTTGTTGGCAAAAGTTCTTTGGCATTATTGTTCTTTCACTTGTCTTACGAAGAAACCTCTTTCTTTACCTTGACGGCGGTTGATTTTCGACTCTATCCAACCTAGGTTATTTTCACGAAAAAACCAGGCAGAGTGATTTACCTTGCAACCTAGAGGGAAACGCGACAATACGTTCTGTAGGAGTCTGCTCCCGGAATCTAGAGATGGCTTGTGATCCCCACACCAGTTGTTTATGGCAGTTCAGCCGTGGTGGGGGTACCTCTCTTCGGGGCTGACCCACAACAAGTTTTTTCTCTATATCCTCCGAACTCGATCTCTGCTACGTAAGCGCTCCTTTTTCCGTCTGTTTAAAACCGCCGTTTTAATTTTTGACTTTGCACTCCGGGTACCTTCTTCTTCTGGCCTCGTGCACCTGACTCTTTTAAAGGTTACCAAGTCGTTTTTTTTTTACGACGTCATACTCCGAAATGAACTCGTCGACCTCACACATCTGGGCTCGTTCAAAGGTCACCGATTCATTTCCGTTGATTTTTTAGCCTAATTGACAATCTATCTAGTCTTCGGCTTTTCTTCATTGTTGCCGGGTCATGCCCTTAGCCTCCCTCTGACGTCTTATGCGTTATTACTCAACATGTCTGCATCATTATTTTACAATAACAATTTTGTTTATAATAACACCTTTTGTTTATAATAACACCTTTTGTTTATAATAACACTTTTGTTTATAATAACACCTTTTGTTTATAATAACAATTTTGTTTATAATAACACATTTGGCTTGTTCAAATATGGTCGTCGTTATCATCTCCTTCTCAATAATATTATTAATCTTCTCTCAACCGGTTCCAAATACGAAATGGTGTCAGAAGTGAAAAACTAATAATTCACACATTCTTCAAGAAATATAAACAAAACATGTCATTTCTACAACATCAAATGAATTCAATTTCATCTTGAAAACCTTAGCTCAAACTTGGTCTCAATGGTGGGAGCAATCAGTCGGATACAATCAGTCGGATACAAAGTCAGGGAAGATTACAACCTCCATTCTTTTGACGAGTATTGGTTCTAAGCATAGAGGTATCTATTCCACAATTACGTTTAAAAGTGACAAAAAAGCATTTAGATTTGGTCGTCAAAGAGTTTGATGCTTATTGTAAACAATAAGATAGAAGATTTCTTTGATGAACATTTGTTACCATCAGGTGGTTTACATGAATATATTTGACTATGAGTCTATCATATCATATGACTATTAGTCTAAGAGACTGAATGTTGAGAAGCATAGTTAACTCTGAAAAAAGAAAATAAGCTGGACACACATAGGCAGACAAAACTGGGTATCAGGCAAAAATAATGACTGCTTCATCGGAAACAGACAAGGATAAAATAATGATATATGGATCAAAGAACAATTTAATCCTTTTTGACCGAGGCATATTGTTGCTCATAGCTTAGCAGCGACAATATGCCTCCGTCAAGAAAGATTTTTAAAAAAGAAAAGAAAAAAAGGAATTAAATGACTATATGACAAGACCGTTTTTCACGCCGAAAGATCTCAAGACTTTAAAATAAATAATAATTATGTTAAAAACAAACACGTTATTTTGGCTTTCAGAAATATTTTTCTATAAAAAAAATATATAAAAGTATTATAAAATACTATTTTTATAAATATATTTTCAATGGTATATGAAAACCTAATACGATGAAATTATGTTCAATATTAGGAATAGAGAAAATAAGCAATTATATTAGATATTTAACAAATTTATTATCATATTTTCATAAAATGCAACAAAGTAGAAGATAAATCCATGAATGTCATTAAAATCCAAACTTTTCTAAAGAAAAATATTCTTCTCATCAGAAGGTGAAGCCAGTTTTGTAAAGATCAAAACTTTAGCTTCAATTATTTTTTTGAAAATTACATAAATTATTTGAGTTAGAGTTATGCTTGTGATAAAAACAACAACAACAACAACAACAACAACAACAACAACAGAATCCCTATAAATGAAAATATAACGATTATATAATTGTTATATTTTCCTTAGAAGGGATGCTGTTGTTGAAAGTCTGATAAATATTGAACATTATATTTCCAAGGAAAAGGAAATGCAGTAAAAAGTATTATACAACAAAAAAATATTATACAACAAAATAAAATGTTATACTTATACCAAAAACAATTTGTGAAAACAATAAAAAAAGTTTTGAAAACAATAAAATAAAAAACAAATAAATTATTTTTAAAAATGGATTCGGTATTCTGTTAATTATTTGTTTATTACAAAATAAAAGTAATATATTCGATGTATAAATAATATGACGATGGACAAGTCTGAAATTGGTACGAATTATGGAGAAAGTATTTTATCATTTCTGGTCATCCGTATATGATATGAGGCGTCATTTGCTGCCGAGTGGAACCGGAAGCTTGAGGGGAATAGGAATGTCACAAATAACCTGGTTTCAAAATATTGAAGGGGGGACTTAGTCGTATTTAAAACTAGCCCACTCTCCTAAACCTAATTTTTCGTTACCGAATTGTTCTTGCTTTGTGTCATTTTTTCCTATTTATTGACTTGTGCCATTTTTACCGGTGCCATTTATTCCAGTGTCATTTTTACCTGTGCCATTTTTACAGAGCATGATAGTAATAAGATAAATTAATATAAAATTATATATAAGGTAAGATATATTAATCATATTGGTTAAACGTGATAGCATAGGTATGCTAATATTTATGGGGGTAGTAGAAGGCATTTTTAGGAAGAGTTTAATAAACTTAATTGAAATTATATGATAAATAACTATGTTTATTTGACGTTATATGAAGTTATATAATTAGAATAAATTTATTTGAAGTTATATAATTAGAATAAATGAGATTCATATATTAAAATAGAATTTAGATTATGATTAAAAATTGTGATTAAAAAATTAAAAGATTTGGCACGAAAAGGTCTGGGTATTTATAGCTCTGACCGTAATATGTCTGCAAATTTGTAGTTAAAAAATGCTTGTATAAATTTTAAAAAATGATACCAAATATATATATATATATATATATATATATATATATATATATATATATATATATATATATATATATTGTCACTAATTGACAATCATCGAGCTGAATCTTTTAAGGAGACTGCAAAGTAAAAGGGCACTGATAGTATATGCTAATACATATATTGTCATTAATAATTATATATATATATATATATATATATATATATATATATATATATATTATATGTATGATGGGGATGAAACGCGGGAGCCTCTGTGAAGCTTTATTGCCATAAATATACTTTCATAGCTTACTATCGTCAACGGCCATTAGCTTTAAGGCAATGCTCATTAGGTAAAACTAATTTCGAGCTCAGGCAATTGCAATGTTTACATTTCGTTACATTGAGATATTCCTTACATTCAGTCAGTGTCGCATGATGGCGTAGGGGTTAGCAGTGCTGACCGTCAGCTCGACGGTTGCGTTTCGATCCCGGCTTGAGGCACTAACTGGTCTAGCCGCACTGATGAGCTGTGAAACAGCGAAACAGTCTGTATGTGGATGACTATATATATATATATTTCGGAAGCATTTTCTTTGTAAAACAAATATCGTTGAATATGACAGACAACTTATGTCTTGATATCTTTGTGAGGATCCTTTCCGTTAGCCGAATCAGGCTCTTTGTTTCGGTGGGGAATTGGCCGATGAATCTGCCATAACCGTTGGTGTCCCATATTAATAATATAATTCCCGCCAAAACTACCTATTGATATCAACACTATGATTCCTCTGAAGATGAACCCAGATGGGCTCGAAGGTACTTTGGACACCAACGGTCATGGCAGATTCATCAGCCAATTCCCCACCGAAACAAAGACCCTGATTCGGTAATGGAAAGGATCCTTACAAAGATATCCAGACATAAGTTGTCTGTCATATTCAACAATATATATATATATATATATATATATATATATATATATATATTAGTTTGTTTTGTTGAGTATATATATATATATATATATATATATATATATATATATATATATTTATTAGTTTGTTTTGTTGAGTTTTTCATATTTGTCGCTCCTTAATAATTAGTAGAGCACTTTAGTAGTAGTGCAAATACAGCGTGACGTCATTTGCTTTATAATGCATCATTCCTTAATATAAGTAGAATGCCTGTGCCGCCATCGCCGCTTATAAATGTATTTAATCTACCACAGTTTAACAGCTGTTCAAATATTGTCCGCGAGGTTTAAGACGTTGGGTTGGAGTTGAAAAATACTTATAATCCAGGGTTTCGAATCGTGTGACCAGTAGTGAATAGTCATACTTCTACGCTGAAGAGTCTTGATTGAAAAAAGACGAAACGTATACGTCCGTAGATAATAAACAACAACAAATATTTTTCATATTTGTCGCTCCTTAATAATTAGTAGAGCACTTTAGTAGTAGTGCAAATACAGCGTGACGTCATTTGCTTTATAATGCATCATTCCTTAATATAAGTAGAATGCCTGTGCCGCCATCGCCGCTTATAAATGTATTTAATCTACCACAGTTTATTAGCCGTTCAGATATTGGCCGCAAGGTTTAAGACGTTGGGTTGGTGTTGAAAAATACTTATAATCCAGGGTTTCGAATCGTGTGACCAGTAGTGAATAGTCATACTTCTACGCTGAAGAGTCTTGATTGAAAAAAGACGAAACGTATACGTCCGTAGATAATAAACAACAACAAATATTTTTCATATATATATATATATATATATATATATATATATATATACTAGTAGAATAGCCGTCTCATGACGGGTATGAGTAATGAATATAGCATTAGATTTAAATTTTAATGTTTTTTTGTTCTTTAGGGAGTATGGTACGGTTTGGGTTGCACCCCCTAAAATAATATAGTTAAAAAAAACAATAATGTGCCCGTGTTTCTCATTCTGTTGCCTAGAATACATATTCCATAATTCATGATGATAAGTTCAGTAGTTTAGGATTTTACCAAGCATATAGATGTTATTGACGTTCAGGTTTTTTTAATTTATAGAAGTAGCTCCAGACAAGGCATGAAGCCACTTGATGTAAAGAGCAAAAAAAAAAAAAATACTACTTTAACGTCGAAAACTAACCAACGATAAGTGCTAGATAATCCAGAAAACAGCAATTCTTCCCCCTTTGCCAGAAACATTGCTCATGGAATGTGAGGACTAAAGGACAAAATAAGCGAAGCGAGAATCACGAGACTACCGAAAGTAAACCCAAAGTCACCTTTCTACTCTCTTTGCAAAATTTTTTTTCGGTATAAAATTTTTTGTATCTGACTTATTTACGAGGTTTTTTGAGGGCGGATGTGAGTTTGGGTGGACACACTCTCTTAATTGTAAAGTTTATTAAACAAAAAATGTTGTTGTTGAGAATATATACTCTAAAATTCCTAATGATCGCTTCATAAAATTTTCTTTTTTAAATCATACACATGCATCCGCTAAATGTTAACATTTACAAAAAAAATGTATGTGCCCATGTTACTCATTGTATTTTTTTTAGAATATATATTCCAAAAATGATAATGATCCGTCTATTAGTTTAGGAGATTAAAAGTTTATTGGGACGGGTTTGGGTAAATGGTAAAATTTACAAAGAAAATAATGTGCCCATGTTACTCAGTGGGTTGCCGAGAATATATGTTACCATTTTTTTTTTAGAATGTATATTTAAAAACTCAGAATGAACCGTTCATTATTTTAAAAGATTACCTTGTATATATATATATATATATATATATATATATATATATATATGATAATTTTATTTACACAGACATGTACAAAATCTGCGACACTGGCATGTCGATGTTATCGATCAACAGTTACTATAAACTGAGATCTCATCAGGCAGAGTTAGAATCCGATCTTAACCTCAGATCATATATATATATATATATATATATATATACAAACCTAGCTTCATATATATTTATAAATAAATATTATTTTGAAATTGACCCATATACACATGTGTTTCATGCCAAACCTGTATCATCAGTATGGGAGAAGATAATCCTTGCCAGTCGCACGATTCGAACCACAATACGAAAATAATTTTTTACTCAGTAGTCGGAGCGCTAACCGTTGCGGCTAACATGTATTGCCGTTGAAATGGGAGAGTAGATTAACATATAAATGCCAAATTCAGTGGGCATATCAGCAAGCTATCAAACAGAACTCAATAGGTGGGGTCGAGAGTATTCTATTACGCTATATATTACTGCTTGTCGTCAACCGACTTAAAGTGTTCCATCCAACGAGAGCTTTGAATAATTCTTTATAAATAAATATTATTTTCAAATTGACCCATGTTTCATGCCAAACCTGCAATCATCAGTATGGGAGGAGACAATCCCTGTCGGTCGCACGATTCGAACCTCACTACGAAAGTAATTTTTGACTCAGTAGTCGGAGCACTAACTTTATATATATATATATATATATATATATATATATATATATATATATATATAGTTAGTGTTATAATGGAATAATTCCAGGAAGAAATCCGGGTAAGAGAGCTCAATGTGGTAAACAGAGCAAGAATAACGTAAAATATAATAACACGAAATTACATGATTGTCGATGCAATAATTTATTTCAACCTTGCGGTTTTATTCAAGCATCCAATTTGACAATTACATTTTTGAGATTGACAGAAAACTGAATTCACCCTCGACACTTCAAACACAACCAGAGAGAGTGGTGGTCGCAGCCAATTGTTAATTCCTACTCGCTCTGTAATAGGTATTCAGATTGGCTGCAGCCACCACTCTCTCTGGTTGTGTTTGAAGTGTCGAGGGTGAATTCAGTTTTCTGTCAGTCTCAAAAATGTAATTGTCAAATTGGATGCTTGAATAAAACCGCAAGGTTGAAATAAATTATTGCATCGACAATCATGTAATTTCGTGTTATTATATTTTACGTTATATATATATATATATATATATATATATATATATATATATATATATATATATATATATATATATATATATTCCCTCCCTGCAATTATGATAGCGGTAGGGTACTGAACTACATGCCGATTTTCATAAAGTAGTATACATCTAAATTTTTATTATAACCTAATTCTGTACAATAATCGATCATACCATCGTATATATATGAACAATAAAAGTATAAAAATTGAAAAAAAAAACAATCTATCTAAATATAAATTAGTGGCATGCCATAATAAAACATTCTATCTTCAATAAATTAACAAATATTTTGCAACACGTTTTAATGTCAACGTGTGTCTTTTTTCTTTGAAAAAGAACCAGTTGAATGTAGTCCCAAACTAAATACAATTCCTTTCAATTTCCTGATAAAAAAGTCAATTTTCTACTCACGTAGGACAAATCTGCTTTCCCTTACTGTCCATGAATTAATATCTGCTGATCTCGGATAGTTTTAGTGGAATGCAGAAACTACTGTTTTTCCTAAAAAAATACCCACTAGGGATGCTTCTTCAATGACACTAAGATCTTTGCTCCCCAAAGTAAATTCTTACATTCAAAAACTTTCTGTACGATGACCAATAAGATAACTGAACTTCAATTTTATTGACGACTTTCATAAATTCCGCAAAAGTGCTGACCTTATGAATTGCAATTCATGGTTTCTTTATCTGCCCATTGCTAGTATTCTCACTCTATGGCTAGCAAGAGAAAATGCCTTTACTTCTTCATCACAGTTGAGTGATCGAGACTGTTAATTTTCCGTAAATATCATTGCTGCCCCGAATAACTTGTCATCTTTCATCGTAGATCTCATATTTTTTATTAGTTTCAGTTTGCTGAAACTTCTTGCAACAGTCACTGGTGTTGTAAGCAATACCTGCAAAGAAATTCACAAGCCCTGTTAAGTGTTAACTAAGTGATTCCTGATCTCCAATTCTCGTTGCAGAATTGGGGTAAATCTCTTGATCTCGAGGGGAAATTCATCACCATTTTTCTGTACACTTGTTTGCAAGGCTTCTTCTAATTCTCATTCTTAATTGCAAACAAAATTGATTTTAAATTTGGAATGGATCCATAAATTTCATTACACTGTGATAGCTAAGAAAAACGATTATTAATTGAAGAGAAACTCAGATCAACAAGAGAGATAAAGATATTATGATGAAAACCTTATTCGGATGTTTGAACTTCATCGCATGACTCATACTCAAATAAATGTTTGTGGATCAAACCTTTTATCAATATGATTTTATTCTGAAATTCCATGCACTGTCTACATAGCAAAGGTATAACCATTTTTACGATAGTCTTTAAGAAAACTTTAAGTTACAAAGATCCTAACAAGCATAATGTGATCAGAAGAGTGCAACAATTGACTCACGTTGTTCTCTTGAAATATCGTGTGTCAAGTGATGATGATAAACACAACGTTCAAAGTATAAACTAATGCAACAGTGAGGTTGCTGCAGCCATTGTTGCTTTCTCTCTCTTTTTCACCAAGATATCTTGTAAGATCATTTCTAACGTTTTAAGATGAAAGTGTAATGGTTTGATAGAATTGATTTTTGATCTCCATCTTGTATCAAACTGTGTTTTCAAATAGATACATTACCTAATAGTATCTTCCAACAAAAAAAAACAACAAAATAGAATGTTTATTTAAAGTGGCATGAGTGAGCTGGGATCTGTGCATGCGATGCTCACAGAATGTTCAAGCTAGGATGAGGTGAAAAATACACCTGGGAAGAAGAAAACAGGCGAGGTCACCGAGGAAAAACCATACTAACTGTGAAAACCATACTAACCAAGAACTGACTTTGGACACAAAATGTAATAGCAATTGTAAGGGGCAGTGCGCGCCCTCTTTTTTTTTTTTTTATAGTAGAATGAACTTTTCATTGCATGCATAGTTTTGATCTTTGCTACCATTTCTCTGACACCCCCAAAGTGAGAAAGAGAGACATTTAGCTACGAACTGAGAAAATTACCAAGGTTATTTTTATTGTTGACGATTATTAATTAGTTTGTTTTCTATGTTTTAGGGTTTTTTCTATGTTTATTGATGATGGGGTCTCTAATTCCAAATTAAAAATTTTTTTTTTTTTCTAACATAGTTCACCCCAAACAGGGCAGGTCGCCACTGTAGACATAAGGGGCTACTGAGAGAAAAAAAAAAGGGAGAAGGTTGGGGGGGGGGGGGGTCAACCTAAATTGGGATCTGCGCAGCGAGATGTCTGTTTACATTAGTTTTAAATTTCTGCATGTCAGTACTGTCGGAGAAACAGGAGGCGGGGAGGGAGTTCCAGGGGCCAGCAGCACCAGGAGAGAAGCTATTTGAGTAGAAAGTTCTCCGGCATCTGGGGACCACCACAGTGAATGGATGGGATTAGCTGATTGTCGAGTTGGTCTGGTGAATTTACGTCGAGGGGGCACCAGAGTAGCCAATTCATCGGAGCATAATCCATTGAAGTATTTGTAAAACAAGCACAAGGGAGGGGGTGGTTATCTGAATCCAATAGCAAATATTTGACATTAGAGAAAGGGGCGGATATGACAAAGTGCCGGGACCCTAAAAAATATTTACGGTAATTAAGATGCTAGTATGCATTCGAGAAACTGTACCAAGAAAATTACAATTATTTTTCACACACGTTTATGAGAATCGAGTTTACAGAGAAGAAATTGTTTAGACTTTAGGCCTGGTAAAACATTGTTCAGCTTAAACTCGCAGATGTGACACGATGAATGGTCAAGGAGTCAGCTCAAAGATTGCCACTGTCAGAAAGTAATAGATATCAGGCGAAAGAAATTTGGTGCACAAGAGAATTTAGGCAAAGTGATTGACACAAAAAGTTCGGCATCGAGGATAGACCGATGCAGCCAGCGACCAATCAGATTGTGTGCTGGCCGAAGCAAGTAGATTTCATCCGGGCGATGCCGAGGGATCTTGCCTGAGTATATAAAATGGTGTGCAGAGCAGTGGACATAGTGACGAGAAAGATCAGAGAGAGATCAAAGTAAAAAAGAGACCTGTGCACCTATCCCCCTGCCTCCTTTATCAAGTGGATTGCTTCTCTAAAAACCGGGAAAGAAGAATTATTTTGCATCAATCGTCCACTAAACTTGAAGTCGTGAATTATCCAGAAGCCAAGATAACCACCCCTGTCTACTTACGAAAGACTAGAGTTCCTGTATATACCAGTTTTGAAGAAGAATACATGTTATTACTTTAAACACAAATTAAGAGTGTTGTCATGTTATATTTCACGATTTTATTTTTGTTTCTTTATTTACCTTTCTTTCCTCCGTTGGTGAGCCGCTCGGTTTTCCTGATTAGATAAAACACAGCGTGGTAGGAGGTACTGTCCAGCTGACGAGGACGCTTCGACCTTATGCAGAACCTCTTCCAAAAAGTTTACTTCATTAGCTTGGCATTATGAGTATCGTCAAAAATTCAGCGATGCCGGAGTTATCAGCATGGAACGCGAGAGAATCATTCAATCGGGAGCGCGATGGTATCTGGTTGCTGATCGGGAGGGCTGGGTCACACATGCAAATAAATGATATATATTTGTAATGTAACTCGAATATAACTAAATGTTGATAATATGGTGGATGTGTCCCTCGAAGACTTTCAATCAGTATTGGTCCTACTCGGCACCATATATCTATTGTTATACTACATGTGAGTTAATTAACGTTTTTCTCTAAGACTTTTTTCCTATATACTTTTTATATAACACAAAATGCAAAAATATTATTTAGTTCTAGGATTGAGTTATGTTTGAAAAAAATTATGTCTTAATTGTTTTAATTGGCCGTAATTTATAATTAACTGAACAAGTCACCCATCTCTCTCTTAGCTATCTATGCATTTGTTTCAAACCCACCAATAATACACAGAAACAGCTATCCGATGCACTGTACCACTATTAAATACTTCAAATAGTTCTGAAATTAAAGAATATAAAACAATGATCAAATTTATCCCAAGGATTCTATAGTACTTAAATACAGAGAATTGGATGGTCTGTTTTTCCTATAGAAAGAACGAGAACTAACGAGATCTGATGGGACTTGCTAACTCAACTTAGCGATTGCTAAACTACTCTGTTCACTTTGCATCTTTTGTTTAGTAAACCTTCTTTTCTATCCTTAATATTTGGAGTTTTTTCTATTTTATTTGCTAACCTGATACTCGGATTACAAAAGTAGGAAGACTTATACTTTCTGTTGTAGACTTGACTTTTTTTGTATGGATATTATCCCGTAGTGTATTTCATCATGTACACTTTTATCACAAGTTTTCTTTGTATTTCTGAGGGTATCATTAATATAAAATAATTATCAAATTTATTCCGGACACCGTCTAAATATTTCATCAAATAGACCTCAAAATGGCCTTGCATTCTTTTACCATTATTTCTGAATTCAGCCAGTTTATTCTTAAAACTTTCTATACTAGAGCTATTTTTAACTCGATTACAAAAGTTTTTCATAAAATATATTAAGAATGTAATTATTTTGTAGATGTAGTTTTTGAAATCTGTCTTGTAAAAACATACAATAATTGTGTTATATTTAAGAAATTCATAATTTTGAAAAACATCTCAATTAAATCTCCTCTACCCCATTCTTCTCTCTAGTAAAGTAGTTACACCTAAGGATTCTAACCTTGTTTGTGATTAAGTGTGTCAGATTAAGAAAATGCTGGATCCAGAGTGTGTCAGATTTGAGCCACACAAGTCTCATCATTTCTTTCATAAACGTTTGTGTTCCTCGCCGATTCTGATTATCCACTCTCCTCGCTTTTACCTTCTTATGCAACAAATGGTGGCTTATACCCACCTTTTGATACACAAGGATTAAAGTATGAAAATGGGCCAACATACCTTTGATATCCTTTTTTATTGAGGTGTAATATTCGAAGTCTCTTCCCTATTGCCATATTTTATTCTGAATAACATAACATCACTTTTTTCAGAACTTAATTTTTTTTTTTTTCTAATAGGAAATTCTATAGTCTATCAATACTTCTAAGTAAATTTCTTTCTTTGAAATATTTTCAGATGATCTTGTGGAGTAGAGAGGGTGACATTTCCACACACTGGACCTCCATCTTCTGAATAGTAAATTGCTTGCCAACACTTTTAAGATGTCCAGAATATTGTCATCTCTTATGGATGTTCATCTCTCCTCTCTCAGCAATACAAGCAGAATGTCCATCCTGGCTCAAAAGATGATGTCACATAAATGAATCAAAACATATAAAGTCTAAACGCCATCCATTGCCAACATGAACTTTATTAGATAATGTCTGTTTATTTAATTTCAAAGTTGATATAGCATTTTTTTTTAAGAGAGAGGGAGGCAGATTTATTTTATTCAGCCAAACACTATTCTCAAATAATTTATTTTAGTTGTATGAGTCAGTCTGCCTACAATATTGGTTTTGATACTTCAACGAAAAGAACAAGAAATTAGTCTGTGAAAATATTTTAACTTATTGTTTTGTACTATTATTTTTTGAATATCTTCGGCATAATTTGAAAGTGCTACAACTTAAAAATATCTCATATTATTTCTTATTCCTTATTCTCACCAAAATTTAACGGAAGCAGCTTATCCTATAAAAGTTGATGTTGACACCATTTATAGAAATTTCTCTTTGGGGCCATTCGCTTCTTTTTTTATGATTTTGCTTGGCGAGCAGTTTTGATCTTTTTTTTTTTTTTTTTGTTTTTTGCTTTTTTGCTTTTATTCGGCTTTATAACATCTTTAGCATATTTTTTTCGAAATCTGCTTGCAAAATTGTTTACTTTTTAATTTTTTGAGAAATTCTATGCTTTATTTATCTCTTGAAAATTTATGTATTTTAATAATTTTTATTCTGTTTTTCCTTTCTAAATACTTGATTTTTTTTTTCAATGGCATTTATAAAGTAAGTCATTCAAAAAAACATACTTTTTACAATTACCAATAGGTTAGTCACTCACACATTAATAGAATTGCATACACTCTTGTGAAATATCTATTCACATACATACAGATGCATAATTACATACACACCATAATAGCGTATATATTATATTATTAATAAATTGTTATAATAAATGTTATTTATTGTGTCTACTAGTTTTACGGGTTCTTTACTTCATGCCATTTTATAACAAGAATTGTTTTCGTTCTCAACGATCTTTGAATTTTTAAAATTATTGCTATTATTTGGCTATTCACCAATAATAGAAGACTCATTTCTTATTGAAAACTTAATTCCGATTTATGCACAGATAATGTCAAAGGAAATGCATGAACCATCACAAATACCTTCCAACTATTGGTAAAGATCAGTTTCTATCCAATGAATCATTTATAATAGGCATTGTGCTTTGTCATTAAATAACCCCTAAAAGAATTGTTATGACAAAACAAAACTTATCTTCTTATTCTTCTTTTGACTAGAAACAAAGTGTTAGTATCTGTTCTGATACTAAATCTCACCTTTTCTGTCTTTGGCCAGTAAAGAAAAAAATCCTTCAAGACTGAGGCAATTTATATTTTTGTCCCAATCCAGAATGCCTCTTTTTGAGGATTTGCATTTACTCACATTAAAATCCGACCTTGTGTCTAACTCGTGTGTGTGTGTGGGGGGGGGGTAGTAAATTAGTTTCTTTTTACCCCAAATACACTGCAAATTAGGATTAATAATTATTTACACAAATATGGGTAAATCTATAAAAAAAAATCTGATTGGCACCATCATAACCTACCCCCTCCCCCCCCCCCCTGCTAAAAATGACCCTTGGATAAAAAAAAGAAATGACGCAAAAATCACGGCTTAACCAAGGAAATCATAAAAAGCAAATGGAGGAACGTTACTAAACAGATTAGCAATTAATATTTTCAAAGAAAATAAAAATGGCTGATATTTTTGGAATATAACCATTGAAATATAATACTGACTTATTTTCATATTTTGATTTAGCAATTCTAAAGACAAAATTTCAAGACAAAATTTTGAAGACAAAATTCTTATAAATAACTCAAAGATGCATGTAAAATGATTGAAATGTGTTTTATAGATTGAAAATATGTACAGAAAATTAAAATTATCAGCTGTCAATTACTATTTAAAAAAAAAAAGAAGAAACTACATTGATTTTATAGTGTTTTAATGTTTGAGAATAAAAACTTACAAGTAAGCATGTAACTTAAGATTATAATAAGTTATAATAAAATATATAATAAGGATAAAATTTTAATATTGATTTGTTAATTACTATAATTCAGAACTGATGAAGGTTCTGTCATTTGATCATTGCTAGTATAGGTATGTCAACTATCAATTCTTGCTTGAAGTAATTTGTGACAAGTTATATTCATTCATTTATTTCATATGAATCAGATGATTCTGTTGTGACCATTGGCTTCCCTGATATCTTTCTAGTTAGAATTCTTTTTAGAAAGACATCGGGTACTTACAGGAGGGATGACGTGAAGATTGCCAACATCCTAAGTGAACTGGATTCGAACTTGTCAGTCCATGTGGTTAACCACTTCGCCACTGTCACCTCCCAATTTATATTGAGATACATGATACCAGCAACATGATAAAACCATCTGATCCTTTACAAATGCGAAATTTTCCAAATATTCAAACATCCATGTGTAAACAAAAGAGACGATATCATTCTCAAATCTAAATCACATTAGATTTTACTCAAATATCGTTTAAATACTATCATTAGAAAGTGGTTATAGGTTAATTGGACAGCTAATTTGCATAAAAATATCTTAAAAGCTCCGTTTTTCCTTTTTTTTAATTTTTATTTTCATTCATTGACTGGGGACGGGCATTCTTCCAAATGCCATACGATCACCCGCTATTTACAGACTCCAACCGAGAGCTCTTTTCAGGATTCTGGTTGTTCCATTGAGTGCAGTTGTTTGAATTTCTTTTGCACTTGGTTCACCAGGTATACTTGCTAAATACTTTTTCAAGTTCTTCTTCATGAGTCCAGTGGCTCCTATAATAACTGGAATGATGGAGATCTCTTTGAGGTTCCAGTTTCTTTTCATATCATACATTAGACCTTGATATTTTGTTATTTTCTCCCTTTCAGCTCTGTTTAGGCCCCCATCATTAGGGACACTGACCTCAACCAAAGTTGCCACTCTCTCTTGTTCCATATGACAATGTCAGGTTTGACAGCTGCGTTTTCCAGATAGGTAGCTGTGGGGATTTCATGGTCATAATGGATGGTGTATGTCTCATTCCCCACAATTCTCTCAGGTAGATGTTCCCAGTGCCTGCTGCTACACCTGATATTTAGTTTCTTACAGATGGTCCAGTGGAAGTACCTGCACACTCCATTATGTCGTGCTGTATAGGAGCCATCTGCCAACATGATTTTGCAACTCGATATCAGGTGGCTCACACTCTCCACTTCAGTGTGGCAAAACCTGCACTTGTTGTCCTGACTGAGACCAGCCATCTTTTTAAACGCATTTGTCATCAGGCCCTGGTCTTGGGCAGCCATTATAAGCCTCTCCTGGTCGTAGTGGAGGGCTCCCCTTTTTAGCCAGTCCAAGGACCCTTCCTTATCAATATACCCCTTGCAGTATAATAAATAGTGTTACGTATATAACAAAGTGTAAAGATATGTTATTCGTGAATTATAATTATGCTTAAAAAAGCTTAATTATAATTCGTGATTATATTCAAGGTAAAAATCAGTAATAAAATTTTTAAAGGGGAGACAATAACATTTATATGACTAATTTTCTCTTTGTCTTTGTAATACTAGTGATTAAGCACAATATTTTCAGATTACAATTTTCTTTCTCTTTAAAACATACCTGTTTATCTTTAGTTTAATCAAATTGTGTGATCACTTATCGTGTGTCTGTGTATGTGCGTGATTCTCGCCAGTACGTGACTTACACATAATTATTTTTAGTTACTATTATTCGATTATTTATTGAAATAAAATAAAAATGTAATAGTGTAACATGCCAAAAATAACTTTTTCAAAATCCTATTTAAAAAAAATAATTTAATTATGAAATTAAATCCACCAGTGTCTACTTCAGATTATATGCAAACAAGTCAGTCATTTTAATCGTTTGTTAATAGGTGAAAAATAAGGATGGATTATTTATTTTGTGACCCTTTGAAATTTAAAAGCGATATAGGAGTATTTAAACTGTCGAATAGAAAGTTATTTCTGGCTATAAAATTCTTAGCAAATCCTCATGCATTAAAATATTGGAACTTTTAGAAGCTTTTTACATCCACTAATTTTATAAATACAGATTAAACCAACATTTACGTAACAAAATTAGTTATAGTTTTATAACAATTTGATTCAATTAAAAATCTAATGACCTAACGATAATCTAATAACTGAATTTAACTTTCAAAATAATACTTAAGAAATAATTTGGTTAAAACAACAAACGTCATAAAAAATGGTGAAAAAATTAAAAGATGCCCGGACAATTTATAATTTTCAGACTGATTTGTTGTCATTACAACATTTCGGCTGTTTTGCCTTCCAACCGTTTTCAGATGCCTTGTGTCTACGCATGAGGAAGGCAGTAGGGCAAAACGACCGAAAACGTTCATATAACAACAACCAAAATAAGGAAACCCATCCCAAAATTGTAATTCAATTCAATTCAATGCAATTAATTTGGCAAAAAATAAAACAATCCTGCTTCAGTTGCCATGTAGGGAAAGAGCGGTAGAAATTTACACAATAGAGGATAGAGTGGCTCAGCACCTGTTCAAATTCACCTTGAATTATTGGGTTGTTGGCGCATTTACCTATCTTAGGAATCTATACCAAGGTTCAAGGATCCTGGTTGACAAGGCGGCCCTTCTCCGGTTCAATCGAAATCGGCGGTGAAATAGTTTCTTGTGGTGTCCGCGTAGACCTCTTTCTGTTGAAGGAGTGAATAATAGGTCCTGAGGTATATCGTAATGACAATGGTCAAAGAACGGGAGGGGAGGGGGTGCTAATGAATCTAAACACGACCTGTATGAAATGGAGGAAGGGATATTATCTGTAATGACCATTGAGGAGATTTTAGGCCAAAATGAGATCACTGCTTAATCGTCGCCGTTCAAGGGAGAACAGGTTAAGTTTATTGAGTCGACTCAAGAAACTTAACCTTTTCTCCCTTCAGCACCAACTATTACATGGTGATCTCATTTTGGCCTAAAATCTCCTCAATGGTCATTACAGATAATATCCCTTCCTCCATTTCATACAGGTCGTGTTTAGATTCATTAGCACCCCCTCCCCTCCCGTTCTTTGACCATTGTCATTTACCCTTACGTGATTTTGTGTCAGATTTTGAAACTTATCTTTATGAAAATACAATGGTTAAACATGATCCTCCTTCTACTTCTATAGCAACAAAATGTAGTAATAAAAATGTAGGAAGGGTTGGTGGGTCATAAATATCAGCCCCCAAAATTGACTATTTATAACATTGTACATTTAATTTGCTACACACTTTTAAATTTCTGCTTTTTAATTGTTATTCATTTTGAATTTATTGTATCATTTTGCTTTTTATTGTGTTTTTACATATATCAGAAAGTAATTGAATGGAACAGAAAGATAAATAACTCAAATAGTTTGGGTTCAATGTAGAGTTCATTTTGAAAGAAGATAATTAAATTTTAAATATTTTTCATTTTTTTCAAATCTAATTAATTTTTTTTATTTTTGTGGTCACCTATACAAATCTGTATTTATAAAAACCAAATGTATTTTATGGGAAAGAAATTTCGAACGAAGTTTGAAGAATTTATGTCCCACAATTCATCAATTTGCACGTTTGTTTTTATTTCATTCCTTTGATTCGGCTTTACATATTTTAACATAATATATCGTCCAAAATGTGCACAAGAATACTCTTAATAAGATTTAAGTTACAATAAATAATAATAATAATAATAATAATAATAATAATAATAATAATAATAATAATAATAATAATATTAAAACGATAATAATAATAATAATAATAATAATAATATTAAAACGATAATAATAATAATAATAATAATAATAATAATAATAATAATAATAATAATAATAATAATAATAATAATTATAATAATAATATTAGAACGATATTGCTGTTTATTTATATACAAATCCGTACTTACAATGTTTTTATGCATTCTTTTTTCAATTAAATTGTGTAAAAGAAAAGTTGAGCGATAAAAATATTTTATTAACGATATATATTTATTTGTTTAATGTAAAAAAAAAAATAATAATAATACAATAGACGCCTTCCCTCCATCCTAAAAGATTTTGTTTTATTACTGAATTTGATTTTCATTTTTGGGAATTGAATGAGTACCCAGTTTTCAGCTTACATAAATTTGTAAACATGTTTAGAAAGGGAGTCCGTTTGCTACATTTATTTCATTTGACCATTTTCATTTACATTCCGTGTTTTTTATGAGATAAAATATGAGAAATGGGAAAAGGATAAACCATAAAATATAAAAGAGGAGGCAAATGTTGAGTTTGAAGGGGTAAACAGAATGCGATAAAAAAATTGTGTATAGGCGATAAAAATGGTTTTAAGTTATTATTTTTTAATATTATTAAATGAGGAGCCATTTTGAGTTAAAATCTATGTAGTACTACGCATGTAATCTGAAGTAAAATCTGTTTGAAATGTGTAAATAGTAGGTCCTGTACTTCTTCTGATGGTTTTATTTTCGGGATTACTCTCTCTCTCTCTCTCTCTCTCTCTCTCTCTCTCTCTCTCTCTCATTTCTTTCTCTGGCAGATCTAGATCTATTTTGCTCTACACTGTAACCAGACTCGTCTTCTTGCATTATTTGATATTTATCCGAATTTTCAAACTCATTCTGGACTTCTTGATCATGCATTATGACGTTTTATTCTGTACCGGAAAGAATCGTAGAGATTTCTTCATAATTTTACCTTTCATATTCGCCCTGAGTCCTGATTTGATCTGCATGGGCTAATAGACCTTTTTTTCTCTTTAATATAGCTGTATTGTGACGTTTTGGCATGATACATTCTGTCTTTTCTTGATTCGATTCTTTGGTCTTTTTGTACCAACATTTTTCACTTGTGGAATAGGACATAGTTAGCAGAGCTATAATTTGCCTTCCCATTAAAGTTGATGGACTTTCTAGTCTTCTGGCATGTGGTATTGTGCGATAGCTTAAAAGCAGCCTTGGTAGTAAAACTTCTGTTTTTTTTCTTTTTGTTGACAAGATGCTTTTTAGTCTCTGCATCATTCTTTCTGCTAAACCATTCGATTGAGGGTGATATCGCCGAGTCTTATACGGTTTACACCCTATTTTTTCCAATCATAAACTAAGATCTTCATCACAAAACTCTTGTGCATTGTCGAATACTATGGTTTTTGGTATGTCGTTTTGGGGAAATATAATTCTTAGAATTTGTTTTATCGTAGAACTTTTCTTGTCTGGCACACGGATTACTTCAGGCCTAAAAAAAGAGTCTACTAGTATTAATAAAAGTCTAATTCCAGTAATGTACGCATGATCCATATGCACACGACTCTATGGCTCCACTTCTTTGAGCCATGAATGTAAAGTAGTTTGTGTAAAATTTCTTAATTATTTACATTTCTTGCATCTTTTTATATATTTTTCAATATCTCGTGAATATCCCGACCACCATGCTCCTAATTTTATTATTTTGTGTGTGTGTGTGGCCGCAATTCCACGGTGTATATCATAAACTACACTTTTGTATCACTAATTTTCTTTGTGTTTCTTTTGAAATAGAATAACCTAAAAATGATATTGTTTATGCATTTCTTTTCATTTAGTGTCATTCCAGCGTTTCTTAATTTATTCTTCTTTAATTCATTTTCATTAGTAGATTCTATGCATATATCGTCTTGGTAACAGACCATATCTTTCACCCCTTCTACTAAAACCGGTTGTATAGCCCTTTTGAAATATGGTGCTTGCTGTTTTTTCTTCTATATAACATCCTTTTCCATTTTAGTAACCCTATTGACGTATTTATTGTAATTACTTCGTTGAAGTTATTGTCTCCACAATAGTAATATGCCGTTTTGTAAAAACGCTCATTCCTGCCAGTTCATGTTATGCGACTTCAACATTAGGTATAGGATATAAATTCGAGCAAACCTCGTGATTTACGCCTATTTTAAAACCTCCATATATACGTATGCCTCCATCTGACTTTCTCAAAACTACAATGCCCCACTCGCTACTCCAAGGTGGCCAAGATCAAAGTGTAGTATCTGTTCCGATGGATACTGCACCCCATAAACTGGTATTGTCTTTGCCTTCGGGTCTTGATTCCGCCGGTCTATGGGTCTGTCCTGTGCAGTTCTAGGAGGTCCACCCTCCCAGGCTTTTCCTCCCCTCTTTGGGGAGGAGTAAGTTTATTGCTTACTGCCTGAGGCGCTCCTACCGGGGAATGGCGTCAGGGCTGCCCAGGCAATTTTTAATGGCCAGAGTGCTCACCTTTTCAGGCGCTGGCTTTTAAAGTCCTACTTTCCCGACCTGACCTTGGGTCACATCTTACCTTGTGGGAGTAAGATAAAACTGGGCTTGTGCCTAATCTCCTGGAGAGGAGGTAAATGAATACTCCAAGGTGGAACACGTTCAAGAAGGTCTTGTTCTACTAATTATCGTATTTTTCTACTACTAATGGCAACAAATGTACTGGTAATTTCCGTGCCTCATAATAAGGCATTTTCTTTTAATTTTAAACTCGCTTCATAGTTTTTAACTTCCCATTCTTTTTCTCATTTTTATCTCATTAATTAATATGTATTAATTTGTTAGAATTTATATTAAGTACATCGTTTCCAATGGTTCTTTTTTATTTCAAATATATCTTCTAACTCCAAGGAACCTTCAAAGTATCCTAAATTTTTTGATAATCGACCCATCAAATTGGCAGAGTTGTAAATTGCTCTTTTGTAAAGTTGGCTTTCCAATGCGTTCACAGAAATCTTTTGGTATAAGCGTTATCTCACTGCCGGTATCAATTTGCATATCCAAACCGACCTTGTAATTTTAACTTTTAATTCTTGCACTAGCAGAAAAACATCGTAGCCATGTATTATCCAAGATAATTGAGACTTTCAAGATAATAAATGGCATTTCTAACTATAGTGGGCATTTTTTTTAGTATTTCCCCTAGATCTGGAAGGTTATTGTCAAGGCAGTTTTCAAAAACTAGATCTGTTAACCAGTTAAGTTGTTTTTGCTCACAGAGTATTGATTTACTCCTCTCCAGGAGTTAGGCACAAGGCCAGTTTTTATCTTACTCCCACAAGTAAGATGTGACCCAAGGTCGGGTCGGGAAAGTGGGGTTTAAAAATTGCCTGGGCAGCCCGTCGGCATTCCCCGGTAGGGGCGCCTCAGGCAGTAAGCAATAAACTTACTCCTCCCCAAAGAGGGGAGGTGAAGCTTGGGAGAGTGGACCTCCTAGAACTGCACAGGACAGACCCATAGACTGGCGTAAGTCAAGCCCAGAAGGCCAAGACAATACCAGTCTATGGGTGCAGTATCCATCAGAACAGATACTACACTTTGATCTTAGCCAAAAGGCCAGCGTGGATCAGTTTAAGATAAGGTTGGATGAATTCAGAGAAAGTGGTAAGAGGGAGAAATTGAGGGGTCACTCTTGGGAGTTATCAAATGAAATATTCAACAGAATTTGATCTGGATATCGATACTGTACTTATAGTTTAATTTTTTTATTTAAAAAAATCTTTTTTTAACAGTTGAATTGAGAAGATAGTTAAAGGGGAGATGCCCAAAGAGGTATAACAAACAAATCAAATAAAATGTATCGACAAAGTTGGAATCCTTGAGAGACAAGGTAGCCTTGTAAGTTGCTAGTCAACCTTCGTTTAACACTCTTCTTAGAGAGAGAGAGGGGGGCATGATATAGGCTCTTTGCTACCACTTTCCCGACTCGACCATGGGTCACATCTTACTTGTGGGAGTAGGACAAAAACTGGCCTTGTGCCTAACTCCTGGAGAGGAGTAAATCAATACTCTTATGCTAATTAGGCATACTGAATTGCCAGTACAAATAAAAGAAACGCTTATTTTCTTTTATATCCTATTCCCTTTCATTTTCTCTATACATGTCGTGGCTTGTAAATAAAAGGAGGATGAGGGAGTCAAGGATTGAAAACGAGGCTTCTCCTTCTTTTTACAAACCACTAAATGAAAATGGTCAAATGGTCTTATTTATGTTAAATGTGAGATGACGACACATTTCTAAAATAACATGAAACTTCGAGTAAGATTAAATACCGCCGTCCAGTTTTGCTCGTTATTTTTTTTTTTTTGCTAGTTTAGAAAGTAAAGCACATTATCATTTGGTTATACGGCAATCATCACGTTGACACACCAGTTCTCATAAGAACCCCCACCACCACCACCTCCGCACTAATAAATGGATGACCATTTTGGAAGACCAGGTGCTGTATGTAACAAAAAAATCTCTTCTAAATTCAAATAGATCTAAAAGAAAATCGTATACAAAAACATGTTTTACGATTTCCACATAAAATGATGCAACGATGGCAACAGTATAATCTGAAATACCATGATTTTTGTGGTTTTTCAGAACAAATAATGTAAATAGGGGTGGGACGTAATGGGTGAAAATTTCAGATTCATGCGAGTAGTATTTTTTTGTGTTCATTTATACATAAATAACACTAAACAATCAAACATTTTGAAAATTTTGCAAAATTGAGAAGGTGCAGGCCAAAAATAGCCGTTAGGGCTCCACAGGACTCAAAATCCATCATTTTTCGGTGAAAAAGTGGTTTAATGCGACATTGCAGGTCCTAAAACATCATCAAAAGCTATGAATGCATATAGATGGTTAAATCTGATATAGTACTGTAATTTAGGACCATTTTCAGGCTGTAAAAGGGTTTTCATGAATGTAGAATAGCCACCGAAAAATGATGTATTTTGAGTCCCATGGAGCCCTAACGGCTATTTTCGGCCTGCACCTTCTGAATTTTGCAAAATTTTCGAAATGTTTGATTGTTTAGTGTTATTTATGTATAAATGAACACAAAAAATACTACTCGCATGAATCTGAAATTTTCACCCATTACGTCCCACCCCTAATGTAAAGTTTTAATAATTATTTAACTATATTTATGAAAAGTAAAACAAAAATGAATATATTTTTAATATCGTACATATTCATATTAATACCAAATTAGGACAAATACTTAACAGTACAATTTTATATTTGATAAGCTGTACTTACCCGGCGTTACCCAAGATTCATTAATGTGATTTTAGTTGATTTTGTTCATGAATACACAAAGAATGGTCATGTAAGAGGAGATAACTCTTATTTTGACCTTCAAGTTAAAATAGAAGTTGTCTTTGTTACATTTAATTAAACTATAAATATTTATGCTTTGTTTGTGATTGGCTATATTCTCAATACATTAACGAAAGCAAAATAATATACTGCCTATTATAATATGCAAGAAATACATAATATAAGCAAGTGTAATTGTTTAATGATGAGGTAATGCTGATTTGTTTTTTTATTAAGGCCGTAAGCAGTATCAGCAGCTGTTTAATTTATTTTTTAATGACATAAGCTTTTTTTTTGCTTGTTAGATCATTATTGGAAAATGTCTCCATTTTATCAATTTTCTAGACCAGAATAAGTATTTTTTGAAAGAAACTAATGCGAAATACATAATATACGTACAAAAACATGATGCAAGGATAAAAAGAAAAATCGCTTGTTAGAATATCAATCTATCAGATGCAAAGCTGTTTAGTTCCAAAGTCGAAAATCCGGCTGACTTAATTTTATATATTAGATAGCAGACTGCCGGCATTTTATTTTTTACAAATCTTTAACAAAAATCATTTCAAATATTCACAAACAAATGCTATAGATTGTAGATTTCATCAAACTGAGATACCAAAAATATATTTTTTTAAGTATAGCTTTTACCAAAAAACAATTACAGCATAAAGTTTTGTAATTGATGATAAAAATCTTTAAAAATGAACATTCTGAGTCATCCAGCGTTACATGATACGAGAATTGGGGGTTTAAGCTAATAACTATCACCATTTTAATGACACTTTATAAAAAAATAAAGCAATTTCGAAATATAATTTGAATTCAAACTGTTTTACTAAAAACTAAAACAAGTTATAAGAAAATAAAAATCGATTTAAAAAAAATCAAAATTGTGAAAATAAAATGAATAGATAAAATTAAATTTGTACATTTTATTTTGAAAATAGATCTTCAATACTTTTATTTGAAACTGAACATTTGTTCATTAAATCCAATTATCTGCGTGTGTAAAAGCTTTTTCTATTTTTAAATAAAATATATTTAAAAATAGTATGCATGACATATTATAGCTTTACATGTTTTCTGTTACACCACATTATTCAAAACATAAGAAGAACATTTTGAAATTATTTTTGCGGCTAATCGAAAGCCAAAGAAGTAAGTCGGAACTCTATCCAGTAGACGACTTGGGTTAATTAATAAAATTCCTAAAAGTTACTTAAATAAAAGATGAGTTATTTAAAATTTATATCATCTATTTATTTTTCTGTGTACTTACAATTAAAAATTATATTATTATCTATCAATCTAAATTAAAATTTATTTTTAAAACTTATTTTTTTAATCATATTAAAAAATACTTATTTTGTCTTTAATCAGCCATTAACAGAAACTTCTTTTAGGATTTCCTGTTCATGGTTGTCTTTTGGAAAAAAAAAACAATTATATATATATATATATAATTATGGATAGGTGTGTGTGTATTTTTGACTATTTAATTCAATTTCAAATCATTTTCTAAATAAAGAGTAAACACAAAGGTACTATAGTTGTTTACAGCTGTTTCAAGGAAATGTTTATCTTAAGTAATACAATGAAACATGAAATTTTTCAAACATCGTCTTCACACACACACACATATATATATATATATATATATATATATATATATATATATATATATATATATATATATATATATATATATCACATTCATTTCAATAACATTATTTATTTTTTTAATAAAAAATGATTTTTAAAATTCTTGATAGCTATTTTCCTCTGATAACTATTCAAAAATATAACCGTCCTATTGGCTAGGACCAAAAATACACCTATATATATATATATATATATATATATATATATATATATATATATATATATATATATATATATATATATATATATATATCACATTCATTTCAATAACATTATTTATTTTTTTAATATAAAATGATAAAAAATTCTTGATAGCTATTTTCCCCTGATAACTATTCAAAAATATAATCGTCCTATTGGCTAGGACCAAAAATACACCTATATATATATATATATATATATATATATATATATATATATATATATATATATATATATATATATATATATATATATATCACATTCATTTCAATAACATTATTTATTTTTTTAATATAAAATGATAAAAAAAATTCTTGATAGCTATTTTCCCCTGATAGCTATTCAAAAATGTAATCGTCCTAGGACCAAATATACACCAATATATACATATATATATATATATATATATATATATATATATATATATATATATATATATATATATATTGACAACTTAAAAAGATACAAAATTCTGACATATTCATCATTAAGTATACAAGTTCCAAAATCTCAACATCAACAAAGTTTTAGTGTACGTACGTTTCTAAGACAAAAATTTATTACGTCACTTCATCAGCACACATTAGTAGGAAATTCACCAACATTTCACTAGTAGTCTAGTCAGAGAGCAAAATCCCAATTGGAACACAGATGCATCAAAGACAAAGTCCAGAACAATATGAAAATAACAAACTTAATCAATATTTTTCATTATTTTTTGCATGGTTGGCTGAAAAAAAAGAGATGTCAATTTTTTATTTTTTTGCTATGTATATATAAACATTGTGCTTGTACCAGAATGCACAATTTGTCCTTTAAAAATATAAGCTGTCTGAATAAAATGTAACTGACTGAATCAAACTGCAACCGAGAGTTAATCTAACCAATAAAATCCTCCCACAGAACAGCAACAAATTCTCTGGTTAGGAACATAACTAAACGTGGCATAAGCGCTCTCCCGTGAATCAAGGGAGATAATGTTCTATAAGAATTTAAAGAGAATATATGTCTATATATTACTTGATAGGCGATAAAACCCCTTCTTCTTCTTTCGTGTGAATCAGAGGATTCTGGTGTTGGCATCAGTTTCCCCGATGTTTTTCTAGTTAGGAATATTTCTGGAAAGATATCGGGTACTTACGGGAACTTATTGAAGTGAAAGTAGTACTGTAGAATCGACTGGATTCGAACTTGGAACACCCAGGTCTTCAGTCTGTGTCGATATCCACTTAACCACCGTCACTTCCCGATAAAACCCCTAAATATTACTTATATTCTTTTATGAGAATGTCCTCCTCAATTTATCGAATAAGTTGACAATTTTGGCTATTTCTTTGGATTGATATAGTCTATATTTTATTTAAATATTGGCCGTCTATTTGAATGTTATCTTCTATTTCTGGTCTGGCCACGGTTATCGCCATTCGGCTGCTAATATCGCCTATCCAGTAATATACAGACCAATAAGTTCTCTTTAAATTCTTTGATGTGAAGGAGTTAGATTGGCATATGTATGTGCTATATGAGTTGAAAAATGCATACAGGTTCGAAGATATGTACACGTTTACTTGTTTATATATATATATATATATATATATATATATATATATATATATATATATATATATATATATATATATATATATATGTATATATATAATAGAATTAACAATAAGTGAATTATCGTAAAGTGATCTATCGTGATAAAGTAAAGCTCAATACGTTGAGTAGAGCAATCAATTTTAAAGAAGGAAAGATGAAGATAAAAAATTGCATAAAATTACATAAAATTGATACAAATTTTATTACATCGAAAGTTCAGATGCAAGGAGTTACACTAATCCTTAAACTATGGTTTTTCAAAGATAAAACTCTTCTCGTCAGAGGATAAAATTCGGTAATGTGGTTTAAGGATTAGTGTAACTCCTTGCATCTGAACTTTCGATGTAATAAAATTTGTATCAATTTTATGTAATTTTATGCAATTTTTTATCTTCATCTTTCCTTCTTTAAAAGAATATATATATATATATATATATATATATATATATATATATATATATATATATATACAGGGCTTTACGTGCTCCACTACTTTTGGAGCTGCTCCCGCTCCTGCTCCAACGCCCAAAATTGGAGCTGGCTCCTCTCACGCTCCCAATTTTCAAAAAGGAGTCGCTCCTGCTCCAACTCCTATAAAAAAGGAGCGGCTCTTTTTCAGCGCTCCATAATAAAAATATACCTTCTTTCATAAACATTCTATTCTGCCAATGAGTGGTCGAAGGATAGGGGTGGGCGTCAAAGGATCTTGTCAATATGGGTTGAGATGTCACTTTAAGTGTAAGACCGTAAGATAATATTTGACAAAATCTCGCTAATATTTTGAGAGTTATAAGAGAACATGTCGGACGAAGTATAGGATTATACGTAAATTTTCGTTTCCTGAGAACAAGAAAACAATTTTGTTTTTTTAAATACATGGAAATTTTCTAAGAATTTAAAGCCAGTTTAAATTACTTTCTACTCGATAGTTTATAAATTCCTTTCAAGTTTTGCACACACACGAAGTAATTGATGTTTTGTCAATTAAAATGGCTGACTTGTTTACCAAGAAATCTACATGAATTGTGATGGATTTAATCTCGTAACTTGATTAGGAACCGGCTTGAAATAATAACATTATTTAGACAACGATTTTTTTACATGGGGAGAATGGGGGGGGGGGGGGTTGTTAACTATTCTGTACTTTCACGTAACAATTTAATAAACAGAAGATATCGTAAAAATTGAATTTAACTTGAAAATTTTATGTAAAAAATAACCCGGTCCAAACCTTTAATTTCGTAACGTAATTACGAACCGGATTGAAATAACATTATTTAGAAAGCCATTCTTAACATGGAGTGAGGGGGGCTTTGTTAACTATTCTGTACTTTCACCTAACAATTTGATAAACAAAAGATATCGTAAAAATTTAATTTAACTTGAAAATCTTATCTAAAAAATAGCCCGGTTTGTAAACTGCACAAGTACCAAAAAAATAATATAAAAAATATTCTTCAGTGGGGAGGAGGTAGCCCCGTATTTACAAGTATATCTCCTGTAAAAACGGTTCTAAAATCTATTTTCAATCGATATTTATTCGATAATTGCCGAATTTTCCTACTTGGCCAAAATTGCCGAGTTTTCCGTTACCGAATTTTCCATTGACGAATTTTTCGTTGCCGAGTTTTTCTTTGATGAGTTTTCCTAAATTGTGTATTATACATACATACTTCTATCCAGTCAGCAGACTATCTAGTCTAAGAGAAGAAAAACAGCATAACTTTCACTAATACACTTAGGAACGGTATAAATCCACATATATCCCCTCCCAAAGTTATATGAATTAACTAGTAGGGTAGACTGTACTCTGAAACCTTGATTGGGAAACTTACCTCCCCTATCTAGAGTGCTAATTTTCGGAGTTTTTATTCGACAGAAAGATAGCAGTGTACTTTTTAAAAGGGCCTTAGTAATTATCTCAGGTCAGCTAGTAAACATTTTGAATTCTCTCTCGCCCCCCTCCCGACCTGCACTCAGATGGTGTCAAAATCGTTTGTAACCCTAACTCAAATGTTTAATCTTTCCAAAGAAATAGAATGCTCAAGTCACTGACTGCAATAAAAACTTTAATGACGCCTTTGATGTGTCTCATCGCTTGATAGCAAGTCGACGGGGTTGACGGGGAGGGGGGTAACGAATAAAACAATAAAAAAAAGATTGTTAAAATCATTACAATTAAATCGTCTTCCGCCTGAGCCCCCTCCCTCTCTCTACCAGAGATATAATTTTAAAAAATAATTCAGATACTTTCTTTACTTTTCCTTTATATTGCTGAATAAAAAACTAATGTTTAAAAAAAAATCAAATAATTTTGGAGCGAGGAGCGCGGAGCGATAAAACCACCGCTCTTTAGTCCTAAATGGAGTTGCTCCCGCTCAACTCCCGCTGAATATAAAATGAGCCCTCCTCTCCTTCGCTCCAGCAAAAAGGAGCGTGCTCCTGGAGCGCGCTCCTTTTTGGAGGGCTCCGTAAATATATATATAAAAAAATATTTGTATTGATTATCCGTAACTTTCCAAAACATTTAGAACCCTATCTTGATAAAACAATTTTGGATTTGAGATATTGAAGTTGTAAATGAAATTTTAACAACCTCTTGTAGAAAATATTCGTTTTATGTTTGGCCAGAAGTGAAACATGGTGAGACTGTCTAATAATATTTCCCTCTGAAAATCACATAAAACCCATTTCCATGCTTCTTGGAGCTTTTCTATCTTTTGTAAATCTCTTGGAACCGCTCAGTAAGGGACAGTATATTTTACAAGCAAGTCTATCATTTCTAAAGGTGCATCATTCAAACGAGCGTATTAATGATCACTTCAAAATGCTTGTGATCTGCTGCTCCGAATCAAATGCTTGAACTCAGCACATTCATGTTTCTAAACCAATGTTTTCGACGGGCTTTATTTATCTTTTCATTCTCTTCATCTTTTTACTTAAAAAAAATCAATGCAATGTAATACGCTTCAATTTGAGGTATTTGGGTTAAATGAATAATACATACAAAACAATTGTTCTCCCTTTACTTCATAAACGCTATTGAATTATTTTATGGACTCTTTAATTTTAAAATTTGAATCTTAAGTCCTATTTTGGAAAAAAAACTAATAGTTTTTTGCATTCTGACAAAATGTTTCAAATAAAATTATTGACAAAATATATTTTGTCAATAATTTAGCACAATTTGATATTTAACAAATGCTTGACAAATTGTGTCGTTAGATAAATTAAAATAAAACTTCATTAATAAATTGAGTGTTATTTTTTTAAAATCCTTATTTATTTTTGTGTATCAAAATGTTAAAGAACTTTTAGCTACCATTAAATTTACAATTTGTTGTAATTGTAAAGTCTGTATATTCTTTAAGTCTAAAAGCTTGTTTCAGTTATTCGGATTCTTTTAACATCATATTCATAAGTTTGAAACTATTCTCTATATATCCGGCATAAACATGTTCACACTCCGGTTTTGTTTAGATCACCAAATTCAAGCGACATTGAGCCTTGTTTGTTTTGTTTAGATCACCAAATTCAAGCGACATTGAGCCTGGTTTGTTTTGTTTAGATCACCAAATTCAAGCGACATTGAGCCTGGTTTGTTTTGTTTAGATCACCAAATTCAAACGACATTGAGCCTGGTTTGTTTTGTTTAGATCACCAAATTCAAGCGACATTGAGCCTGGTTTGTTTTGTTTAGATCACCAAATTCAAGCTACATTGAGCCTGGTTTGTACTATTAGTGACCATTTGGGAATACTAGGCATTGTATGTCATCTCCCCTAATATAAATGTGGCTGGGAACCGCATGTGAATTTGATATTCCCTAAAAACTTTTTTTTGGTGGAAGCCAGATGCCGGTTCTGGACAAATACCACACCAATTATTACCAAAATGTTAAGCAGATTCTCTAGATGGTAATAAAATAAAATATTTTGCATTGACATGCCAAATTACTATCAGTTGGAGAAAATTTATGACCCTAAAATTTTATCTACATTGATATTTTTTATCAAATTTTATTTTAGGAGAGAAAATAAAATTATTCTTTATTTAAGACAAAATCGTGTTTATGAACACTTAAACTTGAAAATAAAACTGGGAGAAATCTTTTTTGAAAGTAACCGTGAAAGCTCATTATGATTTTCAATTTGTACTTTTATTGCGATTTACAAGTAGAAGATATTTAGTGACTATCATTCTTCGACATTTCAGCAGTAACAAGAATTACTGCGAAACAATTTTATTCTTTTAGTGGTGTTTTCTTCATTTTTTGGGTTTTTTTTTTCTTTTTTTTATGTCACTTCATTTGTAACACATTTTTTTCTCAATAAAATGTTGATTTGCAAAAAAAATTGTTAAAAATAAATCAACTTTTCTTCTCATTTGATTTGTTTTCTTTTTCTTTCCATAATTCTTGTGCTTATGGGTGTGTATTCTTACACACATATATATATATATATATATATATATATATATATATATATATATATATATATATATATATATATAATTGTCTGTAACATCCTATGAATTACAATTTATAGGTTTATTTATTAATTGGTAAGTTATTTCTAGGTTTAAATAATCTTATTATGCATAATTATATTATTTTTTATTATTTAAAATTAAAAAAGAAAAATACTTTCTCGAAAAATAAACATGTTTAGTATTTTTTGAAAAATGTGTTTATTCATTTTTTCATTTATTTTTCATTCATTTTTTTATTCTTTTATATTTCATTCCTATTTTCATTTATTTTTTCATTCATACATTTTTTCATTCATTTGATTTTTCAGTACAGTTTACACTCTGTGCTGAAATTGATATTTCGTCAACATCTTTCGCCGGTGTACGTAAACCGCCGGAAAATGCCAAAACGCTTAGCCAATCAGATTGCAGCAGACAACAATTACCAATAGCGAATTAAATTTAGCATAAAATTCAAAAAGTTAAGAAAATTGATTAAAACGATTATGAATTACATCGAGTTAGGACAGTTAGTATAGTCTCCGGAAGGAATTATTGAATTTTGTCAGAAAAGAAAACTTATAGGCAAAAAGATAAGTTGCAGAACATCTTTTTTTTTACCATAACTCTACAAAAAAACTAACCCTAACCTAACCTAACCCTTCACCCTAACTCTAACTCTACAAAAATAAACCTAACCCTTACTCTAACTTAACACTAACCCTAACCTAATCGCTCAGGTAAAAAAGGAGTACCATTAAAAAAAAAGTTTTTTGCTAACAGTTGTTTAATTATATTTTCTTTGTAACAAAAATTAAATACTTTTTCATCAAAATTACTATACGATGACTGTTTTTTCTTGATTTAAATTTTTTCTTTAATTTTTCTAGTTTGATAGCATCTTCATCAGAAAATACATATTTTCCATTAATTTTGCTAGGATCGCCTCGATTAATTTTTCCTGTTTGCTAGCGTCGACTTGTTATGATTTTGATACCGCTTTTCCTGGCTGTTTACATAAACTGACGGAAGATGCCGACTTCAACATGGGTCGTAAACTGCAACAGTACACCGATTTTTCTTTCATTTTTTTCATTCATTTTTTTCATTCTTTTTTCATTAGTTTATATTTCATTCATATTTTCATTCATTTTCTTCATTCATTTCTTTTCATTCATTTTTTTCCATTCTTTTTTTTTTTTCATTCATTTTTTCATTCATTTTTTTTCATTCCTGTTTTTTGTCATTCATTTTTCATTCCTTTTATTTTCGTCCATATTTCTTCATTCATATTTTTCATTTATTTATTACTTTAATTTTTACATTCATTTTGTTTCATTTATTACTTTCTTTTTTTTCATTCATTTTTCTCATTCATTTTTTTATTCATTTTTATTCATTCGTTTTTTGCCCGGGAGCCATGAAATAATAAAAAAAATATTATATTTGGTAAGTGATATACGTTATCCAGTAGAAAGAAGTTCCCTGTGTTTTTTTTATACTGTTGTATACACAAAAAGGTACTCGGCCTTGCCCGTGAGCCATAATATTAATAATACATTAGTACATTTGGTAAGTGGTATAAGTTGATCTAAAATGATCAATATCTCAGATAGAGAAGGTGTGTTAAAATGATGCCTGGCCTGGGAGTAGTAACTCCACTGTGCTTCAAGTGTTTTGTTACAGTGTTTCATACTAGACAAGAAACTCGATGTTGTCCAGGAGCAATGAAATAATTATACAATATTATATTTAGTAAGTGGTATATGTTAATTAAAAAAAGTGGTCATTATCTTACAGAGAGCAGGTGTATTTAAATGCTGTATTGCCCAGAAGAAAGAACTTCACTGTCTTTTGTGATGTATACAAGAAAAGTTACTTGGCGATGCCCGAGAGCCATAATAGTAATAATAGAGTATTATATTAGGCAAGTGATATATCATAATTTTGTGCATGCATGTGTTTCCTTCTAAAAGTCACAAACTACATAAGATACACTTTCAGAAACTACATAAGATACGCGCTTATTATTTTTGTTCGTTTATATTTTCTAACTACACTTTCTTTTGTTATACTGTTGTATACAAGAAAAGGTACCCAACCCGGTAGACATAATAGTAATATTACAATATTGCATTTGGTAAGTGGTATATAGTAATCCCAAAATTCTTAATATCCTAGACAGAGCAGGTGTTTTTCAAAGCTACAAGAACTTGAAAGAAACTTGATGCTTCCCGGGAGCGATGAAATAATAACACATGATGACATAAGTGGTATATGTTAATTCGAATGTGCTCAATAAATAGGGCAGGTGTGTTTAAATGCAGCATTGCCCGGTAGCAATAACTTCAATGTGTTTTGTTATAATTTTACAAACTCGATATTGACCGGGGGTAATAATCGTAATAATACAATATTTCATTTGGTAAAAAGTATATGTTAAGTGATAAATATAGTTGATAGAGCATGTGTGTTTAAACTCTGTGTCGCCTAGGAGCAATAACTTCAAAGTGCTTTGTTATAATATTGTAAACTCGGCGTTGCCCGGGAGCAATAATATAAACAATACAGACAGAAAGACAACTTTCCTTTATATAATACACTAGCAGGGCTACCCGGCGTTGCCCGGGGCCATTAAAAAACAACAAAATAGAAGAGGTTAAAAAATGTGTGTAACATCTTTATATTCAAACTTCTACCTCTCTCTACTCGTCTCTCTATCTTTCTCTCTTATTCTCACCCCGTCCCCGCCCTCTACCCTACCCTCTCTTTCACCTCCGCCCAGCACATTCCTCTCTCTTGTTTTAATGTATTGAAAATTATAATAATGTAAGTCATTCCACTGAGCTTTTTAAAAGTTATTGCTTCCGGCCAAAACTGAGTTTCTTACCTTCCCACTCTACTTTAATAGTATAATGAAACTTATATTTGCTCCTTGTCTTCCCCTTCTTCATCAAACATATACCACATAGGAAATGTACTACTGTATTATTATACACACCTGCTCTATCTAGGGTATTGAGCACCTACCGATTCAGCATATACCACTTACCAAGTGTAACACTGTATTATTATACGGCTCTATAAAGGATATTGATATCTTCCAATTCAGCATATAGCACTGACCAAGTGTAATAATGTATTTTTACACACAGCTGCACTATCTAGCGTATCGAGTACTTTCCGATTCAGTATATATCCCTTATTCAGTGTAGTATTATATTGTTACACCAACCTACTCTATATAGGTTATTAAGTATTATTTGATTCAATATATACCACTTACTAAGTGTAATACTGAGCAAATTTGGATTCAGCATCTACCACGTTCCAAGTGTCCTACTATATTTATACATACACCTACTCTATCTAGGGTATTGAGCAGTATTGAATTCAGCATATACCACTTACCAAGTGTTCTACTATATAGTTACTATTATTAAAGGTATTGCTCCCAGGAATGCAAAATTTAAATGCACCTACTCTTTCTAGGATATTGAGCGCTTTTGGATTAAATATACCACTTACCAAATGTAATGCTGTATTATTACTTTCATTGCTTCCGAGCAACACCAAGTTTCTTGTCTAATATACAACATTATAACGAAACACAATTAATTTATTGCTCTCGGGCAATGCGTGGTTTAAACAAACCTGCTCTATTCTAGTATATTGAGCACTTTTGAATTAACATATACCACTTACCAAATATAATAATTTATTATTATTATTATGGCTTCAGAGCAACGTCGAGTACCTTTTTTTTATACAGCAGTATAACAAAAGACAGTGAATTTCTTTCTCCTTTTCAACGCCACGTTTGATCGATTTAGGATATTTAGCACTTTTAGATTAACATATAGCACTTCAATGAATGAAAAACAAAATGAATGAAAAAATTAAATGAATAAATTGAATGAAAAAATGAATAGAAAAAATGCATAAAAATGGATAAAAAATGAATGAAAGAAATTAATTAAAAAGTTAATTAAAAGTTAATTAAAAAGTTAATTAAAAATATGAAATGAAGTATGAATTAAAAAAGAATGGAAAATGAATGAAAAAATGTCAATGAAAAAATGGATTAAAAAAATGAACGAATGAAACGAATGAACAAAAAAACGAATGAAAAAAGAATGAAAAAAAAATATGAAAGAAATGAATGAAAACATGAATGTAAAAACTGAGTGAAAATAAAATGAATGAAAAGAATGACTGGACAAACGCATTGAAGTTGTTGCTCTCTAGGCAATGTGGTGTTAAATTTGCCTGCTCTATCAAGGATATTGAGAACTTTCAGATTAACATGTACAACTTACCAAATGAAATACTGTATTATTACTATTATTGCTAAGATGAGATATTTTAAATCAGAAGACGGATGGGCACTAGCTGAAAATTAAAAGGCTACGCATCTTCTTAGAGGAAACAAAGATCCAGGTGACATTCCTAGCACTGTGTCTTGTGTCGCATCTAGCCATTCCAGTGAGTTATCAGGTTCGAGATTATCACTACACACACCCCTCCCCAAATCCCTGCTGATGTAACATTCACAAAGCAAACCATCTGTTACTTAAGACTAATAAATAAGCTAATACAGCTTCTAGAATTCTTTGTACACCGGCTTCTTTGATGTTCAAACTTCTGGCAGTAGAAACATCTAAATAGGTTTGGAAATGTACATATCAACGTTAACAACCATTTCGCAATTTTGGACTCTAGGTGAAATTTGCGGTATATTAAAGGTTGTAAGTGTTGGCGTTGATCTTTTGTCTATACTTTATTTATTGCTATTTTTTTACTTCAGAGACTTGTTCTAATTTCTTGCAGTGTGCATAATGACAGTTCCAAGCTTTTCACTTCTCTTCTCGATGTGCTGAGGGATTTGCCAGCTAAGCTTCAAATTTTGGTATTACAGAGAGTTGTCATTTTCAAAAACAACTCTGCATAGGTCTTTTAAATATTTTGATACCTTATAGCTGTATAGAAAAACAAATGAAATGTACTTCCTACCCACTCCTCTAGGGTCAGACCAGGGGAAATGACGAGGTTGGGAAAGCATTTCACCTTGGTATTACAAGAGTTATACAGTACAAAGACCTCAAGGGTGTACCTTGAACGATTGGTTGTCATAAGTTCTAACACCCATGCATGTGGTATCTCAAAGAAATAAGGGTGTACTTTGAACAACTAGTTGTCATAAGTTCTAACACTGATGCATCTGGTATCTCAAAGAAATCAAGAGTGTACCTTGAACAATTGGTTGTCATAAGTTCTGACACTGATGCATGTGGTATCTCTAACAAATACAAGGGTGTACCTTGAACGATTGGTTGTCATAAGTTCTAACACCCATGCATGCGGTAGCTCAAATAAATCAAGGGTGTACCTTGAACAACTGGTTGTCATAAGTTCTAACACCCATGCAAGTGGTATCTCTAACAAATCAAGGGTGTAACTTGAACAATTGGTTGTAATACGTACTAACACTGATGCATGTGGTATCTCAAACAAATAAAAGATGTCCCTGTAACAATTGGTTGTCATAAGTTCCAACACCCATGCATGTGGTATCTCAAATAAATCAAGGATGTACCTTGAATAACTGGTTGTCATAAGTTCTAACACTGATGCATGTGGTATCTCAAACAAATCAAACGTGTACCTTGAACAATTGGTTATCATAAGTTCTAACACCCATGCATGTGGTATCTCAAAGAATTAGCATGTATTGTCTACGTTTTACATTATGAAGGACTATTCAAACATTGTCTTCAAGGTAATACTGTGCAGAGGGGGGGGGGGGCGATAGGGCGGTGACCGTTGGCATCCAAATGGAGGGGTCATCTAATCATATTCAAACGATTTGCCTTTCTCATAATATTTCTCTGCACTAAAACTTATACTTGAGTCTTCGGTACCTAGAATCAAGGAGTTGATCCTGGGGATCACTAGAGCATCACTAGACCTTAGCATGCCATTGCTTCTAAGTCAGATGTTGATCGGTATTATCTGCATATTTTGTGGGATAAAAAATGAGATCAATATAAGGAAAGAAAAATTAAACTTGACTTAGGGCCAATTGATGAGGCTTCTCCAACCACTAATTTAGAACAAATAACGGCCAATGTTGTTTATTAGAGCTTAGGATTATATATATACCTAGTTCCTAAACCTTTCAACTACAAAGATCCCATCTGTAGACATTGTTAATAACCTACACAGAGGCTCCTGCGTTTCATCCCCGGGGGGAATATTCAAACTAAAATGCATGGAGTAAGTTTTACCGGGTGTTTTTATATACACGGCTAGCTAGTTAACCAATCAGATTCTTTGTTTTTCTCTTAGCCAATCGTTGGGCTTCTCACAAACAAAGGTCCGGTTAGTTTTATTGTTCTGTTTTCTATAGAGTGGCCTATATTCTGTTTCTTTGTTCTGTCAATATAATGAGTGAACTTATTTTAACACGTGGTTCCTTGTATTTCTATTTTAGGTTTTAAGTTTTAAGTTGTTAGGTTTTAGTTTAGTTTAGTTTTTTTTTTTACTTATTTTTTTGTTTATTTATTTATTTATTTATTTATTTATGTATTTATTGTTAGCCTAAAGTAAACTTTATTCTGTGCAGGCAGCTGTTTACTATCTCACTTCTACAGTTTAATACATTTTGGGGTCTTTAAAGTTTAGGATTTCAAATTTCTCATTCAGATATAATCTACACGGGTTGTCTTAATTTCTACATGTACTGGCCTGTCGTATTATTTTCCATTCAATTATTGGTGAGCATCCATTTTTTTGAGCTGCAAATAGTTGTTTGCTAGTGCTGTTTGAATTCGACGTTCTCTGTTTTTAAATGGGCTTTTGTGGTCATAATATCTGGTTGTAAAATCTAGGGAGGTCCTACCCACGTAGTATTTCTTGTTATTTGGTCTTTCCTTGGCGAATATTGTGGCTTGGTATACAATACTTTTTGTTAGGCATTTATTTTGTACGATTCATGCAGTTACATCTTTTCTCTTCATTGCTAACTTTTTCATTTCTATTCGGGTGATTACTATTAGTGTTTTGTTTATTTCTATTTGTAGTCTTTATATTTTTGTTCTTCTTAGTGTTATTTTTTCTATATTTGTCACTTTTTTATGTAATTTGTCATTTTGTCTTCCTCTCTGTTGTGCTCACTGCTGTTCTCTTTTAGTATTTTGTTGTTGTGTGCCTTAATTATCTTTTCTAGGTTTTCGCAGCAGCTGTAGGACAGTTTTAGGTTATTTTTATTGAATATTTTATGCAGGGGATTGGCTATGGGGAAGTGTTTTTCAATCAGATTTAGGAATGTTTTGCCCAGTTTAGTTTTTAGCATCTGGTTATAGGGCGGTGTATAATAGATTATATTTCTTTTACTTTTATTTTTAATTTTATTATAATTATTGGTGTCCTGTTCCTTATATTTAATTTCGGTATTATGGTAACCACTATTTTTAGAGCTGTATTGTAAATGTTCCTTGATTTTTTAAAAACATTTTCGTTGCTAGAATTATTGATAAGCCTATGTTCGATAGAATTCGGAATATGTTTTATGATTGATGGGGAGTTATTAGACTTTGGGTTTATGTATATTGGATTGGCGTTATCTTTTAGGTATGGTTCGTAAGTATTTTTTATTCAAGTTTAACGTGACATCTAGAAAGTGAGTTGTTTTTATGTTAGCCAGTACTTTGCATTTTAGCTTGAAGATTTTCCCCAGGGATGAAATGCAGGAGCCTCTGTGTAGCTTAATTGCCATAAATATATTTTCATAACTTACTACCTAGCTCTACTTACGTATTGGGCACAGTTGAAGTAAATACTGAAAAGTGATTCATAAAAAATGATATCCCTTCATAAAATTTTATGTGGATACATGAAATAGTAATCTATCTATCTATCTATCTATCTATCTATCTATATATATATATATATATATATATATATATATACTTATTTATAAATAAATATTATTTTCAAAATAAACCCATATACACGTGTGTTTCATGCCAAACCTGCAATCATCAGTAAGAGACAATCCCTGCTAGTCACACAGTTCAAACCCCTGATGCAAAAGTCATGTTTGACTCAGTAGCCGAGGCACGTACCACTGCTCCAACGCGCATTATTTAGAAATGGGAAATAAATTAACATTTAAACAGCAAACACGGCGGCTATCGAGCCAGCAGTCGAGAGAACTCAATACACGGGGCCCAGAGTTATGCATTACGCCAAATGGCGACTTGTTGTTAACTTAAAGTGCTTTATCTTGAATAACTATTTATAAATAAATATTATTTTCAAAATAAACCCATATACACATGTGTTTCATGCCAAACCTGCAATCGTTAGTATTGGAGGAGACAATTCCTGCCAGTCACACGGTTCGACCCCCGATACAAAAATTATGTTTGACTCAGTAGCCGAGGCACGTACCACTGCTATATATAAATATATATAGAATGAAAAGTTCACACTCGAAAGCGTTGATGAAATGACGATAATAAAGAGAATATTTTGAAAAAAAAACTTTGAAAAACCTGGACAACGCAGTTTTTTATGTTTTTTAAAATAAATTATTTTTTATCTTAAAAACTTGAGCACTTTCGGTGATGTACACCCTTGTCAGAAGTATAAGCATATTTTTTTTTCTCTCTCTTTTTTCGTTTAATCCTTCTTGATTGAGACATATTTATTGCAGTCAAGTTGAAATTCGTTTTGATGTTCCAACATAAGAAAACTGTTCCAACAATGGTGCCTTCCCAATTTGAAAGGTTGGGGCTTCTTACCCATACTGATGTACCGTTTTCGAGTGGTGGTAGCTCTTTTGCTTCATGTGATAGGCAGTGTGTGAGTCGTTGTTGTACCTTTTGGGTTTTTCCTCTGCCTACAGCATTCAAGATCATGCTATATGGGGTTTAGTAGACTTAGGTGAGTTGGGACGTTCGTCCTCAAGCGTGGGTCAATTAATAGTTCACTAGAGCTAGACCCACAGTCCATTGGTGTTGCTCTGTAGGTGAACAAGGAAAGATAATGGTCTTTTGCCTTCTTTAACAATATTTTCATTGTCTGTACACAGACTTCTGCTGCTCTGTTGCTTTGAGAGTAGCGAGGGCTGTTTGTGACGTGCTGAAATCCCCAGTTGTTTGCGAATTTAGCAAAGTATTTTGAAGTGTATTGGCTTCCTGGGTCCGTTTTGGTGATGACCGGAGATAGCCTTCAGGCTCCCTATTATGGCTCTGGGGGTTATAGATGTAAGCATGGAAACCTCTTGTGTAGAATCAATAACTACAACGTAGCTGTAGCCCTTCAATTCAAACAAATCGGAGGCTAGAGTGTGTCATGGCCTTATTCGGAGCTCACTTGTCATGTTCGACCAGTTGGTATTTTAGTTCGGCACATTTTGGACAGTTTTCTAATTCCCTTTTGATTTGGTGAGATAATCCTGACCGCCATATGGATTAGCGAGCTTTTTGTCTGCACCTGGTAATTCTCTGGTGACCGGAATGGATTTCGGCAATCATGGTTGGTCTCCGCACTAAATGAATTATGATCCGCATGCCATACATCAATAGCCCCTTCTCACATGTGATGCTGTTACGGTAGGCTCAATATGCTTTGACTGATGCTGGAATGTGGTCATTCGATGCCCAGCCGTTTCTTACATATTGTGATATGTAGTTGCCGGTCTCGTCAGTTTTTGGTATCTTTCTCCAACTCCTTTAGGCGTTTTGTTTGGTGGGGCCATTAATGAGTACTTCTTGCAACAGAGCATCGGCTGTATATAGTTCTTTACCAGGAACATAGCGAATGGTGTATCCATACTTCATTAGACGTACACAGAATCTCTGTATCCTTGCCAATAGTGTGCCGATGTCTTTGCTGCCTAGCAGTGGTACTAGTGGCTTGTGGTATGTTTCCACTGTGAAGTGTAGGTCAACAAGGTAGTCAGAGAAACGTTCACACGCCCATGTTGTTGCCAGGGCCCCCTTTTCTGTTTGGGTATAACGACTTTTGGTCTTTGACATTGCTCGTGAAACGGAAGCGACAGGGTGCATTTTCATGTCGTCCTGTCATTGTTATAACACTGCTCGCAGCCTATAGGATGAAGCGTCAGCAGAAATTATGTTCTAATTTGAGAGACTATACAATCTTTACACTGGTGCTGAACACTGCTTTCTTGATGTATGTAAATGCTTTCTGTCGTGCACTATCCCAAACGGTGCATATTTCCGGTTTAACAAGTTCCTTAGTGGCTTAGTCATCTCTGCCAGGGGTTAGGGTTAGGGTTAGGGTTAGGGTCGTGTGTAACGGTATACTCTACTCTTTCCATTATATGCCTAAGCCTGTGAATAGGTCTGGCATTTATTTTTTTTTGGGATCATATGGTTGGGTTTTGCTTTTGATGTAGGCTTCGGTGAACAGACACAAGCTTCAGGGCTTCGATGGCTGGTCTACCTAATAACGGCTCCTCAAATTGGGGATAATGAATATCCACTGTTTTGTTTTCAGTCTTTATGCGAGATGGTTGCAGTGATCATTCCAGTCACTTTAAGCAGAATGTCGCAGACTGAAGTGACCATGTCGGTTATTGAAGTTTAACTGAGTGGGTGTAAATTTGAATATGTGAATGTGAGTTAATAAACAAAAATATGAGAAAGAATTTGAATGAAGAAAATTAAGTATGATCAAAAATTAATTAATTATTTACTTTTTGCAATTGAAAGAAGAGGATTTACTAATTAATTGAACAGTTATTGTGGGAGCTGATAACGACAACGTTTGTCTCTGTTGGAAGCCAAGAGGACGTTACTTTGCAATTTCGCAAGGGAAATAACTCTGACAAGTTATCTCCCTTTAATATGTCTATTTTATTTTCTTGGGTAAAAATGCTTTCTACCTAACATTGATCATGTAGGGTTTCGTGGGCATCTTAGAGGGCCGGTAAGTCTCTCTTTAGTTTGTAAATGTTCTCAGAGATTGCAGTCATATCTACGTCAGTGTCCAATTAAAATTGCAGTGGTACTCCATTGACAATAATGTCTGTTCGCCAAGGTTTGCTCAGGCTGATTTCTGATATCGCTAGGACATCAAGGTATGCACTCTGGTCACTTTCAGTGTCATCGGAGTCATGCTGCACTGCATGTAGTCTTTTACATGGCAACATTGGGTATAGTGGCCAGTTATCTTGCAATTGAGGCAGGTGACTGAAATGGCAGGGCATGCATGTTTCTGATGAAGTGTCTTGTGGCATACAGCTTCCGGTCTGTGCTGTTGTGTATGCCCTTTCTTCTGCTGATTCTCGTAGTGAGGTTCTCATTTTGGTCTGGCCAAATGTGATTGACAGAATGAACAGCAACATTGCTATCAGCTAGTCGTTCACTACTGATGCATTCTGGTGATTGCAGGAGATGTTGTTGTGATTTAATCTCCTCACATTGTCGTGCGAGTTCGATGGCCTCATCTAAGGTGAGGATTTGAATCATTTGGAGTGACAGCTTGGGATCTATGTACCCGACTACAATTCTGTCACGAATTAGTTCCTCGTGGAGGTCCCTAAAATTGCAGCTTTTAGCCAGTACATGGAGATCCATGATAAAAGAATCAACTGACTCACTTTCTTCTTGCCGTCTCTGGTCGAACCTAGCCCGTTTGTATATTACGTTCATGTTGCCTTGAAAGTTGTCGATGAACTTTAATATAGCTAACTGGTGCTACCAGATCAGGATGCCTGAAGATACCGGCTTTCTGACCGAAAATGCACCAAACATTGATGTTATTGTTTTTTCTTTTCCCTTTGCAAAACTCAATCATGTTCTGCAAAGCTAAAAACTAAAACAACAATTTTACTCTACAAAACAACCAAACCAAAGCAAACACTATGAATAAATACTTAGAGATATAAAAAATATGAAGCAAAAAAATTTTTACCATAATGACCTAATTCAGCATTAAATAACCCGATAAGGGTTGATATGCCATATAACAAAACAACAAAACCAAACACCATAATAAACATTTGAAGATATAAAGAACTTGAAGCATAAAACTTTTACCAAGATGATCGGATTCGGCATTAAATAATCCGAAAAGGGTTGATATGCTGTAAAACAAAACAACATAACCAAACACCATAATAAACATTTGAAGATATAAAGAACTTGAAGCATAAAACTTTTACCAAGATGATCGGATTCGGCATTAAATAATCCGAAAAGGGTTGATATGCTGTAAAACAAAACAACATAACCAAACACCATAATAAACATTTGAAGATATAAAGAACTTGAAGCATAAAACTTTTACCAAGATGATCGGATTCGGCATTAAATAATCCGAAAAGGGTTGATATGCTGTAAAACAAAACAACATAACCAAACACCATAATAAACATATGAAGATATAAAAAACTTGAAGCATAAAACTTTTACCAAGATGATCGGATTCGGCATTAAATAATCCGAAAAGGGTTGATATGCTGTAAAACAAAACAACCAACCAACTTGACATAACTATGTTAAAGTTTTTTACATTCCTTATTCTGACACCTTTTATTGTTAGGTTTCCGTTAGTAATCGGACAAGGCGGTGTGTGTAGGTTTAGACCAAGATGGAAGGCTGCCGGTTTCGTTTATTCACATTCCCTACGAGATGTTAGACCTTTTTTTGTTAGGTTTCCGTTAGTAATCGGACAAGGCGGTGTGTGTAGGTTTAGACCAAGATGAAAGACTGCCGGTCTCGTTTATTCACATTCCCTACGAGATGTTAGACCTTTTTTTGTTAGGTTTCCGTTAGTAATCGGACAAGGCGGTGTGTGTAGGTTTAGACCAAGATGGAAGGCTGCCGGTTTCGTTTATTCACATTCCCTACGAGATGTTAGACCTTTTTTTGTTAGGTTTCCGTTAGTAATCGGACAAGGCGGTGTGTGTAGGTTTAGACCAAGATGAAAGACTGCCGGTCTCGTTGATTCACATTCCCTACGAGATGTTAGACCTTTTTTTGTTAGGTTTCCGTTAGTAATCGGACAAGGCGGTGTGTGTAGGTTTAGACCAAGATGGAAGGCTGCCGGTCTCGTTGATTCACATTCCCTACGAGATGTTAGACCTTTTTTTGTTAGGTTTCCGTTAGTAATCGGACAAGGCGGTGTGTGTAGGTTTAGACCAAGATGGAAGGCTGCCGGTCTCGTTGATTCACATTCCCTACGAGATGTTAGACCTTTTTTTGTTAGGTTTCCGTTAGTAATCGGACAAGGCGGTGTGTGTAGGTTTAGACCAAGATGGAAGACTGCCGGTCTCGTTTATTCACATTCCCTACGAGATGTTAGACTTTTTTTTGTTAGGTTTCCGTTAGTAATCAGACAAGGCGGTGTGTGTAGGGTTAGACCAAGATGGAAGACTGCCGGTTTCGTTTATTCACATTCCCTACGAGATGTTAGACCTTTTTTTGTGAGGTTTCCGTTAGTAATCGGACAAGGCGGTGTGTGTAGGTTTAGACCAAGATGGAAGACTGCCGGTCTCGTTTATTCACATTCCCTACGAGATGTTAGACCTTTTTTTGTTAGGTTTCCGTTAGTAATCGGACAAGGCGGTGTGTGTAGGGTTAGACCAAGATGGAAGACTGCCGGTCTCGTTTATTCACATTCCGTACGAGATGTTATCTTATATTCCAAGCGAGGCAACTCCCGTTAGTACGGAATGTCGAACAACATAACAACCGAGGAACTCTAGAGAAATTAAGCTAATTCAGATTACTTTTTCAGAACTCGGAATTTATTTGAGATTAGTAGATTCAAACACATTTCTTACTTTTCTTCATTAATTTAGTTAGTTTTGCTTTCTAAACAAGACGTTTGTTTTCGGTAAGATAAGCTTTTCGCTGACGTTTGAAAAATAACGCATATTACATGTTTTGAATTTGCTTCATATGTATTTAATAGCGAAATGTACACAACTAATAATATTTTCGGTGACTAAACTACACTGTTATATATCTTTGTCGGAATTAATATTAGGCCAGGAATTTCTTGATTAAGCAAAAAACAAATCGGCGACTATTCAACTTCAGCCACAAAACAAATACACTCTCAGTGGAAAAAAAAAACTTTAACCAAACATGTGGTTGTTGTTTTTTTACACACACACACTTATTTTAGATTTCAGTCAAACCGGGCGAAAGCAAACAAAAAAAAACACACTCACGCAATTACTTCAGGATTTACAATAGAGAATTAGTTTCGCATAGAACTTTAACGTAATATGTTGCTATTTTTCATTCACTTGCGAAGTATTCCAGAATAAATAAATGTGAATAAATAAATATATACATTATTTTGCTTTGGACCCGGAATTTCTTGAATAAACAATAATACAAATCGGCGCTTATTCTACATTACCAACAAAACTATCATAGAATCACTCCCGGCGAAAACACACACACACATTTATTTTTAGAATTTACAGTGAGGATTAGTTTCGCATATACCTTTAACGTAACATGTTGCTGTTTTTTATTTCTTTTTTGTTTACTTACGAAGTATTCCAGAAAACATGAATATATAAATACTAGCTGGAACACTCGACTATATAAATACTAGCAGGAAGATCCGACGTTGCTCAGTATTGGATAAGGATCAATGTAGATTCTCTAACTTTTTTTTTCTATAGGGAACACACAAACGCACACACATACATTAAGTTTTATATATATATAATTTAACAATACCTGTAGTTTAATGTTAAGACCTGAAAATTCTTGATTTAATATACTTTCTCGGGCAACGCCAGAACACGGGTCCCACTAGTTCAAAATAAATAAGAAAGAAAGAAAAATTTAAGTTATTAAAACGAGATTTGGCTGACGAAAGTTGTTCAGAGAAAAAAGTTCACGAGAGTGAACAAATGAACAAATAAAAGAAGAATGAGGAGTTGACGGCTTTTATGAGTGTTTCATTGGCACTGGTCATAAATTTCGGTTTCAAATACTGGCAGAGATATATAGATTTGTTACACTTTTTATTTGGTCTAAGGAGAATGGGAGGTTTCTTGCTCTAGTAAAATGAAGAGGCGTGTAACTCCAGGGTAACACAATTGGAGATGTAAGTTATGAAGATCTTGCGACGTATGAGTGAGGACAGAGATGCGAGGGAATGAATCGGCGACAGTATTTTTGGTTCCCGGGCGATAAGTAATGCTGAACATAGTAGTGATCCTTATTCACACCCGAGTAACGTCGGGTCTTCCTTCTAGTACAATTATATTTTTATTTGACTATAATTAATGCATTTCCATCATGAATATCTTGTTAAAGCAAACACCTTGCATAAATATTTGAAGATGTTAATAACTTAGGATAAAACTCTTACGAAAATGATTGGAGTGGAGGCATTAAATAACACGAAAAGAATTGACATGCTGTAAAAAAAATTAAAAAATAAGTTTGCAAATCAGACGAAATGTAGCGTGTGCAATGTTGAACTTAAAGTGGGAGAGTTCAATGCACCAACGACATATTTTATCGTTTTTTATCTTAGGTTTCCTAGTGTTGTCGAACATGAAACTAATGCTCTTTTGATTGGTTATAACTTTGAAGTTTCTGCCGAGTAGGAAGTGACGCCACTTTCATAGAGCTCAACTATAGCAGCAGCCTTCTTTTCAACGGCATAGTGTTTGATTTCGTTAGGGTTGTTATCATTTAGTGTGATGCTGTATTCCAGAAAAGTCTCGACAGCATCCATCGACCAGGAAAAACTGTCGGAGACATTCGTTTTTTGTGGATTATAGATGTGGGAAAACTCAAGAAGAACATGACTACAACCTCCAAAATTTTTATGGTGTAGCAAATAAATACATCACACTAGACAATAGTAAAATCATTATTTCAGCTACATCAATCACATTACTTGGGTACACTTTTATGGTGTAGCAAATAAATACATCACACTAGACAATAGTAAAATCATTATTTCAGCTACATCAATCACATTATTTGGGTACACTTTTATGGTGTAGCAAATAAATACATCACACTAGACAATAGTAAAATCATTATTTCAGCTACATCAATCACATTATTTGGGTACACTTTTATGGTGTAGCAAATAAATACATCACACTAGACAATAGTAAAATCATTATTTCAGCTACATCAATCACATTATTTGGGTACACTTTTATGGTGTAGCAAATAAATACATCACACTAGACAATAGTAAAATCATTATTTCAGCTACATCAATCACATTATTTGGGTACACTTTTATGGTGTAGCAAATAAATACATCACACTAGACAATAGTAAAATCATTATTTCAGCTACATCAATCACATTAATTGGGTACACTATTCAAAATAATCAAATAAACCACTTCTTGAAATGTCACAACCTTCTAATTTGAAATCTCAAAGGGAAATAATTGGAATATTTTCCTATTATAGCAAATTTTATTAAAAATTTATCAGACAAAATATAACCATTGAATCACAATAAAGAATGTTCATTACCACTATCAGTACTAGATTACTTTCAAACAATCTAAAAGATGATACTCTAGCAACCGTTGACCCTAATACAGAATTTAAAGTGGAAACTGATGTCAGCCATTATTGTATCGCGGCAACTTTAACTCAAGAGGGTCAACCCGTTGCATGTTTCTCACATACTCTTAACCCTGACAAAATAAAACATTTACTCGCCTCCCTTTATAAATGAAGTAAGAATCAAAAATACTAACCTGGTTTCTATACACATATTATTTAACTTCTATGTCCCGAAGCAATAAATGTAAGATTACACTATTACATTTAAAACAGATGGCTCCGGGAGGGAAATAAATTACATTATTATTAGTTTTTAACACATTTAAACAAGAGAAGAATCATATGTGAAAAAGGGAAATAGAGGGTTGAAGGAGGGAGGGAAATAATGGGGACCAGGGAAAGAGAGACGGCTAGAAAAAGAAGAGAAATTGAAGTTTTTAAATAAAGATGTTACACACACTCTTTAATTTCTACTACTTTAATTTCTAGTAATTCTAGAAAAGTATCAACATCGACCCGAAGAAATTGTCGGACACATTCGTTTTTGGGGTTAGGGTTAGGGTAAACTCCGGACTCACATGACTACAGCATTCAAAAATTATCGGATGAGCTCGCCACGACTCTATACCCTATCAGTTTCTTCTCTTATAAATTTATTGCCAATAATAGTATGATGACGTGACTTATTGACGATTGGAGTTGTATTAACGAAGAGATGAGAGAAGAGTTGAGGAAGTGGTAAATTTTTTGATGGCAAGTTGTAATTATTTGCACCAGCTCCTGGTCCATTAAATTTCTTTATCGTTTTATTGTTTTTTTTTTGGGGGGGGGGTATCTTTTCCTATGATAATGTCGATGAATAGGTCTTTGATCCATTCAACTATGATGCCAGAATATGTCTTATTACCAAGAGAGATATCGACTATTGTTTCACCAACAATCTTCGCATGTTGATTAGGGTCTGTCAGGGCTATTTGATTTTGTTTAGGAATTACAAACAGGTTTAATTTTTTTGTTGTATTTTTATTTATAAAAGTTCCCACACTGCCAGAATCTACCATAGCTTTAATTATGGTCCCATATATCTCTGTCAAAGTGGCGTCCTTTTCTATTAAAGACAAACTGGAAAGGTCACGGTCAGAGTTATATAGAACGGCAGATACTGACGATCTACATACCTTGGCCCAATGTCCCTTTTCTTTGCATTTTTTTACAGTCGGCATTCTGAGCTTGACATATATGGAGCAGCTGGCGTAAGTTTCCACAAAAGAAACACATTTCCTTAAACCCAGCATTTTTTGTATAGAAACCAGGTTAGTATTTTCCTCATAGGAAATTATGGGGACGGTAATTAAGCTACACTGTTCATAATACGTAGCTTATTTTTCTGCTTGTTCCATTGATTTGGCTGTTTCGTACGCCTCTTGAAGTGGCAGGAAAGGTTTTTCAAGTAGGCGCCGTCAGAATTGCAGTAGAAGAGATTGTGTTACTGAATGACTCGTGCATTTTGCTTTTTATTTTTTTCGACAGTCACAGCTTGGAAGTTTGGAAGTCTTGGATTTCCAATTTTTGTAGAAATACATCCATAGTTTGTGCCAGTTCCTGCTTCATAGTGATCAGCTGATGTCTATTATATATGGAATCTGTGGGTTTTACATATGCGACTTCGACGGCTTCCATGGCAGAGTTATAATTTTCAGTGTTGCTAATTATCTCAAAGACTTCCACCGATTCATTATTTATAAGTGCGAAGTAGTTATTGTGATTGAACAATCTCAATCAATCATGCAAATATGGATTACATTGCAACAGGCTCAATGAGCCAATTACATTGGCATCCATATTTGCATGGTTTATTGAAAATGCCAAATTATAAAAAAATATAAAATTGAACTCATATTTGAAATATGGTTGGCTTAGTTAAAGCATTATGTCGATTATGTGTTACTCTCTGTTGGATGGGGAAAAAATGTATGGCATATAATATAGCTGTCATCAGAACATCATAACTATCATTATATTGACCATAATACGGATCCTGTCCAGAAAAACATGTTGGTGAATTGGTCACTTCACATAAATGTTCTGCTCTTGCTACTGGAAGAAAATTGTAGCATAAACACAAAAAACTCTTTTTCATTTGATACTCATTGATTTTTTCATTTGATACTCATTGATTTTTTCATTTGATACTCATTGATTTTTTCGTTTGATACTCATTGATTTTTTCATTTTATACTCATTGATTTTTTCATTTGATACTCATTGATTTTTCATTTGATACTCATTGATTTTTTCATTTGATACTCATTCATAGAACCGACCTCGTGATTTACTTCTTGGAAAAATCTTTTTCAGGACTTTCCAAGAAATACTTCCACAGTCAAAATAAAATATTGTTAATTTCGTTTCTGTTCGCGATGCAACTTTTGAAGACTTTTTCTGGAATTGTTTTACTTTGATCAAATAATGATTTCTGTTGAGAAGATATAAATTAAATTAGTAACTGTCGTTTGACTGGATGGCCATTTATTCTTTGACATTCCTTGCAGACGTAACTCTTTAATTTTCAATGGACAAGAAAATCAAAACAGTATTGAGAAGATGATTTTGAAGCGCCATCGTCGGTGAGGTTTGTTCTTCGGAGCTTTCGTTTTTTTTTTTATTATTTTATTTGTAATTCGTTTCAATATAAATTCGTTATTATTGCTGTTATGACACTGTAACATAAAGCGAATGAAGACGAGAAAAGAGAAATTTAAAAACCTAATAAATAAGAAAATAATTCTTATTAAATTTATTCAGGAGAAAACATAATGATTGGGAGTAACAGACATCAATAAGTGGATGAAGATGGCACAAGTCTAAGAAGAAATGAAAATTCAGGGAATCTTGCTTAATCGGTGTCTAATAACTATGGATCAAATTTAATGCAAATCTGAAATATTTTTAAATTTTAAAAAAATCGGAAGTATCAGAATTTTCACAAAGGGTTTTCACTTTCTTTTTACCCCCTTTGCATAAAACTAAATTTAACTAAATAGATCCCACATTACCCACCCTTATACATAGCTGCGGGCAATGACAACAACTAGTCAAGTATCACTAAGCTCAGAATCAGGTATTGTTCTCTTCCTTCTTTGGTTCAGTGGGATGAGAATAGGAGGTACTACTTCGTGGATTTCCTCACCACAAATCAATGATGACAAGGACAGAAAAAGACTCAAAATCGCAGTAGATATTGTCGTTAAATTTAGAGGAATGTTGTATTTTGTCATTAATATATACCATTTACCAAATGTAATATTGTATTATTATTTTAGTTTTTTCCGGGTAACACTGAGTTTCTTATCTAGTATACAGCACTATAATAAAACACATTAAAGGGAAATGCGATTTTACAAGAAACCTGCGCTATTCAGCACTTTTGGATTAATATAGACCACTTACCAAATGTAATACTGTATTATTAAAGTTATTGCTCCTGGACTACCACAAGCTCCTTTTCTAGTAGACAACACTATAATGAAACACATTGAAGTCTTGCTCCTGAACAATGCGGCCTTCAAATACACATGCTCAATCTATGGGATTGGGCAATTTTAGCTTAATATATACCACTTACCAAATATAATACTGTTTTATTACGATTATTGCTCCCAGACAACGCCGAGTTTCTTGTCTATTATACAACACTTTAACGAAACACATTGAAGTTCTTACTCCCGGACAATGCAGCATTCTACCACACGTGCTCTATCTAGGATAATGTAGCACTTTGGGATTAACCAAATGTAATACCTCATTATTATTTTATTGCTCCCTGTCAACACTAAATTTATTGTCTCGTATGAAACACTATAAATAAACAAATTGAAAGGGAAATGCAGTTTTATTTAGGATATTGAACAGTTTGGGATTAACTTATACCATTTACCAAATATAATACTGTATTATTTAAAAATAAAAAAGGTGCTACATGAAGACATGCCGAAAAAGAATATATTAGCTTTGTGGGTGTGTCTTATGTTTTTTTTAACTTTTTGTTGAATACACATGCACGCGCACACACACAGACAACTTTCCTTTATATAATAGATTTCATGATGAGGATTAGTAGGTTGTTAAGAGTTCTGTAAAGATGTTGTTAGTTTACTGGCAGTTTTGTCTTGGTCGTGGGTATGAATGGCTTGCTGCCACATGTTCTGCCAATCTCCAATGTTGTTGTTGTTGTAAGCTGTGTTAGACATTAATTCGATAGTGGTTGATGAGGCTATGACAGTCATTGTGATGTTGCATATTTGTAGTTGTGGTTGTCTATTTGATTTTGGTGGCTGCGTTGACTCTGAATATAGTGCTGATGAGTTCATAACCATTTGTCTTCCTTTTGTTTGTCTGCTTTTATAGATCTGTTGATCATGTGAACGGCTCAAAAACACCTTTTCATTTCTGGGATTTAATCGTCTTCTGATTGGTGCATGAATCGAAATTCAAATATTTGAATTTCAATTCTAGTCAAACTGCACTGAACCGCTTTGGTACACTCTCATTGTCTCCTTTTTTGAGCGTTGCTTTTCTCACAAGGAGAAGGAAGTGAAGAAAGAAGGAAAGGACAGAGTATGGAAAAAACGGTGTATAGTAGTGAAAGTTGAAAACGCACACATACAAAAATTCAAAAGTTCGACTGTCGAATTGTATTAACAATTCTCCAAAACACGAATCTCGTAAATCGAGTAACCTGATACAAACGACGCCAACTCAATCTTTTCTCTCTTTCTCTCGCTGAACACTCGACGTGGTCCCATCTAGTTGCATTGACTTTACCCTCTCTTCCAGGAGGAAAGTTCCTCCTCTTTTTATCCAAAAGCGAATTCGTCTATGCAAAAGAATTCTTATTTGTATACGTGAACTCTCGTCATCACACAAAAATAACAGGATTCTATCTTGTAAGCAGAACACTCTGGGTTTAATCCCCGATGAACGACATACGGCGCAACCCTCACTCTTTTTCCTTATGGACCTGCATGGTGGTTGCTACATAAATTTACAATTCTGCAGCATACTTTATTGATTTCCTGAAGCATTTAATCAGGATCCTGTGTCAGCACTTTTCATGAAGTTGTTTTAAGATACATTCTTTTATTTTATCGTGTTGACTTCTTGTTCTTGTATTTTTTTTATTTTCTACCAAAAATTCTGTTACTACTAATAATTCGTCCATTTTGAAATACTTCGTCATGGAAACATTTTTTCGAAATATCTGTGCGTTTTTTGTACAAAAATTGTATGTCATTGCAGCTCAAAATACAAATCAGACCAACCAAACAAACAAAAAAAAAAAAATATGTTCAGCTTATTAAAAAACTGTTACAGCTTAATCTAAGTTAATGATAAAATTTCTAAGTACACCTTAGATATACCATTTATAAAGTTCAAGAAGTAAGAAAAATATATTAAAAAACTGCTGACCAGTCACAAACTATGTTGCAATTTCTGCCATCATATGATTGGTCAGTCAATGAGAGCCTTTGTTTCACTCATAAAGGTGTATCATCCAGCCAGCCACAATATGTAGGATTGGTCTTATTTAAAAAATATAGCACTATTTGTTGACAAGTAAGTATATTTATCAGATATGGCTGGTGCACTCTGTAACCTTTGAAAATGTAAACATAATTTGGTCATCAGCTAGACATTTTTTAATTCATGACTGAAATCTACTGCTTCTGATATTATCATTAAATTTTCCAGCTGTCAAATCAAGTGTGACTGTGACACCGCCGTAAACTTTTTAATTTGCCAACACAAGTTTTAGTCTGAAGCAAATTGAAATCGGAAACGTAAGCTTGCTTAACATCAGAAAATGTTTAACCCCTGAATAAGAGAAAAGTGAACGTTAAATGAATAGAAGAAGAAGAAGAAGAAGAAAGAGAAGAAGAAAAAGAAGAAAGAGAAGAAGAAGAAAAAGAAGAAAGAGAAGAAGAAGAAGCAGAAAGCTTCATCTATTTTTTTTTATCTTTCAAATTCCAGAAAGGAATGATAAGCCGCAACGAATTGGTTTGTTGGTTTTGTTGGAAGAATAATTATTAACAACAAAAAAAATACAATCAAAGAGAAGAAATTACACTTGTTGGGTTCCAAGGCAGGTTGGTTAGAGTGTGCTTGGTTTGGGTTGGATCGACATACTTGGTAATTCGGGGCTATTTATTCCTCCGACAGTGGAATGCTGTCCTAAGTTGGGCGAGGAAACACACGTGACCGACTGGCCAATCCTCGTCCAATTTTTTCACTGACGGACTGCTCACTTCTGTGATCCTCTCTACTGACTCCTTATTTCGACTCTCTCTAATCTTTTATTGAGAATGCGCCGACCTCTACAGAGAGGGGGGTGACGAATTCTTGTCAGCATCTAATAAAATCATGCCACGAGAACAACAATGAGGGGGCAAGGTGCCATAAGCGAAGAATGATAATAATTTTTAAAAAAGTGTATATTTCACTCTGACCGAAAAAACGATATGACCTAGATTGCAATTGACATTCGAGGGCAGAAAGGTTAATACGAAAACAATTAAAAACAAAATATGATTTCGAATCGATATTGAATTTTGAGATGGGGAGTTCATTTACTGGAGCGTTCGGACTATGTTTCCCTACATTGTTCTCACTTTGTTTATACTAGAAACCTAAGATGATGCTTGGCTTTGAATAAGCTCGTGGCTAATTCACATTAGCGCTGTATTCTAGGCCCTGACCTTCGCAGGGCCGCTTAATATTGTCGCATCCACTTAATATTGTCACAAACGCAAAAATGACAACATGTGTAACAAGTAAATTGCAAACTATTTGGAATGGCTGCATGAACAATAAACTGAAAAGATCCAACAAACAGTCAGAGAAAACTGCCAAAGTTATAAAAGAATGACAAAGGAGCAGGTAACTCTTGCCGGACTCCATGTTGGCCAAACATGTGATATCAGCTCAAAGTTTACAATGGAACATATATTAGTAAAATGTAAAAATAGTTAAATAAAGACATTACTAAGTGGGGGGGGGGGCCAAAGGACCTTTTTGAGCAGGTCAATGCGAATAGCAATTTTCGATTCTTAAAGGCAGTCAGATTGTACAAAAACATAAATACTTCATATGCACATTTGAACTTGAGTTGAACACAGATCTGAAGAAGGGAAGTGTTCTCGAAATATTATAATATCGTACAGAGTTTTCTACCAGACCATTTTTATGCAGGTATTACATAACATTGTAACATTGTGTAGATAGACAGATATATGTATATATATATATATATATATATATATATATATATATATATATATATATATATATATATATATATATATATATCTGTCTATCTACACAATGTTACAATGTTATGTAATACCTGCATAAAAATGGTCTAGTAGAAAACTCTCTCTCTCTCTCTCTCTCTCTCTCTCTCTCTCTCTATATATATATATATATATATATATATATATATATATATATAAAGTTAATACAACAAAAGATATAAGAGGCAACTAATATCTTTAATTAGCGAACATCCGGATAAAACTCAATATACTGGATAGATTCCCCACCTGGATTGTTTTTAATCAACCACTTTGATATCTTTCTTGAAGCTGTTTTAAACTTTATGACTTGGATGAACTGTATAAGTTTAGCTAAAAAGTATGTTTTGGGCCGATATATTTGATGTTTTATATAATTTTATGTATTTTTATGTAAAATTTTGTTATATATTCTCAAAGTTTAATTTTATTAACTGCAGTAATGTCATTGCGGTAATGGTCCTCTGAGGAGAAGATTTTCTTTGAAAAATCATGAGTTAAGGACTTTAAAGGACTTTGCTTGAACATTGAATGCAAATAAAATTTGAGTCGCACCTTATCTTATGCTTTCACTTTATCTAGTGCTATATATATATATATATATATATATATATATATATATATATATATATATATATATATATATATATACAGTGGCGTAGCTAGACCTTTTGCTGCCCGGGGCGGTAGTAAAATTTGCCGCCCCCCGCCCCCCGGCATTTGGGTGCCCGGAAAATTCGTCCATGGATAATTCGCCCATGGATAATTCGTCCATGGAAAATTTTTTGCTAGGTAGGAAAACTGGTCCATTATTATTAAGTTAACATTATTCTTAATTTTCATACCTTGCGAAAATTAGTTCTACGGTATCTAATTTTCCTAAATTCAATTAAATTAAAATTAAAATATGAAAACTGATTTTTAATATTTTTTATTCATTTGAGATTTTATCTGTTTTCCTTTTGTTTTAAGTAGATGGTGGGGGTTGCCCGAGGTGATTTTGTCCGATCCCCCAGCTAGCAATTGTAAAGTTTACAAGGAGTTATAAAAAGTATGCTACAAAAACAAACGTTTGGACAGTAATAAAATTAATGAATTCAAACTTTCGCATCTAATGTTATTTCCTCTTTGATGTCGGTGTATATACACCCAAATATCCAACTTTCTTTTCGCACCTATTCGATAAAAATTTATATGAAAGTTCCCCTTTAAGTATGAAAAGAAGGAGAAAATGCAATCACAAGATCAGATGCATCTTTAATTCTCAACTCGGTACTATCGTTTCCGTTTCTTTTATTTCTGAACCTTTGGAAAACTATTCTCCCAGAAATCAATGATGCCCAGAAATATCTTCAAAAAAAAGGGCTGGATCTGCAACAAAGTTCTGTCAGGCTGACGGCGTTGAAAGATTTCCTTCTTCAGAATAGAGAAAAGATAGTGGACACTGCAATAGACGAGTCAAAAACACTCTGCTCTGAAATGGGGATAAGCATGGAGCGTCGTATTCGCAAAAAGAAACGAATGGATGGTGAAGGATTGACTGATGCAGCGCTTAGTTTTGATACTGAGTTGAGACGGGAAATGCTGTCTGTCATAGACAGATTGACTGAAGAAATATCTTGCAGATTTCAACAAGTTCACAATCTTGCAAATAAATACGCTTTTCTTATACCGTCAAATCTGCTTGATGATAATTATGATTGTCAGCTTGGTGGATTTGACGAAGATATAGAAAAAGAGAAATTCTTTGCTGAAAAGAAGAGGTTACAGTATGTTGTAAAAGCTTCAGAAAAAGACAAAATCGATGGACCTCTTGAACTTTTGAACTTTATACAAAGATACCAACTTGGGGATTCCGTCCCTAATATTGTGATCTTGCTGAGAATTTTCCTCACCAGAGCTATTAGCGTTGCTAGCTGTGAGCGCTCTTTCTCAAAACTGAAGCTCATAAAAAAACTACCTTAGATCAGCAATGAGCCAGACAAGACTTACAGACTTGGCAATCCTCTCAATAGAGAGGGAACTTGTCGAGGAAGTGAATTTTGATAGAGTCATTGATAACTTTGCCGAAAAAAAGGCGCGAAAAATCTGTTTGTAAATTTTCAACCGACTTGATGCCTTGCGACAGTTCTCTCACAAAAAATAAATTTATAGCCTTATTTGCCATTCATAAATACATTTGTTTAAAATATATTAAAACTATTTTTAAAAGAGTTGAAACGTTATTAACAACAACAAATTTCTGAAAACCGAGCGATTACACACACGGATTTAAAAAAGCACCGATACAAGACGTTTTTTTCTCTTCGGAGGGCTCGCCCTCTTAATAATAACATTATGAAGACAAAGAAAAGAAAACTACATCGGACTATTCTCTCCTTGATACATCCATGTTATTTGGCGAAAATTCGGACTTTAACAACAACGACAAAAAAGTAAATAAAAATGATTTTATCATTTCATAACATTTTCAGGTTTTCAAATGTTCTCATTTAAATTTATTATTATGTAAAATTATAGTATAAAATTTCATATTTTTTGTTAACTTTTGTTTTTTGTTTTTTTTTCTCTACTTTCTATTTTTACCCTCTCAAAATGCCGCCCCCTCAGGTGTGCCGCCCGGGGCGGCCCGCCCCCCTCGCCCCCCCCCCCTAGCTACGCCAGTGTATATATATATATATACATTGTATTAAAGGTGAAACTATTTAACGCGTTCCACCATTTTATATCTTATTTTGCTCCAACTTGAGTCTCTCCATCACACCTCTGCATTGTATTGCCTTCTAAGTATCACATTTCTATATATAAATACTTCTTTCTAATTTTGCTGTAGAAAGAATACTAACAAAATCAGATCTTACTACTAAACTGAATGATTACAAAGAATGGTTATTTCTGTAGCTTTTGCTTAACATCAAATAACCCGTTGAAGTTGATATGCCGTAAAACAAACCAAACCAAAGAAAACTTTCATGATCTTTCCTTTTTTTTTAAACTTGCACCAAATCTTTAGTAGTGCTGACCATCTTGAAGAACAACAGAACGCAGGGAACGAAATGTCTTGTTCTGACTGCTATTCAAGAATTTAAAATGTATTCATCAATATCCATTGTATGTTTGAGATAACGCCATATATTTGTAGACAGTTGACTAAAAGAAAACATTTAGCCATCAACTAAAAATATGGCGAAAAACTTGGATTAACGGTGCTTCTGTAATAAAAAGCCGAAAAAAAGTTTTTTTTGTCTTTTAGTGTAGGAGAGGTAAATAAGGGGCAGGTAACTCTTACCACGCTTTTTAAACACGATTTTCTCTGAAATTAGGAAAATGAATTTTAACTCTTTCAAGTTCGAAGATATTCTTTATTTTACCTCAGGCAGTGCAAAACAAATAGATTTTTTACAAGCACGGTTTTTAAATAAATTGTTGAATTTCATCCATTTTGGAACAATTGCATATATTCCCGTATTTCGTTTTATTTAACCTTTCCATTCACGTTTTTTTTTTAAATTTCAACTCTATTTCAGACATAATACATTTTAATACATCCTTAAATTTTCCATTGTTGTCTAATTTGTTGTGCATTTATTATTAATTAAATTGCTTTAATTTAGATTAATAGAACAACAAAATTGTATTTTATGAAAAAATATTGTTTGAAAGCTAGAGCTGATGTCAAGAGTTATCTGCCCCTTATTTACCTCTCCTACACTAAAAGACAAAAAAAAACTTTTTTTCGGCTTTTTATTACAGAAGCACCGGATTAACTACTATACAATTTACGTCAATAGAAACATCTTTCAGAAACTTTTTCATCTTTTCTACTAGAACATGAAATGCCAATTAAAAAAATCTTACTAATGTAAACAAAAAAGTATTTTGCTTGTCATATTGATTATTATTTACTCCTCTCCAGGAGTTAGGCACAAGGCCAGTTTTATCATACTCCCACAAGTAAGATGTGACCCAAGGTCGGGTCGGAAAGTGGGGGTTGAAAAGCCAGCGCCCGAGAGGTGAGCACTCTGACCATCAAAAATTGCCTGGGCAGCCCCGTCGGCATTCCCCGGTAGGGGCGCCTCAGGCAGTAAGCAATAAACTTACTCCTCCCCAAAGAGGGGAGGCGAAGTCTGGGAGGGTGGACCTCCTAGAACTGCACAGGACAGACCCATAGACCGGCGTAAATCAAGCCCCGAAGGCCAAGACAATACCAGTCCATGGGGTGAAGTATCCATCGGAACAGATACTACACTTTGATCTCGACCAAAAGGCCGAGAAGTTATTTAGGCCGGTGAATTCCCTCGGACAACCTCAAAAGGCCGAGAAATCATATTGATTTATTATGATAATAAATATCTGCTTATAAATTGAAATGCTCAGTTTGGATCGTCAAAGAATCGACTTTTTAGCATCTATTATTCATCTATGTCAATAAAACATGTGTCATTGCCAATTGTGTATGCGTTTGTATGATTATTAGTTCATGAATTAAGGATAGAATGCTAAGCGTGCTCTTTTTTTTTTTTAAAATAAACTTATATCAGAATTAATATATTTTCTAAATCATCCCATATTTTTGGATCAATCAACTTTCCGTTTCAAGAGTGGGGCAGAACCACTGTTGTGGGATGGCAATCTGCCACAACGAAAAGCAAGCTGTCCAGTCGAGAGCAAATTCTCAGAGGAAAGTCACATTTATTTCATTTTCTATTGATTTGCATTCATCTCGTAGCATCCTTTCACATCTTTCGTTTCTTCGTGTGTTCGCCTCTCCTCCCTCTCCCTCTCTCTCTCTCTCTCTCATCTTGTATCACTCTCTCCCTCTCGTTTCTCCATATGTTCTTATCTTTCCTTCTCTCATATCATTTTCACACACTTCTTCCTCTCTCTCGCTCTCTCTCTCTCTCTCATTCTCTCTCTCTCATTCTCTCTCTCTCATTCTCTCTCATTCTCTCTCTCTCTCTCTCTCATTCTCTCTCTCTCTTTCTTTAAGTTTTTCATTCTCCATCTTTATTATCCTTACATTCTTTTCTCCTCCTCACACTTCTGCCTTTATCTTCTTTTAATTTCTCTCATTTTATCTCTTCTCATTTCTTTTCTTTCTTCCCCCTCTTTCTTTATCTGTCTCTCTTTTTTTCTCTCTCTCCTCTTTCTATTCCATTCATGTGTGTTCTCATCTTCGTTTACCATCTTTCCTTCACCATTCCTACTTGTATCTATTTAGTTGTCTCTACAGTTTAAAGAGTGCATGACATAGAAGAGAATCCTCTGCGTTTTAATGAGTCACTAATCTTGCAATGCAGAAGTCACACTAGTGTTTCAAGTGTGCAGGATTGGCTGATCTAAAACAGATGACTCCAATTCAAAGATTATGGAAAATGGGAATTCTGATGCAATGCCAAAACATTGAAGAACTCAGGATTGGTTTGGTACCAGGTAAGCAGAAAACTATGAATTCATATTTCTTCTTTAAAAATGAGACCTATATCACACTTTCATATATATATATATATATATATATATATATATATATATATATATATATATATATATATATGATTATTTTTATTTACACAGACATGTACAAAATCTGTGACACTGTCATGTCGATGTTATCGATCAATAGCTATTATAAACTGAGATCTCATCAGGCAGAGTTAGGATCCGATCTTAACCTTAGATCATATTTGGAAAGAATTCTTTCCAAATATGATCTAAGGTTAAGATGAGATCTCAGTTTATAATAGCTGTTGATCGATAACATCGACATACCAGTGTCGCAGATTTTGTACATGTCTGTGTAAATAAAAATAATCATATATAAAAGCTCTATTTGATATTGAGCACTTTTTTATAAACCCGGTCGAAATTCTTTGGATTACTACCCTGTGGATTTTTTACCTGGATTATTATTACTTTTATATATATATATATATATATATATATATATATATATATATATGTGTGTGTGTGTGTGTGTGTGTGTGTGTGTGTGTGTGTTTAATTTATAGCTACATGTATGATAGTTATGGTATGATCTTCTTAAACGGCTTTAAGTTGAATGAGTATATCAATGCATTAATGTTGGGCATATGCCAACGATAGAATAAAATTATGGATTATTCAATCATGACCATTGGTTTTATGCTTGATGCGAATCGTCTGAAAATGATACCATTTTATAAGCCCCTCAACCATGTTGATATTGCTCACTTCCGGTATTTACATAGCAGGTCGGCACAAAATTGCTGCCAATCATTTGAGCTATCCAATTTTTCAGCAAAAAAAAAATTTCTGCCCTATTCTTAAATGATTTTTCAATAATTGTTTTTGTATTTTGGTTTTTATTTTTTGTCATTCCTTACTCGGGATTTAATAATAATTGTGGTGTTCTGTTTTTTTATGGTCAGATAACCGTGTGTAGCTTTTTTGTTGAGTTATTCCTATAGCATCAATTGATATTTATTTTATATTAATTAAGTGTTACTAATCAAGGCTGATAACTTTTGTTATCGTGGGAGTTTTTACTTATATCATCATATATGGTCTTTACTTATAAATCTATTTTTCTCTAATCAGGTATGAGATGGCAAAAAGATACTAGTTTAAGCGTCTGCATTTTTTATAAATTAATGTTTTCATTTTAGTAGTTTGATTTTTTGTTTAAAGTTCATGATATGATATTTCTCCCCAAAGCACAGTCTACAATTTCTACTATTAGATGAGTGTTTGCTTGAAAACTATGGGCGGGTGGTTTAGGGATTTGTCTATGTACTATAGTGGGGTATTTTAGGCTTCCTATAGGATTTGTAAGTTTCGCTATTTAAAGTAAGTGTTATATCTAGGAAATTTATCTCTTTTAAATTTGTTACTATTTCTATTTCAAAACGTAGGTTCTTTTTAGAGTTTGCGACAGTTTTTTTAAAAGCCGATGCTCATCAACTATCAGTATCAATATAAACCGCTCCTGAAACACAGTCGAGCAGTCTACGGTGTTGGATCAAACATCTCCATCTTTCAACATAGAATCTTGAAAGAAACAAGTTTTGAATACTGTGATAAAAAGATAACTCTTCTATCCCCTTCTATGCTTCGGAAGTGAATTACTTCCCTTGATCACTATTTCTTTTTTAGTCCGCCATTGTTTCTCGTAGAGACTAGATCCCTGCATAGATCTTTGTCGAATAAAGCTTCTTCAAGCAAACTCAGTCTTCTTAAACTCATTCTATTCTATCCGTTTGACTAACTCATTACAAATACTTACTAAATTTTGTTTGTATACAAACAGTTACTAAAATAAATACACTCTAACGCACGGTTAGGAAATAAACTAAATATGTTTTTATTCTCACTCTAACATTAAACAAATACAAACAGCATATTTATAGTCCTTGCTGAACATAATTTATTATTGTTATGAAGATTGTTATCACTCCACATCTTCCTCTTTGAATGTTTACTTCCGCCGGAAGTCATACTATTGTCTTTTAGGATTAATATCCCAAATTGAAGATGCTTTTCTTTCACGCTTGCAAGAGCGTCTTTGATCTGGTTTCAGTTCATCAAATAAATCATAAATTACCTCAAAGATTCTCCTTTACGATTATTTGATTCAGTTGTATATCATAGTTTACGTTGGTTACAATCACGTTTGATAATCCATTTTGTATGTTTGATAATATACACTCGTCTTCCAATTCGTTTCTCAATAATGCATTCTTTCCAGGTATCTTTTCCAGTTTTATAATCTTTCAAATAGATTTTTTCGCTAAACTTGAAAGATTTTTGGAACGTTTTGGTTTTGTTAGGTATCAGTTTATCAATTACTGATCGAATATTTCTTGTAAACTGGTGACACTCCTGAGTTTGTACTCATGTTTGGAATTATCCAATACTTTCTCAAAATTATTGTAGCAACTTATCTTCAGGTTCACTTTCGTCTGATTTTCTTACGCGTTCATATTGGCGTCCACAGGATTTTGTGTAAACCAATGAAAAGGGCCTGGTTGACAACTATGGCGGCGGCGACGCAGGCTATATAAGATTTCAGTTGAAATCCAACAACTACGATTTGGTGACCATGTGACCTAAACTATTTCAGCAAAATAGTCTGTATCAAATGAGTAGATATGTCACGAAAACGAAGGTCCAAATGAACGAATGACGATCATGAACCAAGGAAGAAAAAAAAAAGAAAGTCAGGAAGAGAGAGAACGACACAGAGAAAAGTCCTATCGACAGTGAGGAAGAGGGGGGGGGGAGATAGGAAGGATAAAAAAACGACAGAAGTGAGTGAATAAGTAAAACAAAATTAGTTTTCAAATTATGTATTCTCGGGACCTCCAAAGCTAACCATAGAATTTATCTACACCTATATGTAACACGATGTAAATTTAATATAGTTATCACCATAACCTTTTTACCATTCAAAAGAAGAAACATAAAATAAACTGCTGATGATTTTTTGCAATGTTTTTCAGCATACGAAAATAATGAAAATAAGAAACTAAAAACGTGTGTACATTATTGACGCCTTAAAACAACGTTCATATGTAGTGGTGCTTTTGAGCGCTCTGATAGACACGGGTTGAATAAATCTTGCAAAAATCAAATAATGCTCAGATTTTCACGAAATTGATGATACTTATTCACTGTAGGACTAATTTATCTTTAAAATGATGTTTTCGTAAAATATAAGAGGGAAAATATTTTTTCTACGTGATCCCCCCCCCTCCTTTATTTTATTTTATGAAATATATTCAGGTCGATCGAATTTTTAATGATATAAGCGAAAGAGTCTTAAAAAACACATCAGATTTACCTTCTTTTTTTTTATTGGTGCCGTTTTTTTGGTAAAGCATCCCTGAATTCATAAATAAAAAGAGGAAATAAATACAATATTATTATGTTTTGAAAATTTTGACTTAATTTTCTCATTAATATAAACTATTATCTGTTGAATTGCAAAGAATAAAATTTTCTAAACAATAATTGATTTTTCAGAGATTTTACTTCATTTAAATGACTTCATCATTTAGACATTTTCAAATTTAGACAATTATTTTGAAAATACGGTTTCCTAATTTTTTTAAATATTTGAACATAATATAAACCTAACTGTTATTAATCGTAAAAGACCAACGTCGACTTCGACCTAATAATTTGTGCTTTTTTATAGAATGTTTGTGTGCTCTAGGTAAGCAAGACTTTCGTAAAATTCTTCTGACGCTGTCAAACTATAGAAGACCGAATAGACTTTATTAACGTGTCAACTAGTAAAGAGAAAGTAGTCGCTTTTGCAAACGCACGTGTGTACATTTTATTGTTCTGTTTACGAAGGATTTTTTTGCTTGCATTCTTTACGGTGAAAACAAAACTCTGTCTTCGTACGACAAGTAAATATTATATACATTTTATCATTTTCTTTTCAAATTTAAATACTTATCCATTGAAAATTCTTTCGAATTTTAATTTCATTCGGCGAAAATCCGACCTGACTTAAAACTTATTTTCACTTTGAAATGGTCTGATATATTTTTAATTGACAAATAATATTTTAAAATCATAAACCAACCACAATACTTTTTCAATTTTCATTTTTAGTTTGATTTTTATTATATATAAAATTTAAGCCAAACGTTAACAAAACGAAATAATAGCAAAAATCGTTACTTGCATTAGTCCTTTCAAACTATTTTTTATATTTATTTTGATGAAATTCAAAACTTTTTTCCCTTAACAGTGTTCACTTCAGTTATATATTTTTAGTTATTACAAGTGTAGTGTTAAATTTTCAATAATACAATTATTTATTATTGTATGAAGGAAATTTTTGCAAGCAAAATTGTTAAAATATAATTATTGTGTCGAAAATTATTTTCAAGGAAATCAATTTAGTTGAAAATTATTCAAGTATTATGTAACAATGATTTACTTTTAAAATGTATTGAAGAACTAACTATCTAGTTACTATGAAAATGCTTTTACAATATTTAACTAATAATTCTTTTTCAGTCAAAAAAAGTAAGTAATAATTTGTCTCAAGAATGTGCAACTTAATAAATTTTTTAAAAAGGATACAAAAATTCTTTTAAAACATCGTTAATTTTGTCTACAACATAATGTAAGTAATTAGTTTCCCTTTTGCTCATCCATACATATTTAACATTTTACAGAATAATCTCATTTTTTTGTGTGTAAACAATCGCCCCGCCATAGAAAAAAGCAGATTTCATACTTATATCTCAAGATAAAGAATGTGTTCGATAAATTAATCTTTAACTAAACTATTTTACTTTAAAACAATTTTATATACGTATAACTTTTTAAAAAACTTAGTTCACCCAAAACAAGGCAAGTTGCCACCGTAGACGTAAGAGGCTACTGAGAATTAGGGTTAAAGTTTTTGGGGTCATCCTAAATTGGCAGCTGTGCAGCGAGATGCTTGTTCACATTAGTTTTAAATTTCTGCATGTCGGTACAGTCGGGAAACAGGGAGCAGGAAGGGAGTTTCAAAGGTCGGCAGCTCGAGGAAAGAAGCTATTGGAGTATAAGGCTCTTCGGCATCTGGGGACCTCCACAGTGAATGGATGGAATTTAGCTGATAGTCGGGTTGGTCGAGTGTAGTTACGTCAAGGGGCACAAAAACAGAAAGTTCATCGGAGCACATTCCATTGAGGTACTTGTAAAACAAGTACAAGGATGCAACATTGTGGCGATGGGACAGGGGCTGGAGATTGGTGGATAGTGAGGGACCTATTAGATTAGAGACTCTTTTATTGGACCTTGTCTAAGAGGGAGAAACTAGTGGATGTGACAACAATACTCCATGCATGGGCGGATGATGACTTTGTAGAGATATTAGATACTGTCAAGTTTGAGGAGTTTTTAGCACGGTAGAGGAAGCCCACCTTCTTTGCAGCAGCCTTGGCAATGTCTTCTATGTATTTGTCTCAATTCATGTTACATGTGAATGTTAGGCCGAGGAGTTTGAACATTAGACTCTCAGGTAGGGTGTTATTTGCCATGGCAATCGGTGGTTGAAAAGATTTCTTATATTTGTTGAAGGAAAGGAGCATTGTCTTAGCCGCATTAAATGTTACCATCCATTTATGACCCCATTCCACTACAGACTGGAGGTCATTTTCTAAAGATTCAGCCATTGCCTCGGATATGTGCGCATCCGTTTTACCCACATGACGAGAGTAGAGCATAGTGTCGTCAGCTAATATACTCATCTCAGACACAATGTCATCAGGGACGTCGTTTATGAAAATCAGGAAGAATAAAGGTCCAAGGATCGATCCCTGGGGTATACCTGTATTTATGTCATGTTGTTTGGATGAACATCCATCGAAGACAAACTGGATTTTTCTTTTGGATAGGAAGAATCTAATTATATTCAGTATTCATCTAGTAATACCATATGAATTAATGTCCATGAGAAGACCTTTATGCCAGACTTTGTCAAAGGCTTTGGATATATCAAGTGCTACTGCCCTAGCTTCACCTGCCTTGTCCAGTGTATGGTATATGCGTTCAGAGATGGGCGTTTGGATATCCGCAGTAGACCGATTTTAGCGAAGAGTGGGAGTAGACTGATGGGACGATAATTCTGAGGGTCAGTTCTATCTCCAGGATTCTTGAAAACTGGTACTACAGCGGCAATTTTCCAGCTATCAGGGAAGCAAGATTCAGCAAGGCATTTGTTGTAGAGTTTGGGGAGGACAAGGACCAGTTCAGCAGATCATTTCTTTGTTACTATTACTGGTATAAGATCAGACCTACATGCTTTGAAGATGTCAAGGTTTTTATTATGTCCCTGAGATTTAAAAACACAATAAAAGTAACGCAGATGTATGGGTTTCTTAAAGAACGCAAAACTGGTGACGTCATTAATACAATTTTATGTTTTGGAGGTCCCTAATGTACACACAAATATATTTCAAAAAGAAGAAAACAGCGGGAAGACACGAGCATTTAAAAACAGAAGAGAAGGGAGACCATCGACTTTTTGAAAATAGAAGGAAAAAAAAGAAGGAAAAGTAAGTCGCAATGGACACAAACACACACACAGACACACATAAAATAACGCGCGTTGTGAAACAAACACACACACACACATAATAAACATTTAAAATGAAAGAAAGAGAAAAGGGGAGAAGGAGAAGAAGGGAGAGGGAAAAAAGAATGTGATTGTTACACACACACACATATACAGATGATGATTGTTGATGTGTTCTATTCTTTTGTTTTTTGTTTTATTTTGTTTGACATTTTAATTTTGGGACACTGACACACACACACAAATGAACATTTGAAAGAAAGAAAGAGGAGACATTCGTTTTTTTTTTAATTTCGTTTTGTCGGTCAGACGTATTACTTTCTTTTTTGTGTTGTACATTTGTCACAAAAGAAAAGAATAAAAACGACAGATGAGGAAATTCTTGTGATTTGGGTGTTGGTAACTGATCAAGGTCTGTTGGTTTCTTATGTTTCTGCGTAGGGGACAGAGAGAGCAAGAAACAATTAAGCGAGTGTTTTAGAATGAAAAAAATGTTAAACAAGTAATCGATTAGATTAACACGTGTCAGCCAATTACTAATTTAAAAAAAAGGAAAAGAAAAGAAAAAAACGAGCCATTAACAGTGTGAGTTGTTTTCTTTTGTTGTTTTGTTGTAGTGATGCTTCCGAAATAAAAGAAAAATAAATGAGAAAATTAATAGAGTTGTTATAAACATGAACCTCGTCTGTATGAACCCAGACACCGTCGTATATCCGTTCAGGTTTCCACTATCTTTTCTGTTGTGTTGTCGGCCGTAGCGGGGACAGCAAATCAATGTGCTTCATCGTCTTTGTTAGCGGGCCCACACTGTGATTTATCTAGTATGAAGTATGTCTTGACAACACCCGGAAAGGCATCGACTGGGCGATGGTGTTTATATAGATCAGGGGCGGGCAACCTCCGGCCCGCGGGCCACATCCGGCCCGCGAAGGCTTAACGTCCGGCCCGCCACCCTGCTATGCTTTACTATTGCAATCCGACCCACAGACCTCCCAGTAAAACTCATCTCATTTTGTGACATAAACGTAAAAGTAGGTTTCAATTAAGATTTACAGTGGGATAAAAATGTATAAATATCAGCGAGCGATGATGCATGTATATTTCATTTTTCTTTAACTATTAATTTCAAATCCTTGTCCTGAGATAAAAATAGAAAAAAGAGAAAGAGAGAGGCAAAGAGGAAACGAGAGACGAGGAAAGAGCATGAAACAGAGAACCTATGTGAGGTGTGTCAAAACGAATGCTGGATCAACTTGCTACTTCTCCCGTCATTATTTTTTATGATTCCAAAATGGCTCTTCGTCGGAGCCTTTTATAACATCACATACAGAAGTCTCTTGAGAAAAAATATCAGATGTGTAGAGTGTTCAATGCAATTTTTGTACAATTTATTCATGTAAACAAAATATAGTAATTCTAAGATTTCGTTTTTCACTCCGGCCCGTGATCTCCTTCCAAAAGTCTAATCTCGCCCTCACTCTGAATAGGTTGCCCGCCCCTGATATAGATGAATAAAAAAAAAAATTTTAAATGAAAGCAACAGAGTCCGTAAAACATCAAGGAAACGCAACAAAATTCCTAGCTTGCGTTTTAAGATAAAAAAATATATTCTCGTACTTAATGAAAACTTGAGTCTTCTTCGTAGATTAAGGGGTAGTGTATATTCTGGGTGTAAATAATTAATTAATTCAATTTGCAACTTCTTCAATCTTTGGGGACGACGAGGTGAAACGAATTTCAAACCGGGTTTAGACAAAACTATTTTATTCACGTAAGGGATGTCGCTCGACTGCTGGCTGCTCTCTCAAACTCTTAAATTCGCTTGGCGCCATTCTTTTTATAATCAAGCATGATTACCTGGCTTCACCTGGGACAATTCCTTTAGTCATGTTCAATACGCGTTTTAATTGGCTGCTGGCTACTTCTACCCTCGGTTTGGTTTGCATTCAAGTTCTCTCATGTACTGATTACTGTGGACAGATATTTTGACACTCATGTTGTACCTGACTCCAGTTGGCCTTTACTCGGACCCCAGCTGCGATTTTCGCTTTCAACGGTTCTGCTTACTTGTATACAAAACAATGTGCGTTATATTTCTCGAATCCTTTCTAACTCGTGTGAATTGATAAGTTCTAGTTTCTTTAGTACATTTAATCACCCTAAATCCTTCATATGGCTCCGCAGCATAAAGTCACAAAGTGATCTCATATCCTCTAGTAGGGGATTGGCTGAGTTGGCTCAAGAGATGCTCACGGTTGCCAGCAATTATGAAGCCAAATCGGATGGTCCTGTATAGCGATTTTAGGAGCAAACTCTCCCAACATATACGGATGCCGAGGAATTGATGAGTGACAAGACGTATCATAGCCATTGTGTGTAATATTTGGACCCTCAGAAAACCCACATGGATGTGTCATTAAATGTACAAAATGAGGAAGAAAAATAGTTCACCATGGTCGTAGTTTGATATTAAATTTGTAGTTTCAGGTTCAATCTGAATGGAAAACTTGGTCTAATATAAAATTATATAAAGTTATTGTTGCAGAAATTAATACGACATCAATAATAAAAAGGGAATTGAAACGATCCTACCTTGTGGTGTTGAAGCAAGCAGCTTTTCTTTTAAGAACAAGTCATAACTCAGGTGTTTACTTAAAAATCAGGGACTGATTTTTTATTAATCTTTTCAGACGAAAGCAAGATAGAGAGAGAGAAAAAAAAGAAGAGTTATTTCAAGTCAGGGCCGAGCGACACCTAACGGATAAAACAGAAAATATAAGGGAAGATAACTCTAGTCCCTTAATTACGATGTATGACGAGAGTGAAATAATCAACAGTTATAAGTATATATCAGACGTCATACTTCCGACTAGAGAGCTCAATGTATTTAGCGTACAAATTTGGGGTGTTCAAAACTTAAGGAGATTGAAGGAAATTATTGACATAAATTACTGGAGCTAATAGTTGGAGAAATGGACATAGAGAAAAGGGGGAGAATCCAAGTAATGGGGAAATCGAACAAGACTGGGGAAGAACGTGTGATATTTTAGTGGTGAATTGAAAGATTAGAGACTAGGATGAAAACTAAACAAATAAAGGAGTGAAAATAAAAGTAAAAAAATGATTGAGATTGAATAAATATATATGAGCAATTAAAAAGTTTTGTAGAAGAATTCTATTAAAAAAAATCTCCACAAATTGTTTGAAAGGTATGCCTTTATATGAATATATATAAGTTAATGGAGAATGAAAATGGCATCTTGGTGGAGGAAGAAAAGGACACAGGAGAAGAAGGAGAAAACAAAGTCCCAATTTTGGATAAATTTAATGCAATACTGGGATTCTAGGCCTATCGAAGACACAACAAAAAACGGGTGGCTTAACTTATTATTGCATACGGAAAAAAATAACACAAATGGAGGGGGGGGTGAAAGTGCCCTAAAAACCGGTAAACATGAAAAAAAAACGAACTTGGAGAGTTTATAGTACTTCATTTAATTAAGTGGTCATGTCTAACATTGTTTTTTTCAGGGAAAGCGAATTTTTTCCTTGTTCTTAAAAGTGCCAGTTTTCAACAAATTTTCCAAACTTCATCGCATAGTCATTGTCAGCCACGCTGATGAGCCACAGTAACGGCGAAACACGTGTTCGTGGATAACTATTTTATCTATAAATAAATATAAACAAATAAATTACATATATATATATATATATATATATATATATATATATATATATATATATATATATATATATACACAATCCAAAGTAGTTAATATCCTGATTAGAGCAGGTAGTAACCCAAAAGCACTGAAAAAAGTGCTCAATATCCTTGATAGAGCAGATCTGTTTAAACGCAGTGTTGCTCGGGATAAAGCACTTCTGTCTTTATGGGAGCCATAATTCAAAGTGATCAATATCCTTGATAGAATGGAGGGATAGCAAAAACTTCGTTTCAGTAGTGCTCTGGAAACCTCTTTAATTTTAGAAGTGCTCATTATCCTTGATAGAGCAGGTGTGTTAATACGAGGTGCTCAATATACTGGATACAGAAGGTAGTAACCCAAAAATGCTATAAAAAAAAGTGCTCCATATCCTAGATAGAGCAAGTGTATTTAAACACAGTGATGCCTATGATAAAAGAACGCCTCTTTCTTTTTTCATAATGTTGTTGCACGGAAGCCACTATCCAAAGTGCTCAATATTCTGGATAGAGCAGGCATGTTTAAAGGCCCCGTTGCCCGGAAAACCAACATCACTATGTTTTGTTATACTATTTTATACGATAAAATCTACTCAGCGTTTCCCGGAATTATTGGTCAGTGGTATAAGTTAGTCAATCCAAAGTGCTCAATATCCTGGATAGAGCAAGTATGTTTAAAGGTCGCATTGCTCGTAAAAATAACATTATTGTTTTTTATTATACTATTTTATACAAGAAAATCTATTTGGCGTTGGCCGGGCGTTATAATAGTAACATTCCAGTATTTTATATGGTAAGTGGTATATAGTAATTAATAAGTGCTCAATATCCTAGATAGAGAACGTGTGCTTAAACGCAGTATTGCCCGAGAGAAATAACTTCCTTGTCTTTTGTTATTATGTTGTATAATAAGCAAAGTACATGGTGTTGCCCGGGAGTCACAATAGTAACAATACATTATAATATTTGGTAAGTGGTATAAGTTAGCTAATCCAAAGTGCTCAATAACCTGGATAGAGTAGGTATGTTTAAAGGCCGCGTTGCCCGGGAAAAATAACATCATTGTTTTTTGTTATACTATTTTATACAACAAAATCTATTCGGCGTTGCCCGGGAATCATAATAGTAACATTACAGTATTTCATATAGGAAGTGGTATATAGTAATCCAAAAATTGTTCAATATCCTAGATAGAGCAGGTGTGTTTAAACAGTGTTGCCCGGGAGAAAGAATGTATTTGTCTTTTGTTATTATATTGTATACTAGACAAAGAACATGGTGTTGCCCAGGAGTCATAATATTAACAATACATTATAATATCTAGTAAGTGGCACAAGTTAGTCAATCTAAAGTGCTCAACATCCTGGAATAGACAGGTTGCTCAATCGATAACCACACCTCTTCTGAACATAAGTTTGTAGTGAAGCAAGTGTTGCTCAATCTCCAGCATCACTTCTTCTGAACATGAGTCTGTAGTGAAATAGTCATAGTCAGAGGTGTGGGAAGCAGTCAGGGTCGGAGTTTGACAAGGAGATTTGGGAAGGAGTCAGAGTCGGAGGTCTGAGAAGGAGTTAAAGTCGGACGTTTGAGAAAGAGGTTGGAGAAAGAGTCAGAGTCGGAGGTTTGGGAGGGAGTCATTTTTTTCGTTCAATTTTTTTCATTCAATTTTTTTCGTTCAATTTTTTTCATTCAATTTTTTTCATTCATATTTTCATTCATTTTTAATTCAATTTTTTTTTCATTCCTGTATTTTTTTTCATTCCTGTATTTTTTTCGTTCAATTTACATTCATTTTTTTACATGTTTTTTTCATTTCAATCTTTTTTATTCACTCTTTTTCCTGTATTTTTGTTCAATTTTTTCATTAATTTTTTCACTCATTTTTCCCTCATTATTTTTCATTCATCTTTTCATTCATTTGTTCATTCACTTGTTCATTCATTTTTTCCTTTGTTTTTTCCTTCAAATTTTTCATTTATTTTTATTTCATTCAATTTTTCATTAACCTTTTGCATTCATTTTTTTCATTTACGTATTTGCATTTTTTTTCATTTACATTTTTTCATTTATTATTTTTCATTATTTTTTCTATTCATTGTTTTTCATTACTTTTTAAATTCTTATTCATTGATTTTTCATCAACTTTTTCATTCATATTTTATTCTCTGTTTTTTAAATATTGTATACCCCGGGAGCCATAATCAAAAGTTCTCAATATCCTGGATAGAGCCGATAGTAAGCCAAAAGTGCCCATAACAGTGCTCTATATCCTAGATAGAGAAGGTGTTTAAATGCAGTGTTGCTTAGGATAAAGAACTTCTCTATATTTGTTTAAAATATTGTATACCCCGGGAACCATAATCCAAAGTGCTTAATATCCTTTATCGTCATATCATTGTGGAATGGGTTGTGGGGCAAAAAATTGTAATTTACCGGGACCATTTGTTCTATCGGCATTGTTCGGGATTCAAAATTGTAAGATTACAGTATTACTTTTGGTAAGGGATATATAGTAAACCTCTTCGAACTATTGAATTTATCAAGATCAAGTATCTTCGTGATGTGTTGAAATGGAATTAGGAATTGAGCGTGACCATTTGTTCTTCTCGGCATTGTCCAGGATCAAAAATTGTAAGATTACAGTATTACTTATTGTAAGGGATATATAGTAAATCTCTTCGGACTATTGACCTTATCAACATTACGTATTTTCTTAATATGTTGAAATGGAAGGGGGGGAAGAAATTAGGAATTTACGGCACCATTTCTTCTACTTGGCCTTGCCCGGGATCAAAAATCGTAAGATTACAGTATTACTTTTGGTAACTGGTATATATTACATCTCTTCGGGCTATTGTCCTTATAAACATCATTTATCTTCATATTATTTAGAAATGAGGGGGGGGGCAAGAAATTAGGTATAGACCGGGACTAGGTGTTCTACTTGACATTGTCCGGGATCAATAATCATTATCAACATTATTTCTCTTCATACTTTGATTTTAACGGTACTTTTGGCAGTTCTGTGAAGGCCTCCTTACTAACATTACAGTATTAAAAGAGAAAGGGAGGAAGATAAAGAGACAGCTAGAGAGAAAGATGGGGAGAGAGATAGAAGTTTTAATAGAAATATGTTACACATTCTATTTTACTTCTTCTATTTTGTTTTTTTATGGCTCTACTAGTATATATATAAATTTTGGGCAGATCTATATTTACATAGACTGGAATATATATATATGTCATCACTAATAAAAAATGATATATCAAGAGCGTATAGTTATCATGGATGTAGGCGATATATTGACGACCTTGTTTGCATTAATGATAGCGAAAGTTTGCAAATACTAAACATTTAATATATCCTAAAGAGTTAAAATTAAACTGTGAACATAAGGGAACACAAGCTACTTTTCTTGATTTGGATATAAAAATTGAAGATAAAATATTTATCTATAAACTGTTTGATAAAAGAAATTCATTCCCTTTTCGTATCGTGCGAATGCCATATAAAAATAGTACTAGCCCTGTGTATATATTTTACGGGAGTATTATGTCTGAATTTCTGAGAATTGCTCGTGTTACCTTAAAATTAGTAGATTTCATGCCCCCAATTTCTGATCTAATAATAAGAATGATTAACCAAGGTGGCGATCAAAATAAAATATTTGGACAATTGAATAAGGCAATTACTCGCCATCCTGATGCTTTTAAATCTTATCAAATTAATCAAAATAAACTGATAGAACAAATCATAGTATATATAAATAGAAATAATATAATATGAATAAACGTATATATAACACATCTGCTAATTATAATAAGAAAAACAATAAAAATACAGTAGAAAGAAAGAAAGAAATGTTAAAAAAGAAGAAGAAGAAGAAGAAGAAGAAAACCGACAGTTATGAACGCCCATTTTAAACACCGGGAGTTGGCAAAGAAGAAGAAGAAAAAGAGAACAAATTAACGGTTAACTTATAGACGCAGATTTGAAACAATGAGAAAAGAAAAAAGTCGACAGTTGTGAACGCAGATTAGAAAAACTATAGTGAACAAGGAAGATTAATATTTATTTGCGGTTGACAACAACGGGGAGATGGACAACAAAGTAGGACGAGGGAGAAAAGGAGGAACTAAAGGTATATATACGTATGTGTGTATGTATATATATATATATATATATATATATATGTATATACATATTTATTTATTTATCTTTTATTTTTTGATGTGTTGATGTTTTTTATATTTATAATATAAAACTAAAAATAATACATTAATCACTTAAATAATAGTGTCATGGATTCGTCCAAACACTTTAAAATGCAGCAACATTTTTGTGAGTAACGGATAAATTTTATTAGACAGACGAACAGCGCAGGTAAAGAAATTTTTTTTTTTTTTTTTTTTTTTGTGTCTTAAATAACTAATATAAGTTAGCAAAACATTTATATGGAACAAAACGTAGATTTAATATAAGGAACGTTTATGTTTTTGTCTTTTAAGGGAAGTGGGGTCTGATCAACTCTGCTGGGAAGCCATGAAATTAAATACTGTCTTGTTTTTAAATTCCCGAAACAGTTTTTCATGGTAAACAACTGATGATCCCTTAAAATAGTGTTAGAAACTAACTAATATAATAACTGTAAAAAATAAATTGACTTACATGAGTGATTTTCCACTGGAAGACTTGAGACTATAAGTTTTTTTAGTTTTTTTTTATTTATTTATTTATTTTTTTTATATAGTTTTAATGGTTGAGAAACTTCCGAGACTATATATATATATATATATATATATATATATATATATATATATATATATATATACACGTCCTTGAAAGTGGGTCGAAACGGCATATGCAGAGGAGAACACTCATGCATATGTTAACTGGAGGCAACTTCGTATGCTCAAGGTGAGCAAAATAGACCATTAGTTAATCATCACTAAAAAACAATAACAACATAAAGAACTTTATAAACGATAAATTGTCACGTCATTTCAGACGGGCCTCTTAGTGTAACAGTTAGCACATTCGGTTACAGCCCCAGTGATCGCAGGTTTGGGCCCAGTCATAGTCAGCTAATTTCATGAGCCGCAGTAACGGCGAAACACGTGTCCGTGGATAACTATTTTATCTATAAATATATATATATATATATATATATATATATATATATATATATATATATATATATATTAGAACAGCACCAAATTGTATTTATTATAACAGTTGACTAATGAACTTCTGATATTAATTATTCTTTGTTATTTCCAGAAAAAAATTATTTCCTGTGCACGCAACACATAAATATCAATTGCCTTATTGTCTAGAGATTTCTGAGATGGTCAGTAAGCAATAAAAGTCATTTTTATGAGTATAAATAGAAGAATTATACATAATTGCTTCCTATTTGCTTTTTAATCTTACAATGAAACATGTATTGTTGAAAAACTAACAATATAATGAATAAATAATGGGACACAAAACAGCAAAGAGAGAACTAAAAAAGAAGGAAGAAAAAAATATATAAATAAATATGCACAGCTACTGCCACAAAAACAGCAGCAGCAGCAGTACGTTTTACAAAGTAATCTTGAGGTTCATCAGAAGCATTGTTATCACTAAACCTGTGTAACTTAGGAGTAACCATCATGCTTTGTCGGTTAGAAGGCAAAAAGCCAAATCCATGTCAAAACAGATTCTGACCAATCCTGAAGTCTGTTGAAATATTTCCTCTTCTCTGCTTTAGTCGCTGGTTGATGTTGGCTTAGGTATTCGGCTGGTTGCTATGACCTTAGAGGTAGTGGAAAATCATTTTATATGGCGTTATGTGACAACTGAGCATGGCCTTTGGTAAAGATTATGCTGTTAGTGGTTGTTATGACCTCGAAGTTGGTTATATCAGATGTGGAAACTCACTCATTTTCCCCATGTGATAATACAATAAATTTTGTCTGTGAGTACCTAACCCTAACTTCTGTTCCACAATTAAATATAACCATGTTACCAACAGATTTATTGCACACTCCATGATAAGTTACTAGGTTTTCATTTGTATTGCACTTTATTGACATTTTTGGATCCTAGTTGGTCTGTGTACATACGTTACCGAAATCATTTTTTAGTTTTTTTTATGGATCATCTTGACATTATGTCCATGACCATGTGGTTGATATTATGCCAATTGGGGTCATGCATTAGGGCTGTTGTAAAATAATGATGCAGACGCATAATAACGCATAAGACATTACAGGAAGGCTAAGGGCATGACCCCACAATAATGAAGAAAAGCCGAAAACTAGATAGATTGTCAATTAGGCTAAAAAATCAACGGAAATGAATCGGTGACCTTTGAACGAGCCCAGATGTGTGAGGTTGACGAGTTCATTTCAGATTATGACGTCGTAAAAAAACGACTCGGTTACCTTTAAAAGAGTCAGGTGCACGAGGCCAGAAGAAGAAGGCCTCCGAAGTGCAAAGTCAGAAATTAAAACGGCGGTTTCATTGTCGTGTTTCCCTCTAGGTTGCAAGGTAAATCACTCTGCCTGGTTTTCATGAAAATAACCTACGTTGGGTAGAGTTGAAAATCAACCGCCGTCAAGGTAAAGAAAGAGGTTTTATCGTAAGACAAGGGAAAGAAGAATAACGCCAAAGGACTTTTACTAACAAAGAGATATTTAATTATATATATGTGTATACCCAACTTACACCAACTGGTGGTGAAGAATAAAGAAACAGAGTTTCTCGAGCACGTCCTTGTCTCTATCGTTGTGTTTTGTTTGATGCTACCGGCTCCCTCAAAGGAACGGGTATTACAACACTGTGTAGTTCGAAATCAGTGTTCACTGTAAAAAATATGACTATTATTTTTACAGTGAACATCGTCCTTTGAGGCTGTGGACTGGATACCATGTTTTGGAAGCTGGAAAGCTCAAAATGTGTTTTGATGTTGAGACTAGGAACGGTAACACTGGAAAAAAACTTTCTTAACTTGCTATACAACTATCAGCAATTAGGAATTGTAGGAAAAGAAGGTATTTCCAAATAATTCTTATGATAAAACACTAGTGAAGTGTTCAGAAAGTTCTGGATAATTTTCCCTGTTGTGTCTTTATACACTTCATATATCAGCCATAAATGTTGATATGAATTCAGCATGGTAACCTATCGACGACGTCACACGCACCAAACATTAATATCCATCTCTCACGTGTGTCAGCCCTCATCAATGAATAAGCAACAGTTATGCATGTAACGACATTCTTTGGTAAAAAGAGGTGAACATGCTGTAGAAACATACAAAACCATTGATGAAGTGTATGGTGAACATGCTGTAGTTGAAAAGGTTTGATGATAGTTTGTAAGATTTAAATTTGGAGATTTTATTTTGGTCAGCTTGGAGTAACTTCAGAGATTTTCAGAGATCTACAATAAGCTTTTGATAACGTCAACCATAAAGTTGAACTTGGTATCTTGCAGATTTTGAAAGTTCTAAAAATTACTCTTCAGTGAAAATGATTGTATTGTGAATCAATTTGTTTTATATCTCTGCTTAAAAATCTGGGGAGGGTATAATAGATGCCAATGCCGAATATGGCATCATCGATGGCGAATTCAAATTGCATTCAAGTATTCACTAATATTGTTAAGAAAAGAATTAACCCCTAATTCCCCTGCAGACTCTGGATGAAATAGCAACTTGTGTTTAATTAATCATATACAATAAATCATTTACAATATGAGATAACCCCCCTTCCCAAAAAAAGGGGTTGATATGTCGTAAAATGAACAAACCAAATAAAACTTCAAATATACTCAGAACTGTTCTTGGCCTTTTGGCTAAGATCAAAGTGTAGTATCTGTTCCGATGGATACTGCACCCCATACTGGTGTTGTCTTGGCCTTCGGGTCTTGATTTACGCCGGTCAATGGGTCTGTCCTGTGCAGTTCTAGGAGGCTCACCCTCCCAGGCTTTGCCTCCCCTCTTTGAGGAGGAGTAAGTTTATTGCTTACTGCCTGAGGCGCCTCTACCGGGGAATGCCGACGGGGTGCCCAGGCAATTTTTAAACCCCACTTTCCCGACCCGACCTTGGGTCACATCTTACTTGTGGGAGTAAGATAAAAACTGGCCTTGTGCCTAACTCCTGGAGAGGAGTAAATCAATACTCAGAACTTTCTAGATGAGATAATTCTGAATCCGGAGAACATTTCAGAGTTTCGAGGAAGGAACTTGAAGCTGAACACAAATTAGTGGAATATTGACCTTTCTGCTAACTACAATTCTACACATCATTGGACGTAATCGATAGAAAATCAAACAATTCAGTTTCACCGATGAAAATATGTATTTCATTGCAATTAGAAGTACAAACATTTTCGGTTCAATGTTTATAAGAACATAAGATACGCGTACTGATAGAATCCATGTTCCAGATCTTATCAGTTAAGAAATTAGACTCGATGAATACATACGAAGATTCATACATACATTGATTTCACGTAAATATATACAAAAAGCCAAAAACGAACAGATTAAGTCAGTAGTAGATGCATATTTGAATGTACATTTTAAGTCTTCGAACTAATATCAGCTATGCATGTTATTGTTTTATGAATAATATAGAACATATGATATAAAATAAAAAGATATATAGTGTAACAAACGTTCTGCCATATTTCATTCTATACAAACTTAATTAGAAATCTATTTTAAAAGTGAACTCTATCTAGATAAAAGAAATGTAGCGTCACCATACGTGCCAATTAGGTGGTGAACAAAGGCTTGTATTCAAACGCAAACCCAGACATAACCAGCCTTTTTCTCCATTTTCAGATATTTTTAATCTACCATACTACCAACATATAGTTTTTCTAAGGTAAGTAGATGTTTTATAATAACCCGGTTGAAAATTTATTATTGTGGGATTTTATATAATTAAGGCAAGTTCAATGCATCACTATTGTTATCAAAATATCTTCAGGAAAATCAATTAGTATAACTACTTCCTCATAAACGTTTGCTTTTTTGTGGAGTTTCGACCGTAATTGCAATTTCCTTTCATAACAAGAATAAAACAAAAATGTGTCCACCTGCTGAAAAGCACACACACACACAACATCGCACACACACAACATCGCACACACACAACATCGCACACACACAACATCGCACACACACAACATCACACACACACAACATCACACACACACAACATCACACACACACAACATCACACACACACAACATCGCACACACACAACATCACACACACACAACATCGCACACACACAACATCGTTCATTAGGAAGCCTTATCATTCAAAACTAATTGAATGGAAAGTCATGTTAAAGTAATCATATTTATTTCTATTCGAATTTTAATCATAAATAATCGTCTCTTCAAACATTTAAAAGAAACATTCCTGTTTCTGTACAAACGTGTTTAGTTTTAAGGGAACATTCTTGGTTTAATTTTAAGGGAACATGTTTGGTTTTGTTTTAAAGGAACATTTTTGGTTTAGTTTTAAGGGAACAATTTTAGTCTAGTTTTAATGGGAACATTTTAGTTTAGTTTTAAGGGAACATTCTTGGTTTAGTTTTAAGGGAACATTTTGGTTTAGTTTTAAGGGAACATTTTTGGTTTAGTTTTAAGGGAATATTTTTAGTTTAGTTTTAAGGGAACATTTTTAGTTTAGTTTTAAGGGAACATTTTGGTTTAGTTTTAAGACAACATTAGTTCAGTTTTAAGGGAACATTTTTAGTTTAGTTTTAAGGGAACATTCTTGGTTTAGTTTTAAGGGAACATTTTTGGTTTAGTTTTAAGGGAACATTTTTGGTTTAGTTTTAAGGGAATATTTTTAGTTTAGTTTTAAGGGAACATTTTTAGTTTAGTTTTAAGGGAACATTTTGGTTTAGTTTTAAGACAACATTAGTTCAGTTTTAAGGGAACATTTTTAGTTTAGGTTTAATGGAACATCTATGGTTTAGTTTTAAGGGAACATTTATGGTTTAGTTTTAAGGGACAATGATTAAAAAAACTTGATTTTGAGTTAAAGAAAGTAACTGAAATAGATTTTATCTCATAAATATTTGAAATTATTAATTTTCATAATAACTGTTTAGGCCACATGGCAGACCATTTAAAGATATACAATATTAAAATACTAAAAAAAATGTTTTCTGGTGCATCCAAATCAAGTAAGGTTTTTGTTAAGTACTACATTTTTTTTTAATTAAAACAATTTCATTTCAAGATTTTAAAAATCAAAACCTTAAAATTTTTATTGTACTGAAAAGATGCTATTAATCTCTCAAAGAAATATGAGTGCCTCGGTTTTTAATGACTTCTTCCAGAGAATTTTTTTCCTCTTGAGTTTATTCAATCAAAAATCTGTGACACAACAAAATATAAATGAACTAAAACAACAAATGATTCAAAAAGCCTTTGAAGAAGTTACAGTTGATGTTTAATGAAAACCAGTATAAGAATATAAGGAAAAGGTAAATATTTAATTGAATATAATATCAATTATGGTAAAGTTTATGATTATTGTGGCGGAATTGATGATCTTCAGCCAGAATCGAGCGATGGACTTAGTTCAACCCCGCAGTAAGAGGGTCCGCCTTTGTCTGGCTTGCAGATGGAAAGGGAAATAAGTTTGGCTTATTAGTTTTCTAGTGAGGATTGAACTCACAACCTCAAAGTAACAAATTTACTGGTTGCTTCACAATAATAATGGATTTAATTATAATGACAAATAGTGAGCTAGCGGATTGTTTTTTCTGATTGGTTAAACGGAATTAACTGAGGGAAAATCTGCTAATAAAAAGAGAAAGAAAAAGAAGAATGGGGACGAGAACAAAGAGAGTGTTGAGTAAGATTCTGCGGCGAGCTGAATTATTTTTGTTCAGGGTTTTTTGTGCTTCTACAGGAATTGAACCGAACTGAGGTTTTTTTTTATTGTTAAAACGTTACTAATTATAATTATGTAAATGAAATATTTCTTGACTTACATATATTATAAACAATTGTTTTGTATTTTGTTTTTCATGAAATACACTTAAATCGGCATGAGAACTTATTTATTTTAATCGTCAGAATCATTATTTGCAAACTAGCATGAGAAACCATTGTTAGCGTTTTGGTGTTGAACATCTCCGAACGGTTCTACGTTTGTTGTCGTGTTTCACACATTTATGACCTTTCAGACATAATTCACAAAATGTTAATCTTGCTAAAACATTTTCTTCCGGTTCTGTGATCAGATCAGGCAGGAAAGTAGACAATGGTTGCATCGTCCAGTTTCTCATTATTTGATGTCAGCAGCTTGATAAATAAGCATTTGTCAATTGGGAAAATAAAAAGCACTTAACAATTAAATAGCAATAATCATCTAATAAATAACCGATAATTTGCACTTAAGATATACAAAAATGTGTCGTATAAAATTGATAATAAAATGTTTCTGATACATCATTCTGTAACTGGTAATAAAGTCACAAAGAAAAGTTTCAATTTTCAGGAGGAGGAAAAAAGTCACAGGAAATCAAATAAAAATATTCAAGTCAGTTCCAATTTATTTAAATACCAAAGTAATAAAACAGAATATTTTGATCATAGTCAGGTAACGAAACAAAAATATTTAATTCAGTTATTTATGGTTAAAGTTTTTGTTCAATATTAATCTTTAAAAAGAATGAAAATTCGATAATTAACCTTTCTATGAAGGAAAAATGCAGAAACTGTGCTAATACCACAGATTGTTTGCGATAAATTGCACACTTTTTGGAAAGGAAAGAAAAAACATCATATCTTGGCCAATAATTGATGTGTTCTCAAATTTAAAGTGCATCTCTTAGAGGATATTTTTCCGAATGCAGTTCTCTTAAAAAGAGCGCTGTGAGCTTCCATCATGGCCTCCAGGCGGGACCTGAATCTGGAGCACACGGACTTCATGATATCCTTCGAGAGATGCCTCATCACCTTGAACCTGATAATCAGCTCATCCTTGGTGTTGCAGGCAGTACGGTTGGTGTCTTTCTCATCTGCACCCCATACATAATTGTCCATGGGGTTGCAATCAGGACGGTTGAGGGAGCAGATGTTGGGATTGGTGAAGTCGTGGAAGTTCTCAGACAGCCACTTCTGGGTTTCACGTAGGTGTGACATGGAACTGGATCCTATTGCCACACATATAGCCTTCCCACAACCACCTTCTCCACCCTCTCCACCCTACAGTTGACAACAGTGGACAGCAACTCAATATAGCCATCTGATTTGAGTCTGACTCCCTTTTCGAAGATGTGGGTCGGACTGACCATTTTTTGCAGCTTCTCAATGAATTTTGTTGGGTCTTGTATCAACTTGTCTTGTGCACGTCAAATCTTTGTTTGGGCTGAGACAGGAACATTGCACGTCTCTTCAGCTTGAGATCAAAACCTCTGACTGGTTAAAAGCGAGGAAGATATAAAAACATTTTAGCAGAAATGGCTCCCATGCAAAGTGTTCTGATTCGATAATGTATCAATCACTCTGCGAAGAAGAAAATAAATCGTAAAACGTATAACTGCTACACAGTTTGGCTAAGATCAAAGTGTAGTATCTGCCCGATGGATACTGTACCCCATAGACTGGTATTGTCTTGGCCTTCGGGGCTTGATTTACGCCAGTCTATGGGTCTGTCCTGTGCAGTTCTAGGAGGTCCACCCTCCCAGGCTTCGCCTCCCCTCTTTGGAGAGGAGTAAGTTTATTGCTTACTGCCTGAGGCGCCCCTACCGGGGAATGCCGACGAAGCTGGCCAGGAAATTTTTAAACCCCACTTTCCCGACCCGATCTTGGGTCACATTTTACTTATGGGAGTAAGATAAAAACTGGCCTTGTGCCTAACTCCTGGAGAGGAGTAAATCAATACACAGTTGTCCATGATCTCCAGCTCTCAAAACCACCAATAGTACACAGAAAAAGCTATCCGTTGCACTTTACTGCTACGAAATACTTCAAATGGATGCGAAATGAAAGAATATAAAAAAATTGTATCCGGCATACCAAAGGTGCTTCATATCACATTTGGTACAATTATGTTCAATAGTTTTGTAGCCTATAAGTGATTATTGTTTTAGTAGTAGTAGTAGTAGTAGTAGTAGTAGTAACATTTTTACCATCTATAAATTGCTTCATGCCAGAATTGGTGCAATACAATCGCCTAGTTTTGGAGCCTATGTAACCAATAGACACACTCAATCGATCAATATAATATTCCATTTAATATTCCATTTAATATTTCATTAAATATTTCATTCTAATTTATTATGCAATGACAAAATGCTTTATATTTTTTAGCAGAGTTTAATTTTGTAAATTAAAAAAAATATAGTTCACATTTTTATAAACAAGCGTTGCCTGAGAGTAAAGGAACAAATGACTGACTTTTTTTATGAAGAAACGGTAATTAATTTTGGTGACTTTTCATTTCATAATCAAATTATTTTGTGAAACAGGAATTTTTTCAAAGTTCGTTTAATTATTGGAATAATAGGAAAGAAAAAATAATAATGTTAGATTAATGTGGAGGTGGGGAACACACACATATACATATACACAGAAATGCTTGAAGTCGAATAATTTAATTAATATATATATATATATATATATATATATATATATATATATATATATATATATATATATATATATATATATATATATATATATATATATATATATATGAGAAAGGAAGGATGAAGGTAATCCGACTTCCTTCAACCCGGACCTCGGTCCTGTGCTCCCAGTAGAGGCTACTACTTCTCATTAACCCATCATGTCAACCCAATATGTTCATGTACTTGTATGACATTTTTCTTAAAATTATCATCCTGAGGAAGTCTTACAAATAAAGACGAAACGTTGATGCATACATAAAAAAAAACATCTTTTTAGTTTTTCCTTTTTCATTTCCCATATATATATATATATATATATATATATATATATATATATATATATATATGAAACTAAAAGTATACTTTTAGAGAATATAACCTATAGTGAAATAGTTTAAGCTCAATATACAAGATAGAGCAATTATAAAGATAAATGAAAGAAGAGAGATAAAGATGTACGAATGACAAATCTATTTCAACTTCGATTGTTCAATACAAGGTGTACTCGGTAAAAACATGTTTATCATTCTTTCCTTAAGCTAAGGCTTTTCAAAGATTAAAATCTTATCATCAGAGGAATTACATAGATAGATAAGTTGGCAGTGGAAAAGCCAAAATTAAAAATTTGAAAAAAATATTAAGTAATGGAGAGTGAGAGTGTGTGAAAAAAAAATAATATGGAGTCTGTCCAGTTGGTGAATGTCCGTTGATAAGGTGTCCGGTGAAAAGAGATTTAAAGATGGAAAAAAGGGGTTTTCAGTATCACTGCACATGATAACTTCCCTGTAATCTGTTTCGATGAGCAAGGAAAATATCTCCACCTTTTCTTAGCCAGAATAAGTATTTACAGAAAAAGTAAAATGGAATAAAATATATTCATGCCAATAACATAGTGGAAAGAAGAAAACAAAAAACAGGCTAGTCCGAATCAAGTATTATATATCTCCACCTTTTCTTAGCCAGAATAAGTATTTACAGAAAAAGTAAAGTGGAATAAAATATATTCATGCCAATAACATAGTGGAAAGAAGAAAACAAAAAACAGGCTAGTCCGAATCAAGTATTATATATCTCCACCTTTTCTTAGCCAGAATAAGTATTTACAGAAAAAGTAAAGTGGAATAAAATATATTCATGCCAATAACATAGTGGAAAGAAGAAAACAAAAAACAGGCTAGTCCGAATCAAGTATTATATATCTCCACCTTTTCTTAGCCAGAATAAGTATTTACAGAAAAAGTAAAGTGGAATAAAATATATTCATGCCAATAACATAGTGAAAAGAAGAAAACAAAAAACAGGCTAGTCCGAATCAAGCATTGATATGTCAGACTGGTGATTGTTTGCGTCTGACTTTGAAAATCTGACAAGATAACTTTATATGTTAGATATAAAGTATTTTAAAATACGAATATAAAAACAAATGGTTTTATTCATTTTTAAGATGGATGTTCAGCTCGCTTTTATACGTTCTTCATAAACTGAACGCTGGCATTGAAACTTTAAAGATCCTTAATTGAGATTATCTGAATTATTTAGAAGATTTTTGTCCCATTAGAATCTATTAGCATATTTTGAAATTCAAATTAAAAATTCAATGTTAAAAGATCATTTTTTTTTTAAATCCAAATAAAAATAAATCAATTTTACGAGAACAATTTAAATTCTTATGGTTTAATAAAATTTTAAATTTCAAGTTAAAAAAACAAAAAACAATGAACAGTGTAAAGGATGTTCGAAAAGCAAAAACCGTCGCTTAGAAAGAGGGAAAATTCACAAAGCAACCCCCTCTCTCTCTCATCCTCTCTCTCTCTTTCTCTCTCTCTCTCTTATCTTCTCGTCTCCCCTTCCCCCTCTCTCTCTTATCCTTCTCGTCTCCCCTTCCCTCTCTATCTCTCTCTCTCTAAGAAAAACGTTCCATTGACAATGAATTGACTTCTTCATCGATGAGAAGAGAACATAACCAAATGAAAAATCAATTGTTAATGACAGATTTCAGCTGAATCCCCTTCTACGCTGGTCGGAAGACGCCTGTTGGCTGCAATCGATAACCATCCTTAGATTGTCCAGTGATTTTCTTCAATTAAGTAGAATCAGAACACAATCCAATTGTGTTGTTTCTATTTGTCAATAGAACCACAAGATTGAGAAGAAGTTGTAAAATATATAACTAAAAGGAATGTCATTGATTTATTTGCTATAGGAAAACAAACCGTTTTAGCTTCATAATTCCATGAAACTCCAGAAAAGAAAATGAAACTGAAGAATGGGATTAAAAAAAAAATGCACCAAAGTTTGAAATTGTTGGCCGTGATGTCTTCCGTACTTTTAGAATAAAATATCAAATGAAACAGTGAACCATTTGTAAAAAAAACAGATCTGAAAATGACAAAGGATTTGGCAACAAAGTTTATGCCAGTTCTTGTGTAATTACGATTGGGAGAGAAACAATCAGCATTAAAGTGATTTCTTACCCATTTAAAAAACTATCATGTAAAAACGTGTGTTGTTCTATAACAAATACAAACAGTACAATGACCTGTCTTCTTCTCATTTGGAAACCCTAACCCTAACCCTAATCTTAACCCTTCTTTGATAAACGTTTAGGACTGACCTTCACTCCAGACCTGAAATGGAAGACTTACATCAAATCCATTGCAAAGGTCACTGGAAAAATCCTTGGATCATTCTACCGCTCCAGAAAATACCTCACTCCTGACGCAATCTTTTACCTGTATAAGAGTCAGATACATCCTAAGATGGGGAGGTACTGTTCCCACATCTGGGGAGGTGCTGCTCGGAGCACCGTTTCCTGTCTTGACAGAGTACAAAACCGACTTGACAATCTAGTGGGGGATTATCTCTTCTCTTCCCTACATCCCCTTTTATTTACTTATATTTAGATATTACCACCAAAGAAAATGACAGCAAAATATTTATATCGATCTACGCCATCTATGTTAAGCTAAGTACAATTATCATCTATTATGTTAAGCTAAGTACAATTATCATCTATTATGTTAAGCTAAGTACAATTATCATCTATTATGTTAAGCTAAGTACAATTATCATCTATTATGTTAAGCTAAGTACAATTATCATCTATTATGTTAAGCTAAGTACAATTATCATCTATTATGTTAAGCTAAGTACAATTATCATCTATTATGTTAAGCTAAGTACAATTATCATCTATTATGTTAAGCTAAGTACAATTATCATCTATTATGTTAAGCTAAGTACAATTATCATCTATTATGTTAAGCTAAGTACAATTATCATCTATTATGTTAAGCTAAGTACAATTATCATCTATTATGTTAAGCTAAGTACAATTATCATCTATTATGTTAAGCTAAGTACAATTATCATCTATTATGTTAAGCTAAGTACAATTATCATCTATTATGTTAAGCTAAGTACAATTATCATCTATTATGTTAAGCTAAGTACAATTATCATCTATTATGTTAAGCTAAGTACAATTATCATCTATTATGTTAAGCTAAGTACAATTATCATCTATTATGTTAAGCTAAGTACAATTATCATCTATTATGTTAAGCTAAGTACAATTATCATCTATTATGTTAAGCTAAGTACAATTATCATCTATTATGTTAAGCTAAGTACAATTATCATCTATTATGTTAAGCTAAGTACAATTATCATCTATTATGTTAAGCTAAGTACAATTATCATCTATTATGTTAAGCTAAGTACAATTATCATCTATTATGTTAAGCTAAGTACAATTATCATCTATTATGTTAAGCTAAGTACAATTATCATCTATTATGTTAAGCTAAGTACAATTATCATCTATTATGTTAAGCTAAGTACAATTATCATCTATTATGAAGATTTGTAATGCAGTGAAAATGTTCAGCTGAGTACACTTTATAACCATATCATGAATATCGGTAATACCATGAAACTGCAGTAAAGTGCACTATGTACAATTTATTATAGTTTATCATGAGGATAGGTAATGCCATGAAACTGCAATGAAGTGTTAAGCTAAGTACAAGTTATTATTATTTATATTGAGGATCGGTAATGACCTGCAGTAAAGTGTTAAACTGATTATAACTTATTATTTATTATTAGGAACGTTAATACCGTGAAACTGCAGTACAATTCATAATAATTTATTAAACTTATAGAAACTGCAATAAAAGTTCATCCTTAGTGCAATGTGATATCATTTGCTATAAAAATCAGTAATACTGTTTAATTTTACTTCAGTCGAAGTTCTCAGAAATCAAGGAGCCCCTTTCTGGGGCTAACACTTGATCACTATATGAGATACATAGATACCCGAATATTCTATTAAAATTCTCCTTTATTTCTAAAACATTGAGTTAGTAAAAATGTTAAGAATAATAAATTTCTCTCTCCCCAACTGACCAGTCAAGTATGTCATAGTATATCTTTCTTGTGGTCTGTTGGTCTTACCGGATTCCAGGACAAGAATTCATCTAGTCTGGTGGAGTATCCAGCTACGTGGTGTTACTTGAGGTAACATCACTAGGAGAAGATGCACTATTCCTCGTATGAGGGGATCTTATATGTGCTGCGGATACTATGTAATTTTGAATATTTGGTCAGGGTTGACTTGTAGGAGTAAGTATCCTCATGTCAGGTTGTCCTGACAAACCCTTGTACAGAGAGACTGAAGACACTCGAGGATAGTGTCTAGTAGGTAATTCAAACTCCCCGTGAAACTGCAGTAAAGTGTTCAGTTAAGTACAATTTATTAGCATGTAGTATGAGAGTCGGTAATTCCATGAAGACTCTGTTGAGTCAAACCCTTTTAATGAAAACCAAAGAATATAAAGTATAAAGAATTTTGGTTAGAACTCTTTTAGCTCATTCTGAAGAGTCAATACTTTTTTTTACTAATAGTGTAAAGAGAAGCAGTATCTAGATATTCCTGAAAATGACATTATTTTTTTTTTTTTACTCCATATCAACCTTTTTGGGTTATTTAATGCCGAATCCATTTATATTGGTAAAAGAGTTTCATGCTTAAGATTTATAATATTTTAAAATGTTTAACTGATTTGGATGAATTTCTTTTGTGTAAATTTCTTGAGTAAACAGCCTGCAATTGCTTAATTTTTCCTATGGAATTTTGGTTTATTGAACTTATAGATATTAGATTTTTGGGTATAAACCCACCATTTTCAGAAAGGACATTATGATTTCTATTCTGATGTCTTTAAATAGTTCCTTCGTAGTACCAACCATAAACATAAAATTAGTACTGTACAGCAACAATAGCATATGGGTGAAGAAAGGTAAAAAAAACAACTTTGACATTACGATGGGCAGCACTTTGATGAAGCAGAAATGTGCAAGCTAGTAGGAATCCTGATAATAAACAAACGCACCACAATATTTAGCAAATAAAACTCGTAATATACAGAGACAACGGCCTAGTTAGTTTATACAACTCACCCAGTAGAGCAGCAGACAACAACAAAAAAGAAATAACCCAAACCCTAAAAAATCTAGACTTCGATATAGAAATAGAAATAGAGATAAACTTAAAAGATGTCAATTTCCTGAACATAACTTGCAACTTAATGAAAGCTATAAACCATACAAAAACAAATAACATCCCTTTATACATTAAAAAAAGAACTAATGCAGTTTTAAAGAAAATCAGTAAATCGGTAAAATGCAGACTATCCTGCAATTCCAGCAATATAGGCATATTTAACCAGCAAAAATTAACTATCAAACTGTTCTTTAAAAAATAGCGGACTTAAGGATAGTCTAGTATAAAATGAAAACACAAACATAAACTGATGCAATAAAAACCGTAATTAATTTCGACAAATAATTCCGGAGAGATCTCTCGCCGTACAACATAGTTGAAAGATGCCTTGAATATATAAGTAAGGTTATTTGCATAGTCGGCGAATCGGAAAAAAGGAAAAATATAAGCTGGCCAGTTTTTTCGCAAAGTCATTGCACAAAAAATGGCGACTACAGCTGCTGATGATTTTCTAAAAAAAATGGCGTCTGTTCTTCCTTAGCGACTCCTGCTGCTGCTACTGTTTTTTCAGGATGGCGTCTTTTCCAAAAGTAAACACACGTCGCGATGTGTTGAACCCCGACACACCTTACAACCGTGATTACACCAATAGGTAAATTTTTCTACAACTAACAGATACAAATTTTCCCAGAGACCTCACACATTTTAGTCACGTATATTATTTAAAGTAGATAACTGGATAAGTAAACTTCTGTTGGCCAATTACGAAAAAATTCCGCTAAAACTATTTATGTATTTGTCAAAACTGTTGAAAGATTATTAATTGACACATCATCAATTAGCTTACTAGCAATTCCTGGAAAATCATAGATCATATTGAAAAATACGAACATTAAAAATAATATTATTAAGGTTATAAAACTGTAAAATACAGGATAAGTTTTACACTTGCAAAAGTATCATGGCCTCCGTTCAGTTTCAAGAGACAATGGATACACCCTGTAAGGGTGTTAGCACGTGTGATAGTGAACCAAGGGATGCGCAATCCCGAACCACATCTCTCCGTAATCGACACTGCATGATTCCAGTTGCAAGGAGAAGTTCTGGACGACTGGAAATAATGTGGAGATAAGCGGAGAGCACATACAGAACCTGGTATTCCCAAATGGTCACCCATTTAGTACTGACCAGGTTCAATGTCGCTTAACGTCGGTGATCTAACGGGAACCAGTGTGTCAACGTTATGATGCAAAAGTATAGGACAAGTTATTAAGTTTAGAAAAGTAAAAAGTAAGTTACGTTTTACTTAAAATATTGCAGATAAGAATAAAATTTGAAATAAAAATATTTATATTTATAAAATATTATAAACAAATTTGAATAATATTTCATTAAATTATAATAGGATGGGAGTCAGAGGAAACATTTAGTTGCTACTAGATGAGGGTGATGAGGTACTACCAAAATCTAAACTGTGGAAATTCCCATTAGTACTTATACGTGTGTACCATTTGTTTGATGAGCCCTGCTTGAACTCATATTTGGTCTTTGAAGTTTCAAAAGCAATGTTTCCACTCTGATTTGGTTGAGGAAAAATAAAGGAATATCTCTATACTATGTTCCTTGAGATCAATTCCTTCAATTTGTTTGTTGGGTCTTGGCTCTACTTGTGGTGGGCAGTCTGCGAGTGGAAATGCATATCCTGGAGTGTATTCCACTGCGAAATTGTATCCTTCAATTTTAGCAACATTTAACAAGACTTAATGCTATTGACTCTAAATATTTTTTTTTGTATTTTTTGGATCGTTACATTGTGACTATGCGTAATGTTGAAATCTTTTGGATCGTTACATTGTGACTATGCGTAATGTTGAATTCTTTTGGAGCTTTACATTGTGATTATGCGTAATGTGTAAATCTTTTGGAGCGTTACATTGTGATTATGCATAATGTGTAAATCTTTTGGAGCGTTACATTGTGATTATGCGTAATGTGTAAATCTTTTGGAGCGTTACATTGTGATTATGCGTAATGTGTAAATCTTTGGAGCGTTACATTGTGATTATGCATAATGTGTAAATCTTTTGGAGCGTTACATTGTGACTATGCGTAATGTGTAAATCTTTTGGAGCGTTACATTGTGATTATGCATAATGTGTAAATCTTTTGGAGCGTTACATTGTGATTATGCGTAATGTGTAAATCTTTTGGAGCGTTACATTGTGATTATGCGTAATGTGTAAATCTTTTGGAGCGTTACATTGTGATTATGCGTAATGTGTAAATCTTTTGGAGCGTTACATTGTGATTATGCATAATGTGTAAATCTTTTGGAGCGTTACATTGTGACTATGCGTAATGTGTAAATCTTTTGGAGCGTTACATTGTGACTATGCGTAATGTGTAAATCTTTTGGAGCGTTACATTGTGACTATGCGTAATGTGTAAATCTTTTGGAGCGTTACATTGTGACTATGCGTAATGTGTAAATCTTTTGGAGCGTTACATTGTGATTATGCGTAATGTGTAAATCTTTTGGAGCGTTACATTGTGATTATGCATAATGTGTAAATCTTTTGGAGCGTTACATTGTGACTATGCGTAATGTGTAAATCTTTTGGAGCATTACATTGTGATTATGCATAATGTGTAAATCTTTTGGAGCGTTACATTGTGACTATGCGTAATGTGTAAATCTTTTGGAGCATTACATTGTGATTATGCATAATGTGTAAATCTTTTGGAGCGTTACATTGTGACTATGCGTAATGTGTAAATCTTTTGGAGCGTTACATTGTGATTATGCGTAATGTGTAAATCTTTTGGAGCGTTACATTGTGATTATGCATAATGTGTAAATCTTTTGGAGCGTTACATTGTGATTATGCATAATGTGTAAATCTTTTGGAGCGTTACAGTGTGACTATGCGTAATGTGTAAATCTTTTGGAGCATTACATTGTGATTATGCATAATGTGTAAATCTTTTGGAGCGTTACATTGTGACTATGCGTAATGTGTAAATCTTTTGGAGCGTTACATTGTGACTATGCGTAATGTGTAAATCTTTTGGAGCGTTACATTGTGACTATGCGTAATGTGTAAATCTTTTGGAGCGTTACATTGTGATTATGCGTAATGTGTAAATCTTTTGGAGCGTTACATTGTGATTATGCGTAATGTGTAAATCTTTTGGAGCGTTACATTGTGATTATGCGTAATGTGTAAATCTTTTGGAGCGTTACATTGTGATTATGCGTAATGTGTAAATCTTTTGGAGCGTTACATTGTGATTATGCGTAATGTGTAAATCTTTTGGAGCGTTACATTGTGACTATGCGTAATGTTGAAATCTTTTGGATCGTTACATTGTGACTATGCATAATGTTGAAATCTTTTGGATCGTTACATTGTGACTATGCGTAATGTGTAAATCTTTTGGAGCGTTACATTGTGACTATGCGTAATGTGTAAATCTTTTGGAGCGTTACATTGTGACTATGCGTAATGTTGAAATCTTTTGGATCGTTACATTGTGACTATGCGTAATGTTGAATTCTTTTGGAGCGTTACATTGTGACTATGCGTAACGTGTAAATCTTTTGGAGCGTTACATTGTGACTATGCGTAATGTGTAAATCTTTTGGAGCGTTACATTGTGATTATGCATAATGTTGAATTCTTTTGGAGCGTTACATTGTGACTATGCGTAATGTGTAAATCTTTTGGATCGTTACATTGTGACTGCATAATGTTGAAATCTTTTTCGGCCAAGTTCTATCGCAATATTTAAATATTAAGTTTCTTACTCGTAAGTGAGACTGGTATTTTATCTTGAAGATATTCGAGACGAAGTACTTGACTATTGTTATTTTCTTCCTTGACTTCTTCAAATGCTGTCTGCCATTGAGATGTCCATGTGAGTTCATTATTTATAGATAACAAGTCACGAAAATGTTTGGTGAAAGTTATGAATCATGGTTAGAATTTGCTTAAGTAATTGACCCGTCCCAGAAAACTGGTGAGTTTATTCACATCTTCAGGGGTTTGCATCTGTACAATTGCTTCTACCTTTTTAGTGTCTGCTTTGATGTCATCTTTAAACAATGTGACGGAAGAAAATGCCTTTACTACAAATTTCTCAGCAGCAGTTTCTTCCCCTTGCTCTTAGCATGAGATGTCCGAGTACTTGGTCATTGTTACTGCTGTCTTCTTTGAATCCATATACAATTATATCATCACATATAGAACAGGACATTTTTATATCAGCGAAGTCCTCTTCCATAGCTCTTTGAAATTCGTCTGAACACATTTTATACCTATGGAAACTTGTTGAGCATGTATCTTCCAAATGTAATTATAAAAGTTGTAAGTTTTCTAGACTGTTTATCCAAATTCAAACGTCAGTATCCTGGGTTAATATAAACAATTTTTAGTTATCTTGCATTCTCCAGTTGTGTTGTAACATGCTCACATAATTGAGTCTGATATAATTGAGTCTGAATACTGACTTGCTTGGTGTCTAGAGTCTAAGAATTTTTTGACCGAACCGTTAGCCTTAGTCTCAAATACAAATGAATTAACCCATGGCATTTGTTTTGTCACTGGATATGATGTCTTGGATCACCAGGGAGTCCAGCTCTGCTTTGAATTTGTCGAGGGGGGATCAAAACTTGTGATATTGCTGGGTCTCCATGAATCGTATCTTCACCAAGTACACAGCCAATGAAATCGAATATGTCGAGAAATTCTTAGATCGTCCCATTTTATCAGCTACGGTAACCGCGAACAATGTGTTGTTTTATCTGTAACGTAATCTCCAAACTAGATCCCTGGTGTATAAATATATTGAACACTGTAAATAAAATATCACCGAACGAAGATACATTTTCCTTTAAATTTTATTTGTTTCTCAGCTTGGGAGATAGGACAAAAGATTTTTTTAAAATAGAAAGAAAGAACTTGCAAAGATTATATTGAGGCGAGTTTGACTTCGCCCCTTTCCACTTTTTCAATTCTTCACTTCTGAAACTATAGCGATTGGGGACATGAATTAGAGATTTTCCTGTATCCATAATAGGTCATGGAAGTGCACGCGGACTGCCTCTCTTCCCAAATCATACAGTGGAACCTTTTTGCCGCCCCCTAAAAACATTTATCGATACAATGTTTGCTGAAGACGAGGGAGCAAGAGTCGAAATCTTGTCGCGCTTAAAACGACAGAAGAAGCGAAAGATCGAGACTGCTTTTAGAATAAATGACATGCAAATACCCTGCATATCACCCAAATCGTCTGGTATCGTTATGGACACTGACATAAGGAGAATGTAATTCACTTCCTTGGAGCTAGGAAGAAAGTGTAGTATCTGTTCCGATGGATACTGCAACCTATAGACCGGTGTCGTCTTGTCCTTCGGAGCTTGATTCCGCCGGTCTGTGGGTTTGTCCTGTGCAGTTCTAGGAGGTCCATCCTCCCAGGCTTTGCCTCCCCTCTTTGGGGAGGAGTAAGTTTATTGCTTACTGCCTGAGGCGCCCCTACCGGGGAATGCCGACGGGGCTGCCCAGTGCTCACCTTCTCGGGTGCTGGCTTTTCAAGTCCTACTTTCCTGACCCGATCACATCTTACCTTGTGGGAGTAAGATAAAACTGGCCTTGTGCCTAACCTCCTGGGGAGGTAAATAATTTTTTTTTTATATATCTTGATAAATGCCAAAGGCATTTTGAAAAGTAAGCGATTGATCAGATTATTAAAATAAACAAAACCAAGGAGCATTATTTGGATTATTCTCACCGTGACGGTTAACTGCGCGCCGACTACAATTGTCCACAGGTATCGAAGATATTTGAACGTTTCTTTTCATGAACTTTGAAAGTACATCGACAAATTGCAAGTTCAAACCATTTCTTTCTCACAAGTTGATACTTTTTATACTCAATAAAAAACAAGCAAATAATGATTGATTATTTTTTAACTAATATTTTATTGCAAAATATTACATTAAAACAACATGTCATCATGTAACTGGTCTTATAACCTACTAATTAATTACAGATTACGGGAGTGATTGATATCATGGGAAGCAGCAGCAGCAGTCAGTGAATGTTGTGTTTAAGTATCAACTCTCGATTGGGGAAAATCTCAAATCAGCAGTTTCTTTTAACCAACCACAAGTACACGAATATTCACCTCCTAATCTTTTAATATAAAAACCCAAACACACAGCTGTATTCCTTTCTTTGTGTTTTTTCCTTACAGACTACACATACGGGCATACATCATAAATTCAGTCTCAGCTTTTGGGGGCAAAAGACCTTCACGAACTACAGCGACAGCATACACACACTCTCTCACTGACAAAACAAATGTCATTGCTATATTAAAACCTGGCAAAGACCCCAAACAACCAGCAAGCTACCGCCCAATCTCTCTACTCTGTGTTCCCTACAAAATACTGGAACGCCTTATACTCCAACGTATATCCCCAGGAGTAGAGGAAGGACCGCAGCACAGGAGAGCAAGTATTGGCCCTAACCACCTTCATCGAAAATTGTTTCGAGAACAGACTGAAGACAGGGACTGTGTTCCTAGACCTCACAGCCGCCTATGATACGGTCTGGCACAAAGGCCTCATACTGAAACTCACAAAGGAGCTTCCCGCCTGAGCAACAACTGCCATCCAAACCCTGCTGACCAACCGGAGGTTCAGAGTTCACCTTGGACATAACACCAGCGCATGGAGAGCACAGAAAGATGGGCTCCCACACGGCTCAGTTCTAGCTCCAACACTATTCAATGTATACACAAATGACCTACCCAGCACCAAATCCTGCAAATTCATCTACGTGGATGACATCTGTCTGGCATGCCAAGCACCGGACTTTGAACAACTGGAATGGGTTCTCACTGAAGACCTCACTAAACTGGACCAGTACTGCAAAACCTGGCGTTTAAAACCAAGCCCAGCAAAAACTGTCTCCAGTGTATTCCATCTCCACAATGCAAAAGCTGCCAGAGAACTCAACATTCCCCTGAGCGGTCTCCAACTTAAGCATGCCCCTAATCCAACCTACCTTGGAGTGACCCTTGACAGGACCCTATCCTTCAAGGAACATATCAAAGGGACGGCGGCTAAGGTGAAGTCCAGGAACAACCTGCTCAGCAAGCTGTCTGGTGCAAAATGGGGTGCATCATTTTCCACGCTACGCACCTCTGCATTGGCCCTTGCCTACTCTGCAGCAGAATATTGTGCCCCTGTTTGGTCCAGGTCATCCCACACACACCTTGTAGACACCCAGCTCAACTCAACAATGAGAATCATAACCGGGACAATCCGCTCAACACCACTACCCTGACTCCCCGTCCTATCAAACATTGTACCTCCACACATCCGGTGAACAGCATCCACTCAAAGGATGCTTCAAAGGGTTGAAGACTCCCCTCATCTACCAATCCACCAAGACATCCTCAACCCACCCACTGCTCGACTTCCATTCAGACGCCCCATCTGGAAGAACATCCCACCAGCTGACTTCACCATCCAATCAGCCTGGAAAAAGGAATGGGCATCCAAGGAGGTCCCTAATAAACACCTGGTGTCAGACCCTAACCAACAAGTGCCTGGCACCGACCTCCCAAGGAGAGAGTGGTCAACCATCAATAGATTCAGGACTGGACATGGCTCGTGCTTGGCCAGCCTTCACAGATGGGGCAGCAACCCATCCCCACTGTGTGCTTGTGGAGAGGAGCAGACAATGGAGCACATCATTGAAGTCTGCCCTCTCCAACAACTGAGAGGAGGATTAGCCACCCTCCACACAGCAGACCAGGAGGCTACTGCGACGCTGAAGGACTTTGCATTCGCTAAATAAATACTGACAAAACAGAGACAAGCTAATATATATGCACATCTACAATCCCTACCCAATTTACACACATTGCCACATGCAAACTTACACGGTTCTAGCCGAAACAAACATTGGCATTTAACTTATTCTTCTTACAGACAAAGCAACTCTTTCTTTATTTGAAACGATCTTGGACACTTTGAACTCTCGTTATCTACTAAAATTTTACCCCTCTACAACAAAATAATTATTTTCTACTGTGCATAACCATATTTCTTTATTTTCTATTGTAATATAACCGTAAGAACAAAAAAGGTTACAAAGGCAATCAAACTTTCTAACAGCTTTTCAGCACCACCATTTTCTCTCTGCTCTCTGAAAACCGACTCACTACTTTCCATTCGTCCTTTCATTTATGTCAATTGGTCTCCGCATATGCTAATTTGTTATCCACATATGCTGATCAGTGCCAACTATAAAAGTCTACAATTGTGAAGAGAAGCACCTTTTTACTCTGACAAATGGACATGCACGACATGCGAAGCATCTCATTCTCTTTTCAGCTGGTAAGTGTTCCTCTTTATTGTTATACTTCCCCCGCCCTGATCGTATGATCACACAAGTGACAGTAGGTCGTTTTACCCTTGTACTTCTCCATAATTGGACAGTTATTTCTCCCTCTGATCAAAGTGTCAGAAGTACCAGGATCAGAATTGGTAGTGGAATAAGGCAGCTCAACCAAAGTAGGTCCGGTCTTCTTCCTCACTATTAGATGTGGAGCCACTACTACTCGCATCGTAATCTGGTTCTCTCAATTCAGGAAGTGTCACTGTAGCCGTTATTAATAAAGACCTATTTTCTCTCTCGGAGAAATGTGTCGTTGTGAACATGTATGCATGCATGTTTGTTCGTGCATTCACTGTATTGGTCGTAATCGTCTCCACACATCGTGCCGGTCCAAAGGTTGTTGTTCAATCTCGTCTCCGTGCTGCAACAAAGACTCTCATGCCAAGCAAAATCACAACTCCAGTCTATAAACAAGTAACAAATGTATTTGTTAGAGGTTACAAATGAAACCCGTGTTCTCCGGTTGAATGGCAGAGTAGCAAACGAGATCTCTCTATCCCGGCGAAATAAAACATTAGTCCAGCACAACCCTTTAGTTAGAGACCCAAATGAGACCATCTTCCCCGGGCAGCTATCCCAGTAAACCTCGAATTTCCTATCATGCCCAGTCGGTCAGTTCTCGCCCCTCCCGGCTCCTTCTTCCTGTTGACCGGGTCTTTTCACTGGTCATCGGTGGGTCACCCAAGCACTTAGCCATTCAAGATCTCAACCTGAGATAACTGTCAGACAGAGAATTATCATGGAAGCAATTCGTGAACATCCTAGCATGGTTCCAGCCTTTTACGAGACACTTAATTCATCTCAAAGGGAAACAAACTTCTGAAGTGGCCCAAACAAAATCAAAGATATTTTCACTTTATTTTGTGCCCCCCTCCTTCTTCTGGTCGAGCATCTAACAGTTGCAATGTCCGCCATTCATATACATCACTAAAGAAAATGCAACCTACTGCATTTTTGACATTGTTATGCAATTTGGTCACACACTTACCAATCAACTTGCAGGGCGCATTGATTTCATCAGTTACCTGAAGAACAACTTCAGTCCCTTCGAGAATCACGGTCGATCAGAGAGAGATCCCGGAAAACAACGAGGAAAGATGTCTTCTTTCTCTCTCTTGTCCCGATCCACTGGATGCTTAAGCATCAACTATCTTCGCCTAAAGATAACTGCTGACAGACTTTCGACAGCCTAAAGAACTTTCTACTTTTCCTTTTTATCGCTTGGACACTGTCCAATTTTCTTCCGCGATAATAATAATAAACCCCCTCGTTGTTCTAATAAAAAAGATTTTGTTTTTCTTTCGTGCGTCAGTTTTTGTTAGTTACTAATAATATATATGAGTTGGTCTTAACACCCACAGATAAAAGCCACACCCTTATAAATGGTGACCCAACGTAAAAAACAGACTTTCTGAGAAACGAAACTTCAAAAAAGCAGGAAACAGAATTAAAAAAAAAAAACCTTCGTAAAGTTAGTTTAACAAACAACGTAAAAAGTTTGAATTTAGACCAAGATCGACGACCAAAAAAAAAAACTCAGCCCCATTCAACTGACAGTAACCCCTAAAAAAATACGGACGTTCGATTGCGCTCGCAAACAAATAACAAACAAAAAGCGACCCGTTTAACTCCAAATAAATTAGGTGACTGAATTAGGAAATATCTTACAGTCAGTCATGGAACCCCATTTTTGCCTAACAAAAAGAAAGAAGGCATTTTAAAACACAGACAGACTTTTGAAAACATTTTTTCTCGTTAAAACACACACAAAAAAAAAGACATTTATGGTACCGGAGAAAGCACAACATATTTTCTCCTTGCAGCGAATATTTTTAAAGGCCTCTGCAAAAACGTGAATACAACGAGTTCATTCCCTTACATAAACAAACACAGGAAAATACATCCACTTTCTTATCTCTTTTCTGTCTGCTAAAAAAATATATATTTATTGTTCTTTTCTTTTTTAGCTCTCAAAACAGATATTTTCCCTTTCGCTTTTTTCTCTCTAGAATGTGTTTCCGTAACAATGTTTTTCCCCCACTTTTTTTTACTGTAGATTTTATTTTGGTCTGTTGTCTCTCTCTCTCTCTCTCTCTATATATATATATATATACATATATATATATATATATATATATATATAATATTTAAATGTTGAATTAAATTAAAGATAATTGAATTATCGTTTAATAATAATCTATCGGGATAATATAAAGCTCAATATATTGAATAGAGCATTCTAGAAAAAGAATAATAATATTCTTTTTCAAACATTCATTTCCAATATAACAGCTGTTTTATTTTTGACGTGTTTTTGGACGGCGTCCACCCTGACTCTACGCTCTCATCTAAGCATAAGACTCTTTACATTTTGGTTTTTATTTTGTTTTATTTTATGTAAAATTTTCAAAGTTAAACGTTGCCGATAATATTTACAATTACATCATCGGTTTTTCTCTATCCTCTGATGAAAAGAGTTTATCTTTGAAAATCCATGGATTAAGGATATGAAACTCCTTGCTCTGAACTTTTGATGTTCTAATAAATATTGTATCTTTACAATTTCTTATTCTCATCTTTCATCTCTAGAATCAAGGGATGCGCGATAGCGCTCTATCCCTTAATAGACTTCAAAAACGACCTATGCTAGAAATTTCATTTCTTTGATCAGTCATAACTCAAAAACCAATAAACCAAATTATTTAAAACTTTGCACAAAATTTTCATTTGATAGGTTCTATAAGTGTGTAGAATTTCAGCATCATTAGTCAAGGCAACCCAGAGATCCAGAAAGGTCAGGAGTGATTTTGTGTTATCCGTGTGTACGTACGTACGTGTGTGCCACCCTGTATCTCATCAACTATTTGATGGATTCAGCTGAGTTTTGGCAGAGATAGAGGTTCTAGGGTCTAGTTGATGGCATTTTAATTTCAGTTTACCATATACCTTAGTTTTCCAGAAAATTCAAAAAAACCTTAAAAATTACCATTTTCTTGAGGCATAGCCTTTACAAAAGTAGTGACATTCCATGATAAATGCCAATATACTGAAATCATATGCCCTTAATAGGGTTAAGATGAAAATTCATATACACTAAATGTACAAAAGCAAGGAAATTCCCAAATTTTTACACTTTTATTGTCATTAAGGGTATGACTACATATCAACCAAACCATTTCATTATCACATCACTACAGTATAAATCTCTATGCATGAGTGGATGAAGTGTGTGAGGTGCGCTGAAGAAAAATTCCTACCAGTAAAATACATAGCCCTGTTGTGCTCGCATACCCTTAATGACAATAAAAGTGTAAAAATTTGGGAATTTCCTTGCTTTTGTACATTTAGTGTATATGAATTTTCATCTTAACCCTATTAAGGGCATATGATTTCAGTATACTGGCATTTATCATGGAATATATATATATATATATATATATATATATATATATATATATATATATATATATATATATATATATATATATAATAGGTCCAATTACAGGAGTACTAGACTCCATAACTACTACTATGTTACAGGTTGAAGCCTCTCTATCTCCTCTAATGGAAGCCAGTCAACCGCTCATAGATATGGCTATCCATCTAACGTTTTTTCTTTTATTTCTTTGAGTGTTACCGGAAGCTCCCTAATGGCGTGACAAAATGTACTTTTTTTTACTTCTACCTCAGTTTGAGTGAGGCAATCACTGCGTCTTCAATGGGTTCAGCATATTTTAAGATAAGTCTAGATAATCCGTCCCATGACTAATTTTTGACAATGAGAGAAACTATTCTATGATTGTAAATGAGGAGAATGGTGCCCCATCTCTACAGTCTGTTTGCAGTATTCGTTAGTAATCCCCTTTTTACCAATAAATCGTTAGCAGTGACTTATGCTCGGTTTGCAACACAAAAACGATGACATTTGATGACTGAAAAAATAATACCCAATGCTTTCTTATCGATTTGTGTGTAACTTTTTTTCTGCAGGTAGTAACGTATGAGACGCGTGAGCGATATGCTTTAGCCATCTGTCTTCCATTTTGTGTAATATGCAGTTCCAATGCCGTACTCTATTTATTGTGCCTGGGTAAAACTATTTATTCTTGAAATAGGTAGATCAGCTTACACCATACCCCCTTTAAGCCTTTGCTTCGTAAGGAGTAAATACCTTTTTCTCTTAGGGTTGACTTCCATGGAGTCGATATTTTTTTCTTTTTCCTTTGAGAAACTATTTGCGGGATTGGTAATTCGAACGTGTCAAACACAACGTCCATCAGTTCTTCTTCTGTAGTATTGTCCTCTAAAGCATCGGAACATCTTTTTCTGATTTGGTTTAAATGTATCTTATGGGTAAATTTTGGCGCTTTAACCAGGTAGAACATATTCCCAATTCTTTTATCTACAATCCCGATTTCCCCAAATGATTTGTTGTTCTTAAAATTCGGGAAAAAAACTTTTCTCCGATTTTAAAACGTCCTTTTTTGACATTTATATTTCGTTCCGGTTTCTTATGAGTCGGTAACAGTTTGTCGAAAATCGTCTTGATCTTTCTTGCGAACATAGCTTCCGCTAGTGACATGCAAGATGGAACGTTATCATTCTGGGTCATTCTATACACTTGTAGAAAATCTTTTATCGCTTTCTCCGTTGGCGTACCCCTCGCTTTTTAACGCTCTTTTAAAAGTATCAACAAATCGCTCCGCTCTACCATTGCTTTTCGCATGATACGGCGCGATTGTGGAGTGTTCCACTAAAAACGACTGACACGTGCGAACAATTTATGCAGACACCCAATTGTTGTTTTTTGACACTTAGCTATCTCTAGATATTTAGTGAAGCTATCCACTACAATCAAATAATAGAACCCGTCCAATGGCCCAGCAAAGTCAATATGGATTCTCGGACACCGTCGGTCCGTTTTAGGCCAAGGTTTGAATTTTATAAGAGGCATTTTTGTTGCTACCGCACACCCTTCGCATGATTTAACTGTATACTTAATATCTCGATCCATGTTCGTCCAGTAGACGTAACTTCCAATAGTACTCTTCATCCGTGATATGCCTGGATGCCCAACATGAAACTCTCGTAGAATACGTTTTTGCAATGTTGCCGGAATTACCACCCTAACACTATACATTACTACATCGTCGCAGATGGAATATGCTTCCGGAATTTTTTAGCTCTTTTCTATTATGCCCTTTTTAATATATTTTATAAAATCATCGTTCATTGTCTTTGTCTTTATCTTTCTAAGTGTCATTTGAAGTTCTCTTACGATAGTACACAACGTGTTTTTCACCTCAACTTCTGTTCGTAGAGAGGCGATTACCGTATCCTCAAAGGGTTCAACAAATTTCGGCATCAATCTAGACAGTCCGTCTGCATGACTGATCTTTGACGATGAGAGATACCCCATCTTGTAGTTATAATTTAGGAGTATGATTCCCCATCTCTGTAATCTATTCGACTTATATGTAGGCAAACATTTCTTCGACCCATAAATTGTTAATAAAGGTGTATGGTCAGCTTGTAATGAAAATCTTCTTCTGTGCACGAAACGGTGAAACTTTGTTATCGCAAAAATTATGCTGAGCGCTTCTTTTTCTATTCGTGAGTAGCTCTTCTCGGCTGGTAAAGATGTACGAGACGCGTGCGCTATCAGTTTCATCGAACCGTCGTCTATTCTGTGTAAAATACAAACTCCCCTGTCGTATGAACTCGCATCGGAAGCTACAACGATTTCGCGTTCAGGATCATAATAAGTTAAAATTAAATCAGACGTGAGAATGTTGTTTATTTTCTCAAATGCCTCCTGACATTCTGACATCCAAATCCCGTATTTTTCCTTCAATAATTCGTTTAAACGCGCTCGTGGTTTGTATATACTTGGGATAAATGTGTTATAGTAATTCGCTAACCCAAGGAAACTCCGTAAAGACGATATATTATCTGGCGCTGGCATATCCTTTGTTGCGTCTGTTCTCTCTGGGTCGGGTCTTCTGCCATTCTTGTCTATTATTTGTCCCAGGAATTAAATTGGTTCCATGAAGAATTCACATTTCTCTTCTTTTAGTTTGAAACCATAATCTTGAATTCTTTGGAAAACTTTATGTATATGCACTTTATGTTGCTCTGTAGTTTTGTTAATTATTAAAATATCATCTAAATGTGTTGTCGCAAACTCTAAACTGCTCAGTAATGTGTCCATTACCTGCTGAAATATAACCGGTGCTACCTTACTCCAAACGGTAGTCTTTCAAATTTGTATTATCCTTTATGTGCATTTATACACAATTACTTCGAGCATTCTTCATCCACCGGTATCTGCATATATACGTCGCTTTAAATCAACTTTCGAAAAAACTTTACTTCATTTCGCTTCGCGAATATTTCTTCCGAGCTACGTAACAGATTATGTAAATCTCTCATGCCTGGTTCAAATCCGTGCAAAAGTCTGCGCATACACAACTTCCTTAATTCTTTTTTTTATGTAAACTGTTGGCGAATCCCATTCGCTATATACAACCCTTGATAGCACTCCCATTTCGTCGAGCTTATCCAGTTCCAAGTTAATTTTTTTTTCTTCTGATGTGAGCGGTACAGTTTGTTTCTTTTTGAAGATCTGTTTTATATTCAATTTCAACTCAAATTTTGCAATTACTTTGTTGCATCTACCAATCCCACCTGAAAAAATCTTATGAAAAATTCTCTTTCGGTTCTTTCTTTTATTATGCCTCGGTATCTTTACTTTTTACATTTTGGCAAAAATATTTATGGGTAAATCTTTTCCATTCAATCTGTGCTAGAAAATTACTCGAATAATCCATCACAAATACTTTTAGTTCAAACGTTTACCCTTGAAGTGTGACTGTCGCTATCAGTTCGCCGTTGAATGTGATTTTCTCTCCAGTTACGCTTGTTGCGATTTAATTAGTCTTCAATAAAGTTGGCTTATCGATTTTCTTTCACGTCTGCAGATTTATAATTGACAAATCGGATCCGGGATCTAACTGCATTTTTATGTTTCTATTTAATGTTTTTACTTCCTAACATTTCCAATTTCGTCACATTTTGCGATTTTGATAAAACTCTTTTATGTTTTATTTTTTATTCTGCAATCGCGATCGCATTTAAAGCACTTCATCGTACCAATAGATCTGTCCGCCACGAAATACGGTTTAGGAGGCATACTACTTCTTTTTTAACTATCAAATTTTACAGGTGAAGTCATTTTTTTCTTGTTTAGGATTTTTCTGATAAAGGGCACACCATTCTGTTCGATATCCTTTCAATCCTGACGCATGTTAATAAACCGTTGGCATTCCCCGGCTATTTGCTGGAGTGTTAAATCTGGCTCATTTTCCAGTTTGTTAAGAACTCTTCTTCTAATTTCCGAATCAGTGTTCGACACCAATCCTTGTGCAAATATGAGACCTTTGAAGTTATTACCACTTAATTCCTATAACCTGAAGTCATCACAATTCTTATTTACTATGCTTGCAAAAGTCGTATAGTCCTCATTATCCTTTCTTGTAAGGTTCCATCTTTTGTGGAAGAGAGATGTTTTTCGCAACGTTGTTTGGAATAAATACATTGTAATAATTTGCTAACCCAAGAAAACTTTGTATTGACGATAAGTTTTCCAGAGCTGACATATTTTTTATCGCTCTGGGTGTGATCTTCTACCATATTTGTCTATAATTTAACCAAGATATTTTATTTTTTTCACTCCTTCAATTTAAAACCATAGTCTTGGATTCTCTTAGATACTTAGTAAACCAATAATTTGCGTTACTCGGCGCTTTTAGTGATCACTAGAATGTCATCAAGGTAGGCTGTCGCAAATTCCAGACCGCTAAGCAATGTGTCCATTACTTGTTGAAAAATATCTGGTGCAACCTTAACCCCAAATGTTCGAATTTATACAATGTAGTAACCATCATGCAGGTCCACAGGGAAAACGGGTTAGGGTTGCACTGTGTTTTATCTATCAGGGATTGAACCCTGAGTGTGTAGTGTTTTGCATTTGGAGACAACGACGTGTATCATAATTACCTCACTTACATTGTATAATTATCTCCCTTTGTATATTTCTCTTGCATATATAAACGAATGCTGACGAAGATCGCTCTCTTTAGAAGAAGGTCTCGGAAGCGTAAACATCAAACCATGTCTCTCTTTCTTATTCATTCTACGTTCTCGCTTCGCATTGTATGTATAAGTATCTATTATGTCGCTAGCCGAATATTAATAGATTCACATAACAATTGACAAGCGAGAACATTATAAATGGCGACGAGAATTTTAAACAACTCACGTTTAAAAAAAACAAGAAAAAAAAACACTTCGAATGAAAGTCGTTACAAGGCGACGAGAATTTTAAACAACTCACGTTTAAAAAAAGAAAAAAGGAACACTTCGAATGAAAGTCGCTACAAGGCGACGAGAATTTTAAACAAACTCATGTTTAAAAAAAAAAAAAAAAAATACGAAACGAAATACGAAGAAACGAAACGAAAACTAAACGATACGAAGAACGAAACGAAAGAACAGAACACACGGAGTGAATAAAGAGACAATTTTGACCAAACTTTGATGTTGCTCCGGAACTTTTCGAAGAGCCCGTGCCAAAACAAAAACGGTGAAGTTTTGCACGGAAACCTTCAGATACTGAAAAGGCAAGAAAGAAACAGGTCCCTGGCCGAAACGAAAGAGGAAAACAGACAAATGCGGCCAAACTCTGATATTGCCCAAAATCATTCAAAGAGTCCGTATCAGAGACAAAGAACAGAAGAAGGTTTTACACACACACAAAAAAAACTTTCAGATATTAAAGCCCAGACATAATTCTACTACATAAGAAGAGAGCTGGCAAAGTCCCAAAAAGTGCCACGTACCTTGGCAGAAAGGACAGATAGTCTCTATACAGTGCCCACGTGCAAACAACGACTAGTTGATTTAGCAGGGAATGCTATCAACACTTCGAATGAAACGAAATAACCCACGTGCAGACAACGACTAGTTGATTCAGCAGGGAATGCTATCAACACTTCGAATGAAACAAAATAAACCAAGAACACTGAAGGAAAAAAAAAACCCCAAAAAAACAACGTAACTGGGATAAAAACTCCTTAAAAAAAAAACAACAACAAAAAACGTAAACAACCAGATTTATCGGTGTAGCGCACAGTTAAAAAAAACGGAATCTAACACCTTTGATTCCCACGTGGCAGCAATGCACGAAGAAAGGGAAAAAAAAGGAAAAGAAGAAAAGCAGTGACATATGCAGACAGAGAAAGAAGGCGAGAGTTTCGACGTCCAACCCAAGACAACTCTTCACGCGGACAAATTCAGACAGCTCCCCTGAAGAAGAGAGAATAGGAATCAGAAACAGATTGATTCAAAAGAGTCGAAAGTCGATTCCCCCCCCCTTCATCCTGCAGACGACGTAAGTTGGTCTTCAATTATGTATCTTGCAAAGAAAAAAAAAAAGAAAAAACGATTTCCTCCTTGACTGAGACAATTGTATAATCGGTGATCCCCCTTGAAATCAGAGAATCACCATGGACATATTGCATACATAAGTGATGGACAATAATGGACTGTGTACTCCCCCCACTTATCATACGCACGCACGCGTACACTTAATTAAGGTGGAGAGAGGTGTAGTGTCTTGCATTTGGAGACAACGACGTGTATCATAATTACCTCACTTACATTGTATAATTATCTCCCTTTGTATATTTCTCTTGCATATATAAACGAATGCTGACGAAGATCGCTCTCTTTAGAAGAAGGTCTCGGAAGCGTAAACATCAAACCATGTCTCTCTTTCTTATTCATTCTACGTTCTCGCTTCGCATTGTATGTATAAGTATCTATTATGTCGCTAGCCGAATATTAATAGATTCACATAACAATTGACAAGCGAGAACATTATAGTGTTCCCGTTACAAAATGAAAACATGTAACTTTTGTCACGCGACGAGAGTTCACGTATGCAAATGACGCTTGGTTTGCACGGGCTGATTCTCGTTGTGATAAAAAAAAAGCGTAGACACTTTGCTCCGGGGACGGGGTGGAGAAAGGTTGACGTTGTGCCTACGTCGAGTGCTGAGAGAGAGAGAGAGAGGGGGGGAGAGAAGGGAAAAGAAAGAGGAAAAAAAAGGGGAATTGAATTTTTTTTGACAAGACGTTTTGTCGTTCACATGCGTGTTGGACTGCTGTTGGTAAAAAGAACAGTAAGCATAATTCGGCGTCCTATTTGAACTCAGTGATAGATCATTATTCAACTCTTCGTTACAAGCTATCTCGGCAATTATGTGCTGTTTATTTGTGACATAATGGCGATTCTGATAAAACTCTTTTATGTTTTATGATTTTAAAGTTTTAATTATTCCTTACGGTTTCGAACTACACTTATTTACTTTGATATCCAATACAACTTGGCTTAATGCTTTTTATTAGTTCCTGCGAAAGTACTAACATCAAACGCAACAGGCCTTAATAAAGCTCTATTGCATTGTAATGTTTTCATTACATTTTTAGAGAAATATGATCCTTGTTGTAAAAACAACAAAGTACACACTTGATAACTTCCACGTAATCCCATAGATGTGAGGAATTCGAATTTCATCGAGTCAAATAGAAAGTTTATTTTATATTTATGTATTCCCCTTGATACAGTAATTGATACTATAGGCAAGATAAAGGGTGGTGTAAACGTAGGAGTTTCACATGTTGGCCGGTCATAATTCAGGAGGGGGACATTTTGTATTCAGCACCGTCCTCTTCCGGAAGACATGCGCACGGGGTAACTGTCGTGCCTCTATACCGCCTGCTTGCCCAGAGGCGGTCTTTTCAGATCAGTCACCATGGGAGTCGGACGTTTGTTCCGCTTGTGATGGACGTTGGCTCTGGGGCAAGTAGCTTGGCAAAAATAGAGTTTTATGGTGAAAAGATGTTATAGTTCAGCGTTGGCCACGTGCGCGAAAATAAATACATATTCATCAGTATAATTCGTGTCCGAGATTTTGCTCGAGTTTGCTTGCTGTTACAGGTGGTTTCTGAATGCCAGAGTTTGTACACACATGAGTATTTATTTACTCCGCTCCAGGAGTTAGGCACAAGGCCAGTTTTTATCTTACTCCCACAAGTAAGATGTGACCCAAGGTCGGGTCGGGAAAGTGGGGTTTAAAAATTGCCTGGGCAGCCCCGTCGGCATTCCCCGGTAGGGGCGCCTCAGGCAGTAAGTAATAAACTTACTCCTCCCCAAAGAGGGGAGGCGAAGCCTGGGAGGGTGGACCTCCTAGAACTGCACAGGACAGACCCATAGACCGGCGTAAATCAAGCCCCGAAAGCCAAGACAATACCAGTCTATGGGGTGCAGTATCCATCGGAACATATACTACACTTTGATCTTAGCCAAAAGGCCAAGAAGTGGATATTCGTCCACTTGAGTAGCAGTTCAATTATTTCTACTTTTATCTGCTTCTTTACAAAGGGATTTTCGAGGTAATTTATTTGTTTTGTCATAGCAGTCTTCCGTTCTGTGACTAGCATTTGCACAAAGAAGGCACGTCCAGCTCCATACACCGAGAACGTATCGACTCAAAAGAAAAAAATACTTTGAACAATCATTCATGGTATGTCCGTTGAGGTTGCAAAAACTTACAATGCCAAGCGAGTTTGCTAGTTTTTGTTGCAAACTGCTCTGATGTTGAAACGTTTTTCTATGCATTGTCTTTCCTAGTATAATTCTCTTCCCGCGACATGAAATTGTCTTGGTGAGAATTAATAATGTTTTAAGCTTGTTTTGTTAAGGCTTTTATAACCTCATTGTAACTCTCAAAAATCTGATGGATTTTGGAGCAACAACTGTCGACTTTGCGATTTAGTTCTTTTTGAAGAGTAGAGGGTAATTTTGAAAAAATACCCTCTACTCTTCAAAAATGATTAGCAATGTAATTTTTTCAAAATTACATTGCTAATCATTTCATAATCCGGGGGCTTCTCTTCAAAAAGTCCAAATTCTATGAGGTTTTCAATTCGAATAGGTCGGCTTTAATTTCTAACAAATATTTTTAATGTTGACAAATTCTAGATCATATTTAGGGTACTGCCCAGCAATTGTTTTAAAATTCCATTAATGATGAGAGGAACATCTTAAGATTCGTTTCTCAACAAATTGATGGCCACTTCAAAATTATCATCTTCAAGCAAAAGATGAAAAAACTTTTCAAAAGAGACAGCTTGGCTTTGTTAGAATTTACAGCGTCCACGCAGTTTTCGAATTGAACTAAGAAATGCTTACATTCGAATTTCCGGTTCGTATTCCACGGAATTTAACACACTGTAACCTCGAGGCTGAAATGCACGTGGCTATGGATGGCACGTGTGGATTTTTAACTGGCACGGATTCAGCATTGGGACTAGAAATATTTTCTTCTACTCCTGTCAATTTTGTTTTAATACGTTTTAAACGAACTCCGTTTCTAATTGTTCGTTTTCCAACATGTCGCTCTTCTCCAAATCGATGTCTGCTTTCTCACAAGCTTCGCTCATCTTTGAATTAATTATATCGACCTCTGTCAACCATTTATTAATTAGGCTTTCTGGCTTTTTTTAAAACAAACCTTGTTTAATGATATTTCTGCTGATATGATTTCAATGGCAGAAGTTATTTTCCTTTTAAAGAAATCTCTATTAAAAGTCAAGGCTCTCACACCCTTAATCAGATTAAAATTAGTTATTTTGCCGAGCGAAAGATGTTTACGCATAATAAATTAGGAACGAAAAAAAGGGGGGGTGAACGAATGTAATCTTCACAGATCCTAGTAATAAAACACAAAATGGAATAAGCCTGTATACCATTCCTCAAGTGGCACCACGTTTCAAAATTATTTGAATAAATCTATTTCGCGAAATCCCGACTTTCTTAGTATTTATTCTTATCAATTATTTGCAAATAATTGAAATTTTTCCCGATTAGCTATATGGTTTTAAATATATCGTGACGCAGGCGAGAGAAAAGGAACACAAACACGATTTAAAAATTGTAATAATTTGTATTGCAAAGAAGTAAAGAAAGGAAGGACAGAAATATTTTACAGGAACTTATATCTGTGAAATTCGCCCTTTTAGCAGTCTTTGAATATTCTTGTCAACCGTGTTCGTATATCTGGAATGTAACAATCAGGAATGTTTGCTTTTCTGTGCTGCTTATGCTGACATGAACCACTGCACGTGTTCTGTTGGGTTAGGTTGTTGGCAGCCGTGCCCGCTTCACGGAGGTCCAGGGCAAAAGAGGAAGAAGCTTGAAATTTTGTGGGCTCCTCATCCCAGCAAAATTTGTTAGCCAGTCAGTGATTAGTTGTTTTTCGACCACCCACAGACCTAGTAAGAAATGGCTATTTTAAAGGGAGGTAACGTCGTGTAAATTCCTTTAGTATAGTCCAGCTCTGTCTTCCTAAGAGGTATTCCTTCCTTCTTATACCGGGGAATGCCGTTCTCGGCCATTTTTTTTTAAACCAGATCAGAGCACCCCCTTCCCAGTGGAACTGGTTGTCCTCACTATCCGACCCTATGTCGCATATTCTTTCAGTGGGAAGAAAGTAAACCCCATACTGTTGTATAATTTACGTTTCTTAACGAATCCCATCAGCACCTAATATTATTAGAATTATCCGGCCCTGATTTGGATGCACTTCCTGTGTAGTAGACGCTACTACCGGCCAAATGGATATTTGTTGCGACTTCTTTTCTTTCTCTGTGTGATCAACCCTTCTTCGTCTCTGAAAACACGTTGGCCGAAGATTCCGGTCAATCAGGGACCAACAGTCCAGCTTGATCACGCGTGACTTGATCCCTATAAAAATAGATGCAACAAGTGGCACACTCTCTTTTTCCTCTTTCTATCTTCCGTTTTTGGCCGACCGAACACGCAGGAGATCGTCGTCCCCCCCCCCACACACACACACATACACCGGCTCGACTGAGGAGGTGCGGGAGGCAAATGTCAAAAAGTAGGTAATCTCTTTTAATTCCTACCACGAATAACGAACTATTCTTTCAAGCACGCACACATTACAATTGCCACAAAAATACATCAAACACGCTCGCATATAGACATTCATATAAACACGAACTTAAACAAACCGAACATTTCGCTCGTGCAACAAACAGAACTTTTCACTCCTTAAAAATGAACTCAAGCATGCTCTGTAACTGATAGCTCTACAAAATGTCTTATCGAAATAAATTGTTTTGTTTAATATATATGTTTTACTCTAATTGTTGATTTTTACAAAATACTATTCTTGTGTGTAGCTTTATTATTCCTTCGCTTTCTTTCCAATATAATTTCCGATATAATGATAATGTAGACGAAAAAAAAAAGAAAGAAATAGTATCGGAACAGTTAAACAGAGGTGTCGCCAAGATCAAGTCCAAATGAATGTTTATATCTCTCTCCAGTGTAAAAAAAAAACGTCGTTCAGTCCAACATAAAAAAATCCAGCACTATTCTCTGCTTTCGTTCGCTTTACGATCCCACGTTTAGAACGATCTCTACGTCTCTGACCGAATCTTCATTTTCCCTCTTTTATTGAAAAAAAAACGCGACGCGCGCAAACCAACTTAATTTGCATAAATCTCTCACTCGACGCCGCTGCCCGGATCTTCAAATAAAAACCTTATTTGACTTTCTAACGCCTTTCTCCTCCCACTCCTCTTTCTTTTTTGTCGTCACCGAGCGTTTTGGGGTTCCCCCCCCCCCCCACACACACACACAGCATACCAGACGCTGCCTCTTTGAACGGCACCGACAAGTGTCTGCAATTACGTCAGTCGGCCGCTCTCCGGTACAGATAATGTTTTACTTTTTTCCTTTTTGTTTGTTGATTCTGTTAATTTTATCCACACGTGGCCGGGCCACCTCGAACAACGGGAACGACATGCCGCCATAAAGGCATCTCTCGCAACCTTCGTCCGGCCACCACATCGCCACACTCGTAATGGCTAAGCCTTAATAAACGTCTTGTTCACACAACTTCTCGTTGCCTAAATACATTCTCGTTCTATCTTCAACCCAAGCCATCCCGGTGAACCACGTACAGAATATCATAACATGGTGTCAGAATTACTGAACTAATAACCCGGACCTTTAAAAAAATGGGAATCACGGTATACAGTGATATTATGGCCGTGGTGGAAGTGTGTTTATGGCGGGAGATTCAAAAGAGAACAATGGTTTTTTGGATTTTAACCACAGTCGCGAAGGATTTCGGACAAATGGTTTTGCGATAATGAATCCCCCAACCATAGGTAGTGTAATAGATGCCTTTATAACTGCATGTTATCACACCATTAGGCTTCCACCATCGGACCACGTGGGGATTAAATAAAACAGTTTAAGACAACCAAGATGAAGGGAAGAAAATATTATTTAAACTTACCTTAAAGAAAGCGAAAGAATGATGAAGCTATATTCATATACGAATAGGCCTTTTATAATGGTTAATAAAAAAGGAAAGGAATAACATTTTTATTAACAAAACAATTTATTTAATATTTGAAACATTTTAAAGAGTTCTTAGATTCGTACTTGTGAGTGTATATATGCGAGCATGTGAATGTCTTTTGTGTGGCTAATTTGTAATTGATCATGTGTGAAGAAATGTTCGTCAAATTGAAGGATGTGAATAAATGTTCATCGAATTGAAAGATGTGAATAAGATTACCTTTTTCTCCCCCACCCTCCTCCACACAGCTCGTTCGAGCTGGTGGGGGGGGAATCGCCGAGAGTTCTTGGTGCGTTCTTCTTAAGACGCTGAGGGAAAAAGAGAGAGAGAGGAAGAGACTGTCCCCTCTTTTATAGATTTAAGATCACGTGCGGCCGAGCTGACCTGTCGGCCGCCCATTGGTCAGAAACCTCCGGCCAACGTGATTAGGCGAGATTTCGCGAATTTCACCACCAGAGGCAAAGAAGGGTTAAACGAAGATAAGAAAGAAAGAAAGAAAGAAAGAAAGAAAGAAAGAAAGAAAGAAAGAGAGTAAGAGAGAGAGTAAGCCGAACGAACCCAGAAAGAAAAGGGGTAGCTAAACAGGCTAGCACTTTTCCTCAATGCCCGCTCGTCTCATCGATCTATTGATCTGCCACAATATTTCAACAGGTTTGGATAAAAACTAAAAACAAAAATGGTCGCCACGTGCGTATCGCTACTCGCCAAAAAAGTAAGGCGAATTTCACCCGTACTTTCTTAATAATTCGTTATGGCGACTTGTCAAATACCTCCCCCACCAATAGACTGGTTCAGTTCGAACCTTGCAAAGTAGATGAACAGATTTTTACGCCAAGACAAGCTTCACTTTGAATGACCATTACGAGAAATCGACGACGACGTCTTCTTCTATGGGCCGGTGTCGAGGGGCAGGAAATAAGCGACACGTTTACTTTTCGACAGGATGAAGCGAGGCAGTCGATACTTACGTTAAATATTTCAAACAATATGTAAGCCCGCGATCGAATTTTCGTGTAGCCAGACATGAACTACTACAGTGTTGGCAAACATCAAACGAATCGGCACACGCATTCATCAAGTGCCTTCGTCAAAAAGTTAAACAATTCGAGTACGATCTTATCGATCGTTTACTATTCGGCATTGATTTAAAATCAATCCAAAAACCATTAATTAAGGAAGAGAGAGATCTAACGGTCGCAACAGCATTGCATATAGCAGAAACGGACGAAGCCACTACCAAACAAATCGAGGCTATTCGTAGCCCGTTACAAAAATGAGTGCGATTAATTCCAAAACAATGAAAAGTTTGCACAGTGCACATTCTGTGGCAGAGCCATTATCGAGGAGAGTGTCTGACAAAAGAAAAACATGTATCATATGTAATAAAAAGGGACACTGTGCCAACGTTTGCTGGGTTTTTTTTTAAATGGCACATAAACAAGAATATACACACGGCTACACAAAATAGAAGCGATTCTGACGAGTTTATTTATTTTCATTCTATTGACAAATTACCTTCAAATACCACAGAGGCATATATGAAATTACAAATTAGTAACAAGAGAAAGCAAATAGATATCCAAGCAAATGCAGGAGTTATGAGTAACCTTCTACCCAAAAGTACTTTTTAAAAACTAAATCAACTGTCTTTTAAGAAGACGTATGAGCGACTATTCGCTTTTGGAGGAGCAACAATTGAACAGGAAAGGACATGTTGGTTAAGAGTAAGGTTCCGTGACAGACTTGTGGGCGAAGCTTTCTATGTTGTAAATTCCGAGGGACCAATATTGCTAGGGCTCTAAACATCAGGAAAGTTGGGTCTAATAACCTTAAACTTATCAATAGGAGTCTGACACTCCCGCCACAGATGAACCTTTAGTACAGACATCCTCTAACCAAAGATCGAGACTTTTTCACGACAAGAAAGCAATTCCAGTGCCAAGATGGAGTCTGAAAAGAGATCTTCACAGGGGAACAATATAATTCGGGAATTTCCCGACATCTTTGATTCCATTGGCTGTTTTCCTGGTAAATACACCATTCATGTAGACCCGACAATAACGCCAGTCGTGCACCCGCTTCGACGAATACCAATAGCTCTTAAAGAAAAGTTCAAAGCAGAGCTGGACTCTCTGGAAAACTAAAGTATCATATCTTCAGTGACAGAACTCACACCATGGGTAATTCATTTGTATGTGTGACTAAGTCTAATGGTTCAGTCAGACTATGTTTAGAACCTAGAGACCTAAACAAAGCGGTTCTTAGACCACATTTTGTCACCCCAACATTTGAAGACATTATATCTAAACTGCATGATGCGAGATTGTTCGCAACTATTGACATTAAGTCAGGATACTGGCATTTGAACTTGGATAAAGAGTCTAGGAAGCTCACAATATTCATAACCTCATTTGGACGGTACATGTTCAACAAGTTTACCATGGGGATAAAGTGTGCCCAGGATGAATTTCAACGTGTTCTTGCACCCCTCCGATGACGTGAAGCAATTAACCAGCTTTCGGGGACTAGTTAATTATTTAGATAAATTTACACCACACCTCGCAACGTTAACTAAACCTCTTCACGACTTGTTATCCAAAGATAATGATTTCACATGGTCATCTCAACAACAGACGGCGTTTGAAGAAGTCAAAGAAGATATTCGAAGAACAACAGTACTCAGGTACTTTGACCAGAAAGAACCGCTTGTGACCTACGTTGAGTATCAATTACAGGTATCGGTACAGCTCTCCTTCAAAATGAGATGTCGGTCGCTTTCACAAGCACGACACTATCGGTTCCAGAGACTCGATATTCAAATATAGAAAGGGAAATACTGGCAATTGTCTTCGGTCTGGAAAGATTTCACCATTGTGCATGGGGTCAGAAAGTAGTGATAAAAACCGATCACAAGTCTTTAGAGTCCATAGCATTAAAGAATATAGCATGAGACTTGCAAGAATGTTGCTGAAAATTGAAGGATACGACTTCACTGTGAAATACACTCCAGGAAAAGCAGTTCCAATCGCAGACTGCATATCGCGAGTATCTCTAAGACCCAGCAAACACATTTAAGGAATTGATCTCAAGGTACACAACATAGAGACATACCTTAATTTCTCACCGACGAGAATAGAGAATATCAGAGTGGAAACATCAAATGACCCAGTCCTAAAAGAACTCACGAACGTAGTGATGACTGGCTGGCCAGCTGATCGCTCCAGTTGTACAAGCTGTCTCCAACTCTTTTGGAACTTCAGAGATGAAATAGGAGTTCAAGACGGTATTCTGCTAAAGAGTGACAAAATAATAATGCGACATCTCTGTAGAAAGGCATATTAGGAGAACCCCATGCATCACACGAAGGAGTAGAGAAAATAAGATAAAGGACACAGACAGTAGTATACTGGGTGGGGATGAATAGGGATATCGAGGATGTTATCGCCAATTGGCTCACTTGCCAAAAGTATCAAGCAAGTATTCCAGCTGAATCCATGCACCAATACAAACCCCCTATTTATCCTTATAGTCGAGGCTCATTCATCCGACGCCTCCACTCCACCTCATGGGCAGCCGTTATAAAAATATGACGGTAATATTCGAGGAAAGAGGCATACCAGAGATTGTCTACACTGACAATGGTCCACAATTTGCAAGTAGATAATTTGCAGACTTCTCTACCAAATATACTTTTGCTGCACAAAACATCCTCACCATATTACCCACAGTCTAATGGCTTTGCTGAGAGGATTGTATGAGTGTGCAGAAGAATACTGCTAAAGGCACGGGAAACTGGATATGACGTTCACTTGGCAATGATGTCGTATAGAGCGACACCACTGTCAGCTAGCCTTAAGTCTCCAGCAGAAGTGCTCAATGGAAGACAGATACGGACACCATTTGTATCGAAACAGCAGCTTGATGATGAACAAACCAGACTAACGATACCGAAGTATAAGGACAAGTCATGGGAACCCTACGATAAACCGAAAAGTCGACAGCATCCACACTTACACGCTGATCAAAAGGTCTATGTGCAGCATGAAAAAACAAAGCTATGGGAACCTGAAACGATCCGACATTCTGCTACTGAACCAAGATAATACATAGTAGAGTCTCTAGATGGTAGCATTCATCGACGGAATAGAAATAGACAATTCCTCAGATCAGCTAGAAATGATCCAGCACCCAAGGTCACACAAGACCAACTACCTACAACTGAGTAAAACACACCACACGCTAGAAGTGTTCATCCTTCCTCATCTCATTGCAGAGACTGGAGCAGTTCATCAACAGGACCTCTGAATCCCCTTCCCCAACACCAAATAAAAGACTGATTGAAGATTTTCCTTGAAACAGTTTCCAAAATTAAAATTTCTTAAATATCCCACCTTTTTATTAAGAAAGGGAAATGTTGTATTAGTTACGTACCTTGACTTAAGTCCGTAATATTATTTGGGATTATCTGCTCCTGATTTGTGTGCACTTCCTGTAATGGCTAAGCCTTAATAAACGTCTTGTTGACACAGCTCCTCGTTCTATCTTCTTCAACCCAAGTCATCCCGGCGAACCACGCACGGAATATTATAACACATACGCTGTAGTAAATTTTGATATTCTCGTGTGTTTTCTTTTCGACACTTGAGTAGTAAACAGAAGTAAAAAACAAAAAATAAATTAAATAAATGCTTCTATAAAGTGTGTGAGGGTACTAACGAATTTTATTCTTGTTAAACATGAAAGAATGAGCAAAATACGCCAACACAAAAAGATAGAAGGTAAGAAAGTCAGCACTCAAACATTCATATAAACATAACAATTTATTTAACGTGGTTCATTTAATGTGTATAAATTCCTCAATGAAAGTCTGAGTTTGTGTACAGAAATGTTCCTTTTACTGTTTGTATAAAATGTCTCTTTTAAAGGTTTGTTCTTGGAAAACACACGTGTTTGGGTGTGTACGTAAATAGAGAAAATGAGACGTCTCTCAACCCCTTTTTTGCCGTGTAAGAATGATAGGAACTTGTGTTCGACGGTACTTAAAAAAGAGAAAGGGTTTAAGCTTACTATTTGTCCTGTGTCCGATGAGGAGAAAGGGGGAGACGGCGTGGAGTGACAGTAAGACAGCAGCAGGCAGCTTCTTGCCCCAGTGCTTTAAGAGTCTGTTGACAGGACCGTCTTAATCGTTGGTCGTTGGGAAAAAGGGGAAAAAGAGTGATCTTGTCATGGCTACTGCTTTTATTTTGTGTAACTCTGGTTTTGCCGGACGTAGTAGTAGACAATCACGTGATAAATATTTTTGGCATTTTTAGCGCCTTTTTGCTAGAACTTGTGGGAGCCGGTTTTTATGGCTAGATTGAGTGCTTTGCTGTTGAAGTGAATTTGCCACTGCTTTGTGTTCTTCCGCCTACGCCGGTATGATAACATATTAGGATGTCAATCCGATAAGTGAAAGTGATGAGAGGAAACAAGTTGAGGGTGAAACGGAATTGTTTTTTATTCTCAAAACATCGGTGTTGTCGGCTTTTAATTTACAAGGTGTACGAGACACAGCATATTATTAAACTCTGAAGTAAAGGGCGAGGAGAAAAAGTTGAGGGTGAACAGAACCGGCCTTTCAAAACGAAAGCTAACAGAACGAAAAAGGGGTTAAAAAAAACAAAAAGGCAACAAATAAATGTTACCAAAGGCAAGATAAATTACTCTTCTACTAACCTGGATAAGTTTATTTGTGTTTTAACTTATTTTAAAGCGTTTTTTTTTGTTCAAAACAAACCTGGTGTCCACCTGTTCAGTGAGAACGGAAAAAAATGGCTAAAAGTACACAGAGTTTCGATAATCGTTCAAAAAACGAAAATTAAACAAAATACTGGTAGAACATTACATTTTCCCACGATTTGTGACATTTATTAGATGTGTTTCTAACACTGTTTTTCTTATTTTTCGATTTTTCACCGATTATCAAGGATCCCCATGCAGGGTTTATGAACAGCCATTTTGTTTTGCGTTTTTACTGAACAGGTGGACATCAGGGTTGCTTTGAACAAACAAAAAACGCTTTAGAATAAGTTAAACGCAAATAAACTAATCCAGGTTAGTAGAAGAGTAACTTATCTTGCCTTTTGTAACATTTATTTGTTCCCTATTTGGTTTATTAACCCTTTTTTCGTTCTCTTAGTTGTCGTTAAAAATGCCCCAAATTCTTCTTTACTACAAAGTAATGATAAAATGCGCGTTTTTTTTGTGTGTACACTCTCTTGAATAAAAAATGTGTTAAACACACATTTAACATCAATGCATTTACAATTACTAACAAACTAAGAAAAATTCAGTCAAAAAATTCAGTCAAAAAATCAGTCAAAAAAATTCAGTCAAAAATTCAGTCAAAAAATTCAGTCAAAAAATTCAGTCAAAAAAATTCAGTCAAAAAATTCAGTCAAAAAATTCAGTCAAAAAAATTCAGTCAAAAAATTCAGTCAAAAAATCAGTCAAAAAAAATTCAGTCAAAAATTCAGTCAAAAAATTCAGTCAAAAAATTCAGTCAAAAAAATTCAGTCAAAAAATTCAGTCAAAAATTCAGTCAAAAAAATTCAGTCAAAAACATAATAGCAAATTTGATAATAAAAAGTACGAATAAGCAAATCGAACCAGTAGTGTTGTGTAAAAGTTTACATGACCTCTTTGCCGGTGTTGTACGGTCTGTAAATAAGTAACAGGCTAACAAGTGTAACGCATTTGAACATATGATAAAAAAAATAATGGCATCATTTGAGGCGCGCGCGCGCGCGCGCGCGTGTGTGTGTGTGTGTGTGTGTGTGTGTGTGTGTGTGTGTGTGTGTGTGTGTGTGTGTGTGTGTGTGTGTGTGTGTGTGTGTGAAATCAGTACTATTAAAACAAACTTTTTAAATTTTCTAATGTTTACATATCTTTTGGGATACTTCTTTTTATACCTATGTTTTACACCACCCCCACCCCTAAAAGTGCCAATCACGACAGAGATAATCTGTGTCTGGTGTTGCCACATTCTGCTGATTTCAATTTTAGAAGAAGAAGAAGAAGAAGAAGAAGAAGAAGAAGAAGAAGAAGAAGAAGAAGAAGAAGAAGAAGAAGAAGAAGAAGATGATGATGATGATGATGATGATGATGATGATGATTATTACATTATTATTATTTTATTATTACTATTATTTGGAGTTCTCACACGAGTCATTACCAATGATCGCTCACTGGCAGAAACAGGTGGTGTTCCTTGGAATCTGAATGACAAGAAATTCCCCTAGATTTCCAGTATTCTCTACTTTTTTGATCACCAACAGCCGTTTACCAATGAGTTCTCGCTGAAAACGGCCGATGACTTTCTCTGGAATTTGAGTGATAATAAGTCTCCTCAGGATTCGAGTACTCTCCTTGCCTTTCCAGTAGAGGTCTGGATGGTGCTCTCCCCCATCCGTCTTTCCATCCTCCCTTCACAACCATTGTCCATGCCATCGCGTTTTTTTTGGGTTTGTTTTGTTGTTGTTTTTTTTGTTGTTTTTTTTTGTTGTTTTTTTTTGTCAGGAGGTAACAGATTATAGGATCTTTCTTATATATCTATTCTGGCAATTTCAATCCCCCTTGGTTCGTCTAAGTATATTGTTTCTATATGTCGCGTTGTGTTTGCTATTGTCGTTGGTCGGTGTCACTTGTCTATTCTCCACTTCCTCCTCTCTATAATAAAGACCAATGTGTATTTATTTATATCTATATAAATATCCATCCTGTCATGCAAAAGTTAGCGAGTAAAAAACTGCCATCATTTCTAATATTATGGGGAAAGGAGAGAGCAAATAGCAAGTGAGACAACCCCCCCCCCCTCGCCGTCTGAAAATGAATTTGGAAAGAAATCATCCGCTCTATTTCCATAATGAGACGTGTTCTTTCTTTTTTTTTCTTTCTTCTTTCTATACCGATTGATACGTTTGTTTTTTTCTCTTTTTAAACTTTCCAGTTTGAAACGTTTTCTTTCTTTCTTTTTTTACTTCACTGATAGGACTGTTATTTTATATGAATATTAAGTGCGAACATTGGCGTAGCATAATTTTTCCGTCATTTTTTTGACAGAGGGCGTATATTCGTTAGTATTATTATGTACTCACTAGGAGTTCTCACACAGGTCATCAGTGATTGCTCACCGACAACCGGTGGTATTCCCTGGAGTCTGAGTGACAACAAGTCTCTCCAGATTTCCAGTATTCTCCACCTCTTTTCGATAGCCACCGCAAATAAACTTGCAGTATCACAACAGCCGTTTACCATTGATTTCTCGCTGGTAAGGACTATTGGTCTTCTCTGGGATTTGGGTGGCAATAAGCCTCCTCAAGGTTCCAGCAGTCTCTGCACTTCCAGTGAAGGTCTGGTTTGTGATGTCTCTCCTCGGTCTTCTCATCCTCCTTGACCCTATGCAGATATTTTGTGTGGTGTCAGCCTAGGCTGGTACCATTTTTTTTTGGGGGGGGGGGGGCTGGTGGTGTTTCTTGCTATTTCTGTTCATTGGTTCATTTTTGTGTCAGCTGAGGCCAGTGTAATTTATTGGGGGGGGGGGCTTATAAAGTGATGTTTATTGCATTTTCTGTTCCTTTGTTTGTGATGTGTTCTTTTTGCGGTTTTGTTTTCTTCTTGTAGTAAATTCCATGTGACCCTTCGTAGCTTATGCGGGTTGGTTTCCGCATTCAATGATTTTTCTTAAGATTGCTGCTGTTTTGATCATTGCCGTCCTTTGTATAGTTCCAATGATCCCTTTGATTCCAATTTCTCCCAGTTTTTTTTCCCCAGGTTTCTTGGGATTGTTCCTAGTGCTCCTACGATTATTGGTATTATACTGACTTTCTTCATGTTCCATTGTTCCATATTCGTTTCAGTTTTATATTATTATTATTATTATTATTATTATTATTATTATTATTATTACTAGATGTTCTCACGCGAGTTTTTAACAGTGATCGTTCACTGATAAAAACAGGTAGTGTGACAACAAGTCTCCCCAGATTTGCCGTTTCTTTCTGTCTTCTTTGCAACTCACTCTGCCGTTTGCCATTGAAATGTCGCTGATAACGGCCGCCGATGACTTTTCCTGAAAATTGAGTGATAATAAGCGTCCGCAAGATTTTACTACTCTCCGTGCCCTTCCAGTTGCGGTCTGTATGATACTATCTCCTCTTGGTCTTTTCATCCTTTTGTTTTAGACCCTCCACGATCATCATCATCATCATCATCATCATCATCATCATCATCATCATCAATAATGATAATTTATTTATTCTCTCTCTCTCTCTCTCTCTCTCTCTCTCTCTCTCTCTCTCTCTCTCTCTCTCTCTCTCTCGCATGACCTTAATAAAATTTAACGATTTCTCTCACTTGTTCGCTGAATTGTAACAATTCAATTTGCGCTCACTACGTTTTTTTTTGTTTTGTTTTTTTCCAATTTCGAATCACACACTTTATGTTAGCCTATTTTCCAACCCTTCTACGCCTGCTCGAACATATTGGTGCGTGCGTGTGTATGTCTGTGGTATCTCTACTACTCTGTACGCTGATCTGCTGCCATCATCCTCATCGTCGGTGTTGTCTGGTGAATCGCTTAAGGTGGAAATAAAGTATCTGCTGCTGCTTGATTGGACTCTCTCTCTCTCTCTCTCTCTCTCTCTCTCTCTCTCTCTCTCTCTCCTCTCTCTCTCTCTCTCTCTCTCTCTCTCTTTCTCCCTCCTCTCTCTCTCTCTCTCTATCTCTCTCTATCTCTATCTCTCTCTCTCTCTCTAACTGACTGTTACTCTCTGACTCTGGTAGAAGAAAAGAAGAATCAAAAAACGGAGCCCCGATCCTTGGAATTAAGTGAAACAAGGATCGGATTGATTTTTTCGGATTATTCACTGGTTGTCGTAGGATGTATGCGAAAACATTCACAACTTGGGATTACCTGACATGTCGAAATGTATGGAAGATGTGTTGTACCCAACGCGAAGATGCAGCCACTGAGCCGTGTTGCCAAAACCACCACCATGGAGGAACAACGGAGAAGGGCCATTCTCATGGGATTTCTAAAGAGGACGATGATTCAGACGATGAAGATGGCCTTGACAATCCGGCTAACCCAGACGTAAATACACCACTCGGACATAGATTACACGATAAAGACAAACACAAAACCAACAAAAGCTCTTATTATAATTCTTTGGATGATAATCAAACGATATTTAGTTCGCAGCTGAAATGCGAGCCAAACCATGTCAACCAATTCCCTACAGGTTTGTTGTCACTTATTTCTCGTTATTTTTTTTTCAGTGAATAATTGCTAATCAATTATTATTATTATTATTATTAACAGCCTTCTTTGTTTTCATATGACCCAAAGTTTTCAGGGATCTATCTACATTAAAACATGTGACAGGGCTATTCTTGGTCACATCAAAAGGTGGATACATCAGGCGTATCGTCTATCGATTATTTTATTATTGTTGGCTTGTGTGTTGACGATGTAACAGTTTCCAGTAGTATCTGTCTGATTAAAATCAAATTATTTGTTTCCCCGATCCGTGTTCTACTTTAACTGATTTCAAAAGATCAGCAAAAAACAAATAGTTTTACTTAATCAAGTGAAGTAACATTCGGCTGAAAGAAAAGGTCGTTCGTAAAATGTGAAGAATTTTTTTTTTTTTTGGGGAAGTAAAAGTTCATGTAAGGTTTTCATTTTTACCTTATAAAAGAATATGTAAATATGTAATGAATTTAACCATTTCTGGAGCACAAAAATAAACAAAATCTTAGAAGTGTCATTTTGGTGGAGGTTAAAAAAAAAGGAAACCACCAATATTCGGAATTCTGAAGAAGCCTCTTTTTCGCTTCCATTGCCCAGTTATTAGGCATCACCTGATTGTTAAATTTATTTGAAAATGTCTCAAACTTATCGCCCCTTTTTCTTTTTATGCGACATTTCATATGAAGAAAAAAAAACTTACATATTTTAGGGAAACTGAACTGATACGAAATGTAAATGTTTAATATTTATGATTCAAAATACCCTTTTTATTATTCAGGCTTCAGTGTCATAGTTCATTTTTTGTTCATACAGTTGAGCTTAGAGAATGTAACTGAATTAATTTTATTTTATATTGAATTCTTTTTCATATATAATGTAATTATCGAATGAAGGTTCAAACATTTACAATGGAAAGTTGAGGTAAAGTTAAGTTCTCTGAATGAATTTGAAACTATGTTTATAACTGAATAACCGACATAGACTTAGTGTTAATTTGAAAATTCATCAAATGTTCGATGATATTGGTAATGTGTGTGACATATTCTAATCGTTCTAAGACCATTGAAACACTAAAAGTTCGGGAATCTTTTACAATGATCAGCAGAGTAAAAACGCTCAAAAAACAAATATTCAACAAATAAAAGTAACTGTAGGCGATAAAAGTTATTTTCAAACTTACCTGTGTCTTTTCCAACTATTAAAAAGATTTTTAACCCGTTTCAATTGCTATTTATTAGAAATTTAAGTATTCGACACACGATCATCGAACAAATCAAGATGGCCGATTTACGTAATAATATAGAGGCCGGGCGGCCATTTTCCTTGTTGCCAAATTCGATGTTAAAAAAACAAGAAGTTTTTTTTAACATCTAATAAAAAGCCATTTATACTACGTAAAAATACAAACAAATTACATAGGTAAGTAGAAAAATGTCTATTCTAGACATAAGTCAACTTTACTTGTTGCAAATTTATGTTTTTAAACCCTTTCTCGTTCTTTTTTTGGACCCCGTTCGCGACTGTGCTGATCATTGTAAAAGATTCCCAAAAGTTCACTTTCCATTTATACACGTTTACTTTAAATAAAATGCAAAATAACATTTAAAACATTGAATTTATTCTGTCAGGTGTTGAGACACCTGAAAGGCTGAGCTCGTGTTTTCGGAATAAATTGACCGTTGGGCAGATCTTTTGCGTTTTTACAGTTTTTCATCTAATTTGCATTTGCGTCGGTCATTAAAGACATTCGGATCAAATGGGAAATGATTTGAAGACTTGAACTAGAAAAACGCCATCAAGATTTAAGTTTTGAACAGAGTTCAAACTTTAAGAAGACAAAAGATTTCAGCTTTGAAAAAGAAAAAAAGGTTCGAAACTGAACATCGAAATGTGAGTGGAATGAAGTAAATCAACGGAAGAAAGAAATCATTTCGAAAACAAAAATTCGGATGGAAATGACTGGAACTGTTGATCCCGTAGCGAAAAAAATGAAAACACTTCGTGTCTGATAAAAAAAAAAGTTCGAAACTCTTTTCATTACTAGAGGGGAGGGGTATATTTTTATTCCATTTTAATTTTATTTGATTTACCTGTTTTTTGTGTGTATTGTAAAACTCTTAAAACTTGACAAAATGCCATAAAGATCCCATCGGAGTATTTTAGGGGAGGGGGCGTTTAATAAGAATTACGCATTGTAATAAAAACTGGGAGCCGAACATAACTTAAGGATAAGTTTTATTTAACTATTCGTTGCTTACTGCCACAAATAGTATTCAATATTCACTCTTAATATACACACCAATGTAGAACATTCCATCATTAATCAAAGGGGGGAGACGGGCATCAATTACCTTTGATACTACACGCATATTGCTTAAAAACTAAAAGAAAGCGCTGTTGTTTCAATAATAAAAACATAGCAACAGCGCTTTCTCTTTTATTAAGTTACTAAACTCTAAATTAAAACAAAGAGTATTTATTTACTCCTCTTCAGGAGTTAGGCACAAGGCCAGTTTTATCTTACTCCCACAAGTAAGATGTGACCCAAGGTCGGGTCGGGAAAGTCGGGTTTGAAAAGCCAGCGCCCGAGAGGTGAGCACTCTGGCCATTTAAAAATTGCCTGGGCAACCCCGTCGGCATTCCCCGGTAAGGGGGAGGGTGGACATCCTAGAACTGCACAGGACAGACCCATAGACAGGCGTAAATCAAGCCCCGAAGACCAAGACAATACCAGTATCGGAACAGATACTACACTTTGATCTTAGCCAAAAGGCCAAGAACGAGAGAAATAAATTTAAAAGAGTAGTTAAATTTTATTTTAACAATATATATCCATGGTTTCTTTGTACAATTATATCCACCTGTCCGTCCACTGACCCCCATTCATCGTACTTCTTGGACAGAGACGTCCCCTGTCACAACTCGCCCTTGTCTCGAGGTTTTCCTGTCTATTTTCCATTTTAACTTAACTTTTACTCTCTCTCTCTCTCTCTCTCTCTCTCTCTCTCTCTCTCTCTCTCTCTTCGTGTATTCAATGGTCATTCAATTCATTACTTCTGTAATATTTCTTTTGTTTTCAGAATTAAAAACAAACACCCCACAAACACCGTTATTTTGATTTGAAGTTACTTTAAACACTTCTTCTTACGCTCTCCCTAGTGTTACTACTACAATATCTGTGAATGGCGTGATGACGCTCGCGACTACAGTTGTAGCATGAATGAGTATTTTAACTTGCCAACCCAACAAAGACAATTGAATATATAATGACACACGGTCGTTTTTAGAGTGGTCAACTATTCGCCTTGTGAAACTGGAGGCCATTAATAAAAATAAAAAAAATTACCCCCCCCCCCCCCCCCCCCGTAATACTACAAGAGTCGCCACGAAACCAGAGGCATTTCTGAGAGAATTTTAGCCGTAAAGAAATTAAAAATCTCTTTCCGCTACAAATAAAAACGTGTAGTTTCGTTTTTGAAAAGTTCAAGTTTTATTTTGACGAGTCGTAGTAAAGTCGGCTTCTGTTTTTTTTGTTTTTTTTTCGACACCAAAAAAAGACAACAATTAAAGTTTAATGTTTCTTAATGCTTAATTCATTAGGCCTTATTTTTTAATGCAAAAAAAAAATGATTTTCTATTTCTTTTTCATTTTTGAACGATTCTCTTCAAGGTTCTTTCTTATGACACCGTCCAGTCTTAATAGGCAATAAATATCCCTTTAAGGATGCCTGCACATGAAAACTATTATGAAGCAAGGGTTGCACAATCTTTAACCTCATCGCTCCTAAACCGACATTGCTTGAGTCCGGTGGCAAGGACAACGGGAACAATGTCGGGATAAACAGAGAGCCTTCCCACATAAAGCAACTGGTATTCCCAAATGGTCACCCATTTAGTACTGATCAGGCTCAACGTCGCTTAATGGGAACCGGTATCAACTTGAGTATACTGTAAGGTTAGAGTTGAGCATTTATCATATTTTTATCACAAAGAGACGGCCCTTTTTACACCTTTCTTACAGTCGACACGAATAATTACTTATGTACGTGTAAGTATTAAAATAGTGAAATTTTATGAAAAAAATAAACAAGTTCATTTTATTAATTTTTATTGGAGTGACAAAATAAGTAAAGCACAAAATAAACAATTGACGCTTAAAAATGCGTTGTTTTTTATTGGCGCCTTTGAACTGTGGGGTGTAGACAATGTATGAATGACAACATTTAAACTGTGGAGTGTGTAGAATGTATGAATGACAACACTTAAACTGTGGAGTGTGTAGAATGTATGAATGACAACACTTAAACTGTGGGGTGTAGACAATGTATGAATGACAACATTTAAACTGTGGAGTGTGTAGAATGTATGAATGACAACACTTAAACTGTGGAGTGTGTAGAATGTATGAATGACAACACTTAAACTGTGGAGTGTGTAGAATGTATGAATGACAACATTTAAACTGTGGAGTGTGTAGAATGTATGAATGACAACACTCAAACTGTGGAGTGTGTAGAATGTATGAATGACAACACTTAAACTGTGGAGTGTGTAGAATGTACGAATGACAACACTTAAACTGTGGAGTGTGTAGAATGTATGAATGACAACACTTAAACTGTGGAGTGTGTAGAATGTATGAATGTCAACACTCA